>JACVBY030000375.1:0-466878 GCA_017589505.3 Metroxylon sagu | reverse complement strand
TTGAGGGATTAGTGTCTAGGTTTTAGCTTAAGAGCTCAGCATTTGAGGGTTCAGGATTTATAGT
Organism: Metroxylon sagu; assembly: GCA_017589505.3. Lineage (NCBI taxonomy): Eukaryota > Viridiplantae > Streptophyta > Magnoliopsida > Arecales > Arecaceae > Metroxylon > Metroxylon sagu. Next base: position 466,814 of record JACVBY030000375.1, on the reverse strand, counting down.
TTTTAGCAGTTTTTAGGGTTTAGTGTTTAGGATATTAGGTTTTTTATTTTTGTAGGATTTCATGTTTTAGGTCTTAGAGTTTTAGGTTTTAGGGTTTTTAGGGTTAGGGGTTTTGAGTTCGTAGTTCAAGTTTTAGGGTTGTAGGGTTTAGAAACTTCGGGGTTTTAGGGTTTAGGGTTTAAGGGGTTTAGGGGTTTTATAGAAGTTTAAGGTCTTTAAGGTTTTATGGGTCCTAGGTTTTATGAGTTTAAGGGTTTAGGGTTTTTAGGACTTTTAGGGGGTTTTGATTTCAAGGTTTTAAGGTTTAATGGTTTAGGGTTTAAGTGTTTTAGGTTTTAGGGTTTTAGGATTTTTGGGTTTAGGGTTTTAGGTTTAAAGGTTTTCATGTTTTAAAGGTTTAGTGGTTTAAGGGTTTCAAGGTTTTAGGGGTTTAGGGTTTTACGCATTTAGTGTTTTAGGATTTTAAGTTTAGGATTTTATGTTTAGGGCTTAGTGTTTTAGGGAGGTTTAGGGTTTTAGGTTTTAAATGGGCCAATTTTAGGGTTTTGGGTTTTTTGGAATATTGGGTTAGGGTTTAGGATTTTTAGGTTTTAGGTTTTCTTTTTTTTTTTTTTTTTTTCCGGGGGGGGGAGATTTGGGGGTTTAAGGATTTAGGGTTAAACTATTTAGTGGTTTAGGGGTTTTAAGGGGGTTTAGGTTTCGGGGGTTTAAGTGTTTTTAGGGTTAGGAGTTTAAGAGTTTTTAGGGGGTTCAAAGGTTTTTCGGGATAAACAGTTTTAAGGGGTTTAGGTTTTAAGGGTTTGAGGTTTTAGGTTTTAAGGGTTTTAGGGTGTTTAGGGTTTTATAGTTTACGTTTTAAGGGTTTAATGGGTTTAGTTGTTTTTAGGGTTTAGGGTTTTTTTGGTTTTAGGATTTTGGTTTTAGGGTTTTAATGATTTTAGGGGTTTAGGGTTTTATCATTTTTGTTCATAGCATAATTTTCATAGTTCATAGTATAATCGTAATTTGTATTTCAATCAATCATGGTTATTAGTGACACAAAATCTTTTCGGAGTTATGATTTTAGTGGTTTAGTAGTTTAGAAGATTTAGAGGTTTAAGTTATAGGATTTTAGGTTTTAAGGTTTTAGGGTGTTTAGGGTTTAAGGGTTTCAGAGTTTAGGGTTTAGGATTTTAAGGGTTTTAGGGTTTATGTTTAAGGGTTTTAGGGTTTAGGGTTTTGGAGTTTCTATGGGGTTTAGGGTTTTTAGGATTTTTAGGGGGTTTTTGGTTTCAAGGTCTTAGGGTTTAATAATCTAGGGTTTAAGTGTTTTAGGGTTTAGGATTTTAGGATTTTTGGGTTTAGGTTTTTAGTGGTTTTACTGGCTTTTAGGGTTAGGGTTTTAGGGGTTTAGTATTAGGGTTTCCAAGGTTTTTGGGTTTTAAGTGTTTTTGTTTTTGGTATTTTGGGTTTTCAAGTTTTTATGGTTTGGGGTTTTGGGCTTTGGTTTTAGGATTTAGGGGTTCAGGATTTCGGGTTGAGGGATCAAGGTTTAGGAGTTCACGGTTTTAGTGGTTTATGGTTCGGGGTTCAGGTTTCAGGGGTTTAGGATTCAGGGTTCAGGTCTTACGAGTTTATGGTTTCAGTTTTATGGGTTTTGGGTTTAAGGATAGGGTTTTAGGGTTTTAGGGTTAAGGGTTTGGCACTTTGGGTTTTGGGGCTTTGTTTAGGGTTTTAGGTTTTAGGTCTTAGGGTTTATGGTTCTAAGGGTTTGGATATTAGGGGTTTGCGTGTTTAGGAGTTTTTGTGGCGTTGGTGGTTTTAGGATTTTAGAGTTTTAGGGTTTAGGGCTTTAGGGTAATCTAGGTTTTAGCATTTAGGGTTTAGGCTTTTGAGGGTTTTGGCATCTAGGGTTTTAGGAGTTTTTTGGGTTTAGGATTTTTGCACACACGGGATTTGAGAGTTTGAAGGTTTTAGGTTTAGGGGTTTGAGGCTTTGGTGTTTTAGGTTTTTAATGTTTTAAGGGTTTAGGTTTTTAAAGTTTTTAAGGGTGTTTAAGGTCTTAAGGGATTAAGGGTTTTTGTTAAAGTTTGAGTTCTTAGTGTTTTAGGGTTTGGGTTTAGGGTTTGGGATTTATTGTTTAAGGGTTTAAGAGTTTAAGGGGTTTGTGTTTTGAAATTTAGGGTTTAGGATTTGCTTCTTCTAGATTTTGTATCATTAGTTATTTAATTAAAATATAAATTATGTATCATATGGGCTTATAAATTATGAAATATTATGCTATTAAGCATCCTAGAACCCTAAAACCCTAAACCTTAAATCATAAACTCTAATTGGAGAAGTGATTAGGCATTGGAATCTGGGATTATTTTAGAATCAATATCATATATTTCTCACAATTCTTATGTATTAAATCAACTTTGATAATTGTGATAACATATTAAAATGTACCGGTTACCACCATTTTGTAGCATAATCCAAAGATTATCGTAGTTTATATAATAATCGTTCATAGCATAATATTCCATAGTTCATAATATAATATTTAATAGTATAATATTCTATAATTTATAAGTCCATGTGATTCACGATTTATATTTCAATCAATCATAATTATTAATGATACAAAATCTAAGGAGTTAGGATTTTAGTAGTTTAAGAGCTTCGGGTTTTAGGTTTTCTAGTGTTTGGGGTTTAGGGTTTTAGCATAGAAAGTTAGTGGGTTTTGGGTTTTAGGGTTTTGGGCTTAGGATTTTACAATTAGGGGTTTAGGGTTATAGGGTTAGGATTTTTAGGGTTAAGAGTTTTGGGTTTTAGGTTTTAGGGTTTAGTTTTTTAGGGCTTAGCGTTAGGGGTTTAGGGTTTTAGGGTTTAGGTTTTCTTGGTTTGGGGTTTAGGTTTTTAGGGCTTAGGGTTCAAGTTTAGGGTTTATAGTGGTTAGTGTTAGGGTTTTAGGGTTCGGGTTTTAAGGTTTAGGGTTCCAGGTTTTAGAGGCTTGTGGTTCAAGGTTTTAGGAGTGTTCATTTTGTGTTTTAGAGGGTTTCAGGGTTAGGGTTTTTAAGGTTCTAGGTTTAAGGTTACGAGATTTAGGTCTTTAGAGTTTAGTGGTCTAAGGGTTTTTAGGATTTAGGGATTTAGTGATTTTGGTGTCTACGGTTGTAGGGTTTTACTGGTTTGAGGATTAGTATTCTAGGTTTTAGGGTTTTGGGTTTAGGATTTAAGTCTTAAGATTTTAGGTTTTATGTTTTAGGGTTTTAGGATCAGTGGGTTTTCAGGGTTTTAGGGATTTAGGGTTTTAGGGGTTCATGGTTTAGGGTTTTAGTAGGTTTTATGTTTTAGGGTTTTTACGAGTTTAAACCCATGAATTGCATTGCAGAAGCATCCGAGTAGTGCCTAAGGGTTTTAGGGTTTTTTTTTTGAAGATTTAGGGTTTAAGGGTTTGGAGGTTTAGGGTTTAGGTTTCAAGTTTAGGGTTCGGTAGGTTCAAGGTTTTAGATGTTCGGCATTTAAAGTTTAGGAATTCATTGTTTAGGTTTTAGGGGTTTAGGGTTCAGGTTTTTGAGGTTTTTAGGGTTTGAGGGATTAGTGTCTAGGTTTTAGCTTAAGAGCTCGACGTTTAAGGGTTGAGAGTTTATAGTTTTAGCAAACTTTTTTTTTTTTTTAGGGTTTAGTGTTTAGGATATTAGGTTTTTATTATGTAGGATTTCAGTGTTTTTAGGTCTTAGAGTTTTAGGTTTTAGAGTTTTAGGCTTAGGGGTTTTGGGTTCAGAGTTCAAGTTTTTAGGATTGTTGAGTTTAGAACTTTAGGGTTTTAGGGTTTAGGGTTTAAGGGTTTTAGGGTTTAAGGTTTAAGGTTTTAAGGGTTTATGGGTCTTAGGTTTTACAAGTTTAACGGTTTACGGTTTTTAGGATTTTTAGGGGTTTTTAGTTTCAAGGTTTTAGGGTTTAATGGTTTAGGGTTTTAAGTGTTTTAGGGTTTTAGGGTTTTAGGATTTTTGGGTTTAGGGTTTTAGGTTTAAGGTTTTCATGTTTTAAGGGTTTAGGGTTTAAGGGTTTCAAGGTTTTAGTGGGGTTTTTAGGGTTTTTACGCATTTAGTGTTCTAGGATTTTAAGTTTAGGGCTTAGTGTTTTAGGAGGTTTTTAGGTTTTTGGAATATTAGGTTAGGGTTTTAGATGTTAGTGTTTAGGATTTTTAGGTTTTTTAGTTTTTTTTCTTTTCTTTTTCTTTTTTTTTTTTTTGGGGGGGGGGGGGGGGAGGATTTGGGGTTTAAGGATTTAGGGGTTAAAGTATTTAGTGGTTTAGGGTTTTTAGGGGGTTTAGGTTTCGTGGGTTTAAGTGTTTTTAGGGGTTAGGAGTTTAAGAGTTTTTAGGGGGTTCGGGGGTTTTAGGGATAAATAGTTTTTAAGGGGTTTAGGTTTTAAGGGTTTAGGGTTTAAGACTTTTAAGGGTTTTTAGGGTGTTTAGTGGTTTTATAGTTTAGGTTTTAAGGGTTTATGGGTTTAGGCTTGTTTTTAGGGTTTAGGTTTTTTTGGTTTTAGGATTTTTGGTTTTAGGGTTTTAATGATTTTAGGGTTTAGGGTTTTAGGAGTTTTGGGTTTAGGGTTTTTAGGGGTTTAGAGTTTTAGGTTTAAGGTTTCTCGATTTTGGGGTGTCTAGGGTTTTAGGGTTTAGGATTTTAGGTTTTAGGAGGTTTAGGATTTTAGGGTTTTTAGGGCTTGCGATTTAGGGTTTTGGTTTTAGGGGTTTAAGACTTTAGTTGTTAGGGGGTTCAGGGTGCAAGGTTTAGGGTTTGGGGTTCAAGCTAGTGGCTTAAGTGGTTGTGAGGTTCTAAGGTTTAAGGAATTTAACGGGCTTACGGTTTAGGTTTTTTCTTTTCTTTTTCGAGGGCGAATAGGCGGTATTGGGGTGGGGGGTTAGTGTTTTAGGATTAAGGGTTTAGGGTTTAAGGGTTTTTAAGAGGTTTAGGTTTCAGGTTTTAGGGTTAAGGGTTTATAGGGGTTTTGGGGTTTTAGGGTTTAGGGGTTTTATAGTGCTTGGGGTTTTAGGGGTTCATGTTTTGTGGTTTCTTGGGGTTTAGGATTTGGAGGCTCGAGGGTTTGGATTTAGGGTTTAGGTCCGGGGTTTAAGATTCAGGGCTTTGGTTTTAACTAGGCTTCAAGGTTTAGAGTCATGTTTAGGGTTCAGGTCTTAGCGGTTTATTATTCCGATTTTATGGGTTTTGTGTTTAGGGTTAGGGTTTTAAGGTTCAAGTTTTAGGAGTTTAGGGTCAAGGGTCCGGGGACTTTCGGTTTAGAATTTAGGTTTAGGATTTTAGGTTTTAGTGGTTTAAGGGTTTAAGCTTTTGGGTTTAGGATTTAGGGATTTAGTTGTTTTGGGGTTTAGGGTTTTAGGGCATTTGGGTTTTAGGATTCAAGGGTTTAGGTGAGGTGTTTTAAGGGTTTAGGTGGTTCAGGTTTTAGCATTTAGTGCTTAGGTTTCTAGGGTTTTGGGGTTTAGGTGGTTTGGGGTTTAGCTTGGGGTTCAAGGGGTTTAAGTAGTTTGAAGTGTGTTCAGTTCCTACTCTAGCGATGGAGAGCGACACCGTGGCAAGCGGCTACCGGCAAAGTGATCCCGTCGCAGGCCCCGCAGGGCGGCCGCTGAGATCGTGGCGAGTATGGCGCGATGGCGAGTGTCACCTTCGAGGGTGCCAACGGCGTCGCTAGCAAATGGGGTAACAGGACCGAGGGCCCGTGGATGGGGGCCGAGTCATGGCCGGCGCTAACGGACTCCAAGGCGAAAGGTGGTGCTGATACTCGCTAGTACAAGGCCATGCTTCAACTAAGCAGCTACCCACCGTAGGCAAGCGGCGACGGCGTTTCCGTAGGCGGGGAATGTGAGCCCGGTTCCGAGAAATGGGCCACCACCGCCACCACCTCTTCCATTGCAGGTCAGTGGGGCTTTTCATCTCTCATTTTTCTGGTGGTGGAATTGATCTCGGGTTTGGTCATCATCCTCAGCTTAAAATTAATTGATTTTGGGTGGTAGACTTGGACTTTATTGTTTGGACTTTGGTTTATTGAATCAGCAATGTGCTGCAGTTGGTGAAAGAAAAAGATTAATGGAGAGTTATTTCGAATAAGGTGAAACGGAAAGACAAATGGAAAGTGGGATCAAGAAACTATAGATTAAATTAAACTCACACAATTCAAAGCATTCTAAGCACTAGCCGGGGGTTCTCTAAATGTGTTGGTGGAACAGAAGTTTACTAGTGTTCATGTTCAATTTTTTATGTAAGTTCTTCTTTGTTATACATCATGGAGGTAAAAGCATAGTTTTAAGCCTACCTAAATTTTTAAATTCACAATAAAGGAAAATGTCTTCTCTATTTCTGAGCGATAGACATTGCTCTTTCGTATGTCCATATTTGCATTCATCTTGTTGAATGTACTATTATAGAGATAATTTACTAGGAACCCTTGATAGGTAATTTTATACTTGAGAAGTTAGACTTTTGTCCATCCGAAGTCAGGGATTTGCATACTTCTCTATGTCACACCCATTATTGAATTGTGAATTTGCTATTGAGTTAATTGGGCTGCCGTGAACTGTGTGACCTGGAAATTTTTCTTCAGACCTTTCTTTCATGGTTCTCTAAAAGTTCAGATTTTTCATGATCTTTATTATTATAAGGCCCGTTTCTCTTATAAGTTTTAAAAGAATCGTCTGAAGCTCAGATTTCAATTTGTTATTTGACTAAATGTCTGTTGCTTCGTTGATCAAAGCTTACAATTTTTTCCATTGGGAGTAGTTTCTTTTTTGCATTGCCTTAGGTTATGATTAATGATTGCGCATTATAGGTGATGGCACTGAACTTAGTGCTGCTGCATCTCATCACGTTGCTATGTTTATTTGTCTCATGAATTATGATCATACATGCATTGAAATGATGTAACTTACAAAAAATGCACTTTGAAATTGTATAATAACTTAAGTGCATTTTAAAGTTACTAATCCACCTAGGCATTTCTAGGACATAGACCACTGTAGAACTCAGCTGACATTCAACAGATTGGGTGGATTACCTTTTTTAATTAGTATGAATTCTGCATTCTTATATTAGAGATATTTTGCTCTTGAATTTTCTTTATTTGCCCCCTATTTTCTGGTGTTATGCGAGGCTTGTTTTGTCCTGTTGTCTGTCAGTTTTAATGCTAATTAGGCATAACATGCAATTCGTAGGATTTTTTGTTTTATTTTTAGTTATGATAAAATTTTAACTCAGCTTATTTAAATCATATGTTTGATAATTAATGGTAATAACCTGGGCCGGGGGATGTTTTGGGCCGTTAGTATAAGCATAGTGGGTCTGTACATAGTCATTAAGGGCATGTGGTGATTGGGAATGCAGTGAATGAATGTGCAAGAGACATTGCTCGTGTCTTCATTGTGAGGGCATACAAGTAGCAAACATGCTAAGTTAACTCCCTATGTAGCTGATAACAAAAAGAAAATATCATAGATAGTAAGAGTGTATATATTTCAGATTTACCTCTGCAAGTTTATAAAGTTGATTGTTCTGTCTAGGATTTAACAATAGTGCTATTAAATGTTTTTTGTAGGTAAGAATGTTATAGCGTAGGAAGATATACAAACATATTGCAATGTGTTAGAAATCAGATGCCGAGATGAATGCCTAATAACAGTTAAAAATGAGTGAATAAGTGAAAAGGTTAAGAGTGGCAAGAGTAGAGTATAATGTGGAAAATATTTTGAAAATTTTTCCTAGGGGCAAATATTCAACTAAAAGGCCCCTAAAACTAAATACAAGCGCATCTAGGAGTTCTATTTTCAACCATATGCCTCGTAAAACTAGGAGGGATAAATTTAGTATTTGGATTTCTGCTAGAAGAAGCAAGAGTGTATGATATGAAGTGAAAAAATAATGTGCTCGATGGTTTGGGCATCCGAAAGTTCTGAAACACATGGTGTTACAGTCCTTAGTTGCTAGTTATTGCCAGGGATTAATGGTTGGGCTCAAAGGTTAAAGTAAAGGAGTGCAAGACTTGAAGAAGAACTAGAAATAAGAAATGATGATGTTAGCAATATGGTGGTTAAAATAGTGCTGTCCCTTTATTTTGATGATTTGACTTATATTTTCATATTATGTTTGGTGATGCTGTTTTACATGAAAGGAGGTGCTCTAGTTATTAAGGCTTTCAGATATGAGAACTAAGTAGTATAATTGCAAGGGGGTGCACTTTTTTATTTCCAGGCATTTGCAAGTGTGACTATTATCAAGAATTTGACACCCAGCAATATGAATGCTTGTTTCAGAGGCAGTGCAGATTAGACTGTCTGACATTGAGGACAATGCCCATTTCACTGGGATCATACCTGTATGGATAGCTATGGCATAACTGTTACTTTGAGCACATAGGGTTCTACGTTGCATATTATTCATATTTGCATGTTCTAGACTGAATTTGGGCAATTCAATGGTAAGTTTCTCCTATCTTTAATTTAATTCTCTCTTTATAAATATTGCTCTCAGATGTGATCTTCATGTTGTGTCACCTTGAGTTCCAATAGGTTCTTTGGTGCAACATCCTTGCCATGTTAGATATGCTTGTTTTTCCAAGCTCATGACATTCTTTTGTTGCGATTTTTAGAGCTCAGATGCAGTTGAGTTGCAATATCGATGCTAACTTTGCTGTAGTGTAAGTTTACCAAGGAGTATTAGATTATAGAACAAGCATTTGATTGGGGATGATGAACTTTGTAGAGTAAATTTGTGTTGAATCTATATAGTTTCATCTTCACTGTGACTAAATGCTGCAATTACTTATTCAAATGCTTAAGATATCTATTAATGCATCTTGCCACTCAATGGGTCTATTCACATTTGTAACCTATGAGTAGTTCCAGGGCTGCCACGTGATACTAGGCAGATCCATCCTGCCAGTATATGGTGATTCCAAATAGATATCGTTCCTGTACTTGAGGCCAAGATTAGATTGATCTACTATTTATTGACTACCTAATCAGACCTAACCGAAGAGATTCCGAGCAGTTGCATTTTCAGTATTCAATTTGTATCATATATTTATAGTTATATATTGATGGGCATGTTCTGAATGTTGGAAGGCCAGCTAATTGGTCAACGGTTCTTATAGCAGTGTATTTGATGCTTGAATGTACACAGCATTTTAGATATACAATATAAAATAGCATCACATACCCTATTAAAGGAAAAAAAAAAAAGTGTAAATGATCTCCAACATATAGCTAGTTTCCATAGTTCATGGTTGAGGTGGTTCTTAAACTCCTTCAAAACCAATCCTTATGTTCCCTCTAACTATGGAGATTCACCAGCACAATTGCTCATCGATGTTATATTCCTTTGTCAATTAAACACATCTGAGTTCACTACTAGATCACTTCTTAGGAACTGTTAACTCATAGGTAGCCTATCATTCATCTGGCACATTGGATCATTTTGATTTTTTTCAAGAAAAGTAGGACAAATATCAGATGGTTATAATCTTATTAATTTCATGATTTCACATTTTTAAGGAAAGAGGGAGAGAACAAAGATAGCAGTGATTACAAAATTGTAAATGATTGTCATGAAAGTACAAGAAGCAAAAAAAAAAAAATATTAAGTTAGAAAGTAATCTAAACAATTGCTGCTTCTTGTTTTTAAGTGAAATTGAAAAATACAATCATTTCGATCTAACCAGTTTATGATCCAGATTACAATGATATGAGTTTAGACCTAATATCAACTCTGCAATTTCGACTCTGGTATAAACAACCAAATAAGCCATATAGTTTATCTCAATATCATATAAACATAAAATTTCAGCATTGTAAAGATTAACAACTAGATACAAGATCTAAATTTGCCATTTTAGAATATTTATCTAGAAAAGAATGCTTCAGTTAGCATCCTCCAGCAAACCAGCAGTTGAAGGATATTACAGAAATCCTTGCATCAAATTTTTTAAGCAAAATCTTCCTTACCATACCAACAAAAATCAGGAGCAGAAAGAACAGAGAAACATCCTAGAAGTAGTAAGTCATCAGAAACAGAACCAGAAAAACATGCAGATGCAGTTAATGCATTTATTCTGCAAAATAATTTCCGTTGAAAGTATTTAGACAGCCTACTTCAACAGTAAAAGTTGTCAAAGTTTACGAAAATGGAAATAGTTGTAATTTAGAAGTCTACTATAGGATATAATTACAGATACAACTTCTGACCTGGATTATATTATGGATGTTTCCAGGAAGCTTGACTTGACATGTGCACACATGTGTGCATTTAGAAAGCATCAAATGCATGCTAGAGGTTCGTTGATACAATTAGCTAGCCTTCAACTTGCTTAAGTGTCCCATCAACCAGACTGCCCAAAGGCATAACCTATAAGAGTGCAAACCAACAAGAATGACACTAATGAAAAAGCTTAGCTTTGTGCTCAGGTTGGGTCTGATTGGGTTCTGATCAGCTAAAATTATTAGTAGATCCGCACTTGGCCTCAAAAAGTACAAAGGCCTATCTATGGACCCATAGCCGAGCTACAGGGCAGGTATGGATCTGCATATCACAGTGACAGCCCTAGACTATCACTGGAAGTTTTAAAAATAAATGTTAATAGATTATTGAGTGGCAAAGTTGGAATTAATAAAATATCTTACATTTGAATAAAAGATTGGCATTACTTTACAGTAGTAAACTATATACGTTCAACCAAATTTATACTCTACAAAGTTCATCATCCCCAATCAAATGCTTGTCTATATTAATACTCCTTGGTGGCTTACACACTACAGCAAAAGTTGGATCTGACAGTCAACTTCCAATTGTCTGAGCTCTAAAAATCACCAACAAAAGAATGTCATGAGCTTAAAAATAAGCATATCACAACATGAGAATGTTGCAAAGAGTGTTGGGTTTCAATATGAATCATAGCCATCAAAGTTGACACAACATGAGAATCACATCTGAGGCAATATATACAAAAAGAGGAATAGGAAGCCTAAAGATAGGAGAAGCTTTACCATTGGATTGCCCAAGTTATGAGCATTCTCTCTCAGTACTAAATATATTGTAGGACCCTATGTGCTCAAAGTGACGGATAGCTACCATAATATCCACTACAAGATTTTATGATCCAATTCTGAATAGACAGTCTCAATCCATCCTGATCAGGGATCTGATCACACTTGCTAAGGGTCATTTTTATCTGAAACAAAGCATTCAATTGTGGATTGTAAAATCCTGATAATAGTGCACGCAAATCTTAAATAAAAGTGCACCCCCTTTCTGAAGTTATACTACTTGGATTCTCATATCTGAAGCCTTAGTAACTAGAGCCTCCTTTCATGCTCAAAATAAGCATCCTAGACATAATATGAAACTCTATAGTGGTCAATCATCAAAATAAAGGGACCGGGCTCTCACTTTACTATTTGCTCCTATATTGCTACTCATCATTTCTTATTTCTATAATTTAACTCTTCTTCAGTCTTCCACTCCTTTTTACTTTAACCTTTCAGCCTATAATTGAAACCATCCTGGCAGCAACTAAGGACTCTGTAACATGTGTTTCAGAACTTTCAGATGCCCAAACCATCTGAGGCAGATTATTTTTTCACTTCTATCATACACTCTTGCTTCTTCTAGCAGAAATCCAAATACTAAATTTATCCCTCCTAGTTTTACCAGGCATATGGTTGAAAATAGAACTCCTAGATGCGCTTGTATTTAGTTTGGGGGCCTTTTAGTTGAATATTTGCCCTAGGAAAATTTCAAAATATTTTCCACAGTATACTCTACTCTTGCCACTCTTAACCTTTCACTTATTCACTCATTTTTAACTGTTATTAGGCAATCATCTCGGCATCTGATTTCTAACACATTGCAATATGGCTGTATATCTTCCTACGCTATAACATTCTTACCTACAAAAACATTTAATAGCATATTGTTAAATCTAGACGAACAATCAACTTTATAAACTTGCAGAGTTAAATCTGAAATATATACACTCTTATATCTATGATATTTTCCTTTTGTTATCAACTATAGAGTTAACTTACATGTTTCTACTTGTATGCCCTCACAATGAAGACACAAACAATGTCTCTGCACATTCATTCACTGCATTCCCAATCACCATGCCCTTAATGACTGTCATACAGCCCACTATGCTTATACTAACAGCAAACATCCCCCAGCCCAGTTATTACCATTAATTATCAAACATATGATTTAAATAAACTGAGTTAAAATTTTATCATAACTAAAAATAAAACAAAAAATCCTACGAATTGCATGTTATGCCTATTAGCATTAAAACTGATAGACAACAGGACAAAACAAGCCTCACATAACACCAGAAATTAGGGGCAAATAAAGAAAATTCAAGAGCAAAATATCTCTAATATAAGAATGCAGAATTCATACTAATTAAAAAAGGTAATCCACCCATCTGTTGAATGTCAGCTGAGTTCTACAGTGGTCTATGTCCTAGAAATATAGGTGGATTAGTAACTTTAAAATGCACTTAAGTTATTATACAATTTGAAAAGAGCATTTTGTAAGTTACATCATTTCAATGCATGTATGATCATAATTCATGAGACAAATAAACATAGCAACGTGATGAGATGCAGCAGCACTAAGTTCAGTGCCATCCCCTATAATGCACAATCATTAATCATAACCCAAAAGGCAATGCAAAAAAGAAACTACTCCCAATGGAAAAAATTGTAAGCTTTGATCAACCCAGTAACAGACATTTAGTCAAATAACAAATTGAAATCTGACTTCAGACATTCTTTTCACTTATAAGAGAAACAGGCCTTATAATAATAAAGACATGAAAAATCTGAACTTTTAGAGAACCATGAAAAGAAAGGTCTGAAGAAAAATTTCCAGGTCACACAGTTCACGGCAGCCCAATTAACTCAATAGCAAATTCACAATTCAATAATGGGTGTGACATAGAAAGTATGCAATCCCAGCTTCAGATGGACAAAAGTCTAACTTCTCAAGTATAAAATTACCTATCAAGGGTTCTAGTAAATTATCTCTATAATAGTACATTCAACAAGATGAATGCAAATATGGACATACGAAAGAGCAATGTCTATCAAGAAATAGAGAAGACATTTTCCTTTATTGTGAATTTAAAAATTTAGGTAGGCTTAAAACTATGCTTTCAACAGTATATAACAAGAAAGAAGAACTTACATAAAAAATTGAACATGAACACTAGTAAACTTCTGTCACCAACACATGAACATGAACTTTTAGAGAACCATGAAAAATCAAGTCATCTACTTTTGCTGTTCAAATTCATTTTCTTCTAGTAGCTGATGGCTTGGTGCTGAAAAGGAGGGAAAGGTTTGGGTTGATCCCATAGGTGGGCTGGTTCCATAAAGAATACCATGAGGAGACCCACTCAATTTTGACAACATCAGGCTGCAAAAGTAAATTTAAAAAATCAACAAAACAGATTAGGGTTAAGATACAAAAGGACCAAAGCAAGCTGTATTAATTCAACTGAAACAACTGAACGGTACTCACCCATGATTTTCAGGTGGTGTTGACCAAAAGAAAAAACCAACTGAATTGCTTGGTGGGCTTTTGGAAACAATTCCATGGCAGTTATGGCCATTGCCATGACTTCTAAAATTACCAGGAAACAACCGCTGTTTATGTGAGGAAGGTGACTTGCCAGTGCCTCTATTTTGCCGTCTCCGATAATTAATATGATGTCTAGCCTCTTATGGGCCATTATTTCCAGCAATGTTTGCATTCGCCTTTGAATTATTTCCACAAGTAAATACTTTTTTATAGGTAAGAAGAAAGCATTACCGATTCATAAAAATAAAGGCCATCATTTACGACAGTTGCAAGCTCATTCAAGATAGGTTCTGATTTCGTTGAGGCAGTTCTCTCATCTTTGTCTATCCTGATATCCTGCATGGAAGTTAGACAAAATGGCTCCACATCACTTCAGATACACTAAAATTCAAATCTAGACTTAATAAGATTTAAGTGGAGAATTTCTTGAGTCTAGCCAAGTCAAGTAATTGCTCTCACTCTCACTCTCAGAAAGCTTATTGATTAGGGGATCTTTGAGGTGTACACACACATATCGTGAAAGCATGTTAGTCAAGTTACTTATAGTGAAAGTTTGTTAGTTAGGGAAACTTTTGGGTACACACAAATTGTGAAAGCATGTTGATTAAGAAAACTCGGCTCTTTCTTTTAGAAGCAGACTAACATCTTACACTGGACAAAATAAATCACTTTCAATATGAAATCATGAACTTACTTCATTCTGATTGATAATACTGGACTGCTTGCATCAGTTCAAGGTTACATATATGCTTAATAACCAACTGGACCATGGACCCAAACATGCTGTGCATGCTAGTGAATGAGAGAGAACCCGGAATAACAAAATGAAATGTTGGCTCCTTCCAATGGTTGTGCATGAAACTGCAATGATTAGCTGCTTGTTGGTTTAAAAAATAAATGCAGCATAAATTAAAATTGACCAACCTGAAACAGTATTCGATTTGTTTTACTACGTTAGCCCTCAAGGCTAGCACCTCTGGTGTCAGAACAGGATATGAAGGAGGGGAGGATGTGAAATAAAACGAGGAGAATCCCTCATCATTTCAAGAGCAGCAGGAACATAAAACATGGGAGGAGCAGGACCTGCATTTTGAGCATTATTATTTTATGACAAGGGAAAACTGGAGAGGCTACAAGAACAGAAACTCAAGTCACAAATGGAATTCATAACACTTGAGTTAAAGACATAACCAGGATAACCAGGTCCGCTAATGAACCCTGGAGCTGGACCAAAAAATTGTGGAACTGGCCTGATGAAAGTCCTGGGTCTAATACCATGTGGCATATTTATGGTGTCTCTTGGATTCAAAGCCCGTTGATTATGCTATGTCTGGTTGAAATGGCTACCAGGTTCATGACTATTATGTGGTCTGCTGCCAAAATTGCTGGCATTGTGGCGCCATGCATTTGGATCTCCTCGAGGTGGTGGGTGGAAATTTCTGTTACCATCATTTCCTCCAGCATGACCAGTTGGAATAAAAGCCGGCAAGGGAGTTTCACATCCAGATTTTACAATATGTGGTTCACCATTAGGAAATGGTACAGAACAAGGCTGATAGGGATATTCATGAACCATCAGAGGTGGAGGTGGTACAACAGGGTATAACATCGGTTGACCTGGTTGGTGGTATGGCAAGGGTACAGCAAATGATGGCACACCATTTGTAGGAGCATTCGCTTGGGACCTTGTTTATGAGGGTGCTGTGGATGATGCCTACTGGAAGGAGTACCGCTTCCAAATCCATCAGATTTACGCATCCCAATTGATCCCTCAAAAATAATCATTCCATAAGCATTGTGCATTAAGATTTCTACAAAACAAAAAGCAACTGCAGCTCATGAAATCAGTAAGCTGTTGTTGAAGCAACAAAATGTTCAATACTATAGAAAACACAGCAAGTTGTGATCTTTAGCATTGTAGCAATAATTAGAAGTTCATGGATCACCACAATATCTTTAGCAATATCTTCCAGAAAAAAGGAAAAAAAAAAGGTAAATGATCTCCATCATACAGCTAGTTTCCATAGTTCATGGTTGAGGTGGTTCTTAAACTCCTTCAAAACCAATCCTTATGTTCCCTCTAATTCACCAGCACAATTGCTCATCTATGTTATATTCCTTTGTCAATTAAACATATCTGAGTTCACTACTAGATCACTTTTTAGGAACTGTTAACTCATAGGTAGCCTATCATTCATCTGGCATATTGGATCATTTTGATTTCTTTCAAGAAAAGTAGGACAAATATCAGATGGTTATAATCTTATTAATTGCATGATTTCACATTTTTAAGGAAAGAGGGAGAGAACAAAGATAGCAGTGATTACAAAATTGTAAATGATTGTCATGAAAGTACAAGAAGCAAAAAAAAAAAATATTAAGTTAGAAAGTAATCTAAACAATTGCTGCTTCTTGTTTTTAAGTGAAATTGAAAAATACAATCATTTCGATCTAATATGAAACTCTATAGTGGTCAATCATCAAAATTGAGGGAACGGGCTCTCACTTTCTACTATTTGCTCCTGTATTGCTACTCATCATTTCTTATTTTTATAATTTAACTCTTCTTCAGTCTTCCACTCCTTTTTACTTTAACCTTTCAGCCTGTAATTGAAACCATCCTGGCAGCAACTAAGGACTCTGTAACATGTGTTTCAGAACTTTCAGATGCCCAAACCATCTGAGGCAGATTATTTTTTCACTTCTATCATACACTCTTGCTTCTTCTAGCAGAAATCCAAATACTAAATTTATCCCTCCTAGTTTTACCAGGCATATGGTTGAAAATAGAACTGCTAGATGCGCTTGTATTAAGTTTGGGGGCCTTTTAGTTGAATATTTGCCCTAGGAAAATTTCAAAATATTTTCCACAGTATACTCTACTCTTGCCACTCTTAACCTTTCACTTATTCACTCATTTTTAACTGTTATTAGGCATTCATCTCGGCATCTGATTTCTAACACATTGCAATATGGCTGTATATCTTCCTACGCTATACCATTCTTACCCACAAAAACATTTAATAGCATATTGTTAAATCTAGATGAACAATCAACTTTATACACTTGCAGAGGTAAATCTGAAATATATACACTCTTATATCTATGATATTTTCTTTTTGTTATCAGCTATAGAGTTAACTTACATGTTTCTTCTTGTATGCCCTCACAATGAAGACACAAGCAATGTCTCTGCACATTCATTCACCGCATTCCCAATCACCACGCCCTTAATGACTATCATACAGCCCACTATGCTTATACTAACAGCAAACATCCCCCAGCTCAGTTATTACCATTAATTGACAAACATATGATTTAAATAAACTGAGTTAAAATTTTATCATGATTAAAAATAAAACAAAAAATCCTACGAATTGCATGTTATGCCTAATTAGCATTAAAACTGACATACAATAGGACAAAACAAGCCTCACATAACACCAGAAAGTAGGGGCAAATAAAGAAAATTCAAGAGCAAAATATCTCTAATATAAGAATGCAGAATTCATACTAATTAAAAAAGGTAATCCACCCATCTGTTGAATGTCAGCTGAGTTCTACAGTGGTCTATGTCCTAGAAATATAGGTGGATTAGTAACTTTAAAATGCACTTAAGTTATTATACAATTCAAAAGAGCATTTTGTAAGTTACATCATTTCAATGCATGTATGATCATAATTCATGAGACAAATAAACATAGCAACGTGATGAGATGCAGCAGCACTAAGTTCAGTGCCATCCCCTATAATGCACAATCATTAATCATAACCCAAAAGGCAATGCAAAAAAGAAACTACTCCCAATGGAAAAAATTGTAAGCTTTGATCAACCCAGTAACAGACATTTAGTCAAATAACAAATTGAAATCTGACTTCCGACATTCTTTTCACTTATAAGAGAAACAGGCCTTATAATAATAAAGACATGAAAAATCTGAACTTTTAGAGAACCATGAAAAGAAAGGTCTGAAGAAAAATTTCCAGGTCACACAGTTCACGGCAGCCCAATTAACTCAATAGCAAATTCACAATTCAATAATGGGTGTGACATAGAAAGTATGCAATCCCAGCTTCAGATGGACAAAAGTCTAACTTCTCAAGTATAAAATTACCTATCAAGGGTTCTAGTAAATTATCTCTATAATAGTACATTCAACAAGATGAATGCAAATATGGACATACGAAAGAGCAATGTCTATCAAGAAATAGAGAAGACATTTTCCTTTATTGTGAATTTAAAAATTTAGGTAGGCTTAAAACTATGCTTTCAACAGTATATAACAAGAAAGAAGAACTTACATAAAAAATTGAACATGAACACTAGTAAACTTCTGTCACCAACACATAGAGAACCCCCAGCTAGTGCTTAGAATCTTGAATGTGTGAGTTTAATTTAATCTATAGTTTCTTGATCCCCTTTCCATTTGTCTTTCCGTTTCACCTTATTCAATAACTCTCCATTAATCTTTTCTTTCACAATGCAGCACATTGCGATTCAATAAACCAAAGTCCAAACAATAAAGCCAAGTCTACCACCCAAAATCAATTAATTTTAACTGAGGATGATGACCAAACCCGAGATCAATTCCACCACCAGAAAAATGAGAGATGAAAAACTGACCTGCAATGGAAGAGGTGGTGGCGGTGGTGGCCCATTTCTCGGAACCAGGCTCACATTCCCCGCTACGGGCGCCGTCGCCGCTTCCTACAGTGGTGGCACAACCGTTGAAGCCGGCCTTGTACTAGCAGTATCAGCACCACCTTTCGCCTTGGAGTCCGTTAGCGCCGGCCATGACTCGGCCCCCATCCCCAGGCCCTCGGTCCTGTTACCCATTGCTAGCGGCACTGCTGGCACCCTCCAAGGTGAACTCGCCATCGCGCCATACTCTGCCACGATCTCCGTAGCCCCGCCCTCTGGGGCCTCGACGGGATCACTGCCGGTAGCCGCCGCCACAGTGTCGCTCTCCATCGCTAGAGTAGGAACTGAAACCTTCAAACCTTAAACCCCATGAACCCAAAAGCTAAACCCCAAACTGCCTAAACCCCAAAACCCTAGAAACCTAAGCACTAAATGCTAAAACCTGAACCCTAAACCCTTAAAACCCCTCACCCTAAACCCTTGAATCCTAAAACCCAAAGCCCTAAAACCCTAAACCCCAAAACAACTAAAACCCTAAATCCTAAACCCAAAAGCTTAAACCCTTAAACCCTAAAACCTAAAATCCTAAACCTAAATTCTAAACCGAAAGTCCCAGACCCTTGACCCTAAACTCCTAAAACCTGAACCTTAAAACCCTAACCCTAAACACAAAACCCATAAAATCGGAATCATAAACCGCTAAGACCTGAACCCTAAACCTCTAAACCTTGAATGTTAAAACCAAAGCCCTGAACCTTAAACCCCAGACCCCTAAACCCTAAATCCAAACCCTCAACCCCGAATCCTAAACCCTAAAAACCATAAAACATGAACCCCTAAAACCCTACACCCTAAAACCCCAAAACCCTTAACCCTAAAACCTGAAACCTAAACCTCCTAAAAACCCTTAAACCCTAAACCCTTAATCCTAAAACACTAAACCCCCCCCCCGCAAAACCGCCTCTTCGCCCTCGAAAAATCGTAGCCGTTAAATTCCTTAAACCTTGAACCTCACAACCACTTAAACCCCAAACCCTCTCCTGAACCCCTAAACTAAACTTTTAAACCCCAAAAACCAAAACCCTAAATCGCAAGCCCTAAAAACCCTAAAATCCTAAACCCCCTAAAACCTAAAATCCTAAACCCTAAAACCCTAGACACCCCAAAATCGGAAACCTTAAACCTAAAACTCTAAACCCCCTAAAAACCCTAAACCCAAAACTCCTAAAACCCTAAACCCCTAAAATCATTAAAACCCTAAAACCAAAATCCTAAAACCAAAAAAAACCTAAACCCTAAAAACAACTAAACCCATAAACCCTTAAAACCTAAACTATAAAACCCTAAACACCCTAAAACCCTTAAAGCCTAAAACCCCAAACCCTTAAAACCTAAACCCCTTAAAACTATTTATCCCTAAAACCCTGAACCCCCTAAAAACTCTTAAACTCCTAACCCCTATAAACACTTAAATCCTGAAACCTAAACCCCCTAAAAACCCTAAACCACTAAATACTTTAGCCCTAAATCCTTAAACCCCAAATCCTTCCCCCCCCCCCAAAAAAAAAAAAAGAAAAAGAAAAGAAAAAAAACTAAAACCTAAAAATCCTAAACACTAACATCTAAAACCCTAACCTAATATTCCAAAAACCTAAAACCTCCTAAAACACTAAGCCCTAAACTTAAAATCCTAGAACACTAAATGCGTAAAACCCTAAACCCCTAAAACCTTGAAACCCTTAAACCCTAAACCCTTAAAACATGAAAACCTTAAACCTAAAACCCTAAACCCAAAAATCCTAAAACCCTAAACCCTAAAACACTTAAACCCTAAACCATTAAACCCTAAAACCTTGAAACTAAAACCCCCTAAAAATCCTAAAAACCGTAAACCGTTAAACTTGTAAACCTAAGACCCATAAACCCTTAAAACCTTAAACCCTAAACCCTAAACCCCTTAAACCCTAAACCCTAAAACCCTGAAGTTCTAAACTCTACAATCCTAAAACTTGAACTCTGAACCCAAAACCCCTAAGCCTAAAACTCTAAAACCTAAAACTCTAAGACCTAAAACATGAAACCCTACATAATAAAAACCTAATATCCTAAACACTAAACCCTAAAACTGCTAAAACTATAAACTCTCAACCCTTAAACGTCGAGCTCTTAAGCTAAAACCTAGACACTAATCCCTCAAACCCTAAAACCTAAAAACCTGAACCCTAAACCCCTAAAACCTAAACAATGAATTCCTAAACTTTAAATGCTGAACATCTAAAACCTTGAACCCTGAACCCTAAACCTGAAACCTAAACCCTAAACCTCTAAACCCTTAAACCCTAAATCTTCAAAACCCTAAAACCCTTAGGCACTACTGGATGCTTCTGCAATGCAATTCATGGGATTAAACCCGTAAAAACCCTAAAACATAAAACCCTAAAACCCTAAACCACGAACCCCTAAAACCCTAAATCCCTAAAACCCTAAACCCCTGATCCTAAAACCCTAAAACATAAAACCTAAAATCTTAAGACTTAAATCCTAAACCCAAAACCCTAAAACCTAGAATACTAATCCTCAAACCGTAAAACCCTAAACTGTAGACACCAAAATCACTAAAACCCTAAATCCTAAACCCTTAGACCACTAAACTCTAAAACCTAAACTCAGAACCTTAAAACTAGAACCTTAAAACCCTAACCCTAAACCCTCTAAAACCTGCATGAACCTCCTAAAACCTTGAACCCCAAGCCCCTAAAACCTGGAACCCTAAACCTTAAAACCCGAACCCTAAAACCCTAACACTAACCCTATAAACCCTAAACTTGAACCCTAAGCCCTAAAAACCTAAACCCCAAACCAAGAAAACCTAAACCCTAAAACCCTAAACCCCTAACGCTAAGCCCTAAAAAACTAAACCCTAAAACCTAAAACCCAAAACTCTTAACCCTAAAAATCCTAACCCTATAACCCTAAACCCCTAATTGTAAAATCCTAAGCCCAAAACCCTAAAACCCCTAACTCACTAAAACCCTAAACCCCAAACACTAGAAAACCTAAAACCCGAAGCTCTTAAACTACTAAAATCCTAACTCCTTAGATTTTGTATCATTAATAATTATGATTGATTGAAATATAAATCGTGAATCACATGGACTTATAAATTACATAATATTATACTATTAAATATTATATTATGAACTATGGAATATTATGCTATGAACGATTATTATATAAACTCTGATACTGGATTATGCTACAAAATGGTGAACTGGTACATTTTAATATGTTATCACAATTATCAAAGTTGATTTAATACATAAGAATTGTGAGAAATATATGATATTGATTTAAAATAACTGAGATTCCAATGCCTAATCACTTCTCCAATTAGAGTTTATGATTTAAGGTTTAGGGTTTTAGGGTTCTAGGATTTAATAGCATAATATTTCATAATTTATAAGCCCATATGATCCATAATTTATATTTTAATTAAATAACTAATGATACAAAATCTAGAAGAAGCAAATCCTAAACCCTAAATTTCAAAACCTGAAACCCCTTAAACTCTTAAACCCTTAAACAATAAATCCCAAACCCTAAACCCAAACCCATAAACCTTTAAAATCGAAACCCTACAACACTAAGAACCTTTAACCCTAAAAACCCTTAATCCCTTAAGACCTTAAACACCCTTAAAACTTTAAAACCCTAAACCCTGAAAACATTAAAAACCTAAAACACCAAAGCCTCAAACACCTAAACCTAAAACCTTCAAACTCTAAATCCCGTGTGTGCAAAATCCTAAACCCAAAAACTCCTAAAACCCTAGATGCCAAAACCCTAAAAGCCTAAACCCTAAATGCTAAAACCTGAACCCTAAAGCCCTAAACCCTAAAACTTTAAAATCCTAAAACCACCAAAGCCACAAAAATTCTAAACCGCAAACCCTAATATCCAAACCCTTAGAACCATAAACCCTAAGACCTAAAACCTAAAACCCTAAACAAAGCCCCAAAACCCAAAGTTCCAAACCCTTAACCCTAAACCCCTAAAACCCTATCCTTAAACCCAAAACCCGTAAAACTGAAACCATAAACTCGTAAGACCTGAACCCTGAATCCTAAACCCCTGAAACCTGAACCCCGAACCATAAACCACTAAAACCGTGAACTACTAAACCTTGATCCCTCAACCCGAAATCCTGAACCCCTAAATCCTAAAACCAAAGCCCAAAACCCCGAACCATAAAAACTTGAAAACCCAAAATACCAAAAACAAAAACACTTAAAACCCAAAAACCTTGAAACCCTAATACTAAACCCCTAAAACCCTAACCCTAAAATAGTAAAACCCTAAAAACCTAAACCCAAAAATCCTAAAATCCTAAACCCTAAAACACTTAAACCCTAGATTATTAAACCCTAAGACCTTGAAACCAAAACCCCCTAAAAATCCTAAAAACCCTAAACCCCATAGAAACTCCAAAACCCTAAACCCTAAAACCCTTAAACATAAACCCTAAACCCCTTAAAATCCTAAACCCTAAACTCTAAACCTTTAACCCTAAACACCTAAAACCTTAAACCCTAAAATCCTATAACTTAAACCTCTAAATCCTAAACTACTAAACCACTAAAATCATAACTCCTAAGATTTTGTGTCACTAATAACCATGATTGATTGAAATACAAATTACGATTATACTATGAACTATGAAAATTATGCTATGAACAATAATGATAAAACCCTAAACCCCTAAAATCCTTAAAACCCTAAAACCAAAATCCTAAAACCAAAAAAACCCTAAACCCTAAAAACAACTAAACCCATAAACCCTTAAAACCTAAACTATAAAACCCTAAACACCCTAAAACCCTTAAAGCCTAAAACCCCAAACCCTTAAAACCTAAACCCCTTAAAACTGTTTATCCTGAAAACCTTGAACCCCCTAAAAACTCTTAAACTCCTAACCCCTAAAAACACTTAAACCCTGAAACCTAAACCCCCTTAAAACCCTAAACCACTAAATAGTTTAACCCTAAATCCTTAAACCCCAAATCCCCCCCCCCCCCCAAAAAAAAAAAAAAAAAGAAGAAAAAAGAAAACCTAAAACCTAAAAATCCTAAACCCTAACCCAATATTCCAAAAACCCAAAACCCTAAAATTGGCCCAAAAACCTAAAACCCTAAACCTCCTAAAACACTAAGCCCTAAACATAAAATCCTAAACTTAAAATCCTAAAACACTAAATGCGTAAAACCCTAAACCCCTAAAACCTTGAAACCCTTAAACCCTAAACCCTTAAAACATGAAAACCTTAAACCTAAAACCCTAAACCCAAAAATCCTAAAACCCTAAACCCTAAAACACTTAAACCCTAAACCATTAAACCTTAAAACCTTGAAATCAAAACCCCCTAAAAATCCTAAAAACCCTAAACCCTTAAACTCATAAACCTAAGACCCATAAAACCTTAAAACCTTAAATCCTAAACCCCTAAACCCCTTAAACCCTAAACCCTAAACCCCTTAAACTTGAACTCTGAACCCAAAACCCCTAACCCCAAAACCCTAAAACCTAAAACTCTAAGACCTAAAACATGAAATCCTACAAAATAAAAACCTAATATCCTAAACACTAAACCCTAAAACTGCTAAAACTATAAACCCTAAACCCTTAAATGCCGAGCTCTTAAGCTAAAACCTAGACACTAATCCCTTAAACCCTAAAACCTAAAAACCTGAACCCTAAACCCCTGAAACCTAAACCATGAATCCCTAAACTTTAAATGCTGAATATCTAAAACCTTGAACCCTGAACCCTAAACCTGAAACCTAAACCCTAAACCTCCAAACCCTTAAACCCTAAAACCCTTAGGCACTGCTGGATGCTTCTATAATGCAATTCATGGGTTTAAACCTGTAAAAACCCTAAACCACTAAAACCCTAAAACCCTAAACCATGAACCCCTAAAACCCTAATCCCTAAAACCCTAAAACCTAAAATCTTAAGACTTAAATCCTAAAACCCAAAACCCTAAAACCTAAAATACTAATCCTCAAACCGTAAAACCCTAAACTGTAGACACCAAAATCACTAAAACCCTAAATCTTAAACCCTTAGACCCCTAAACTCTAAAACCTAAACTCAGAACCATAAAACTAAAATCTTAAAACCCTAACCCTAAACCCTCTAAAACCTGCACGAACCTCCTAAAACCTTGAACCCCAAGCCCCTAAAACTTGGAACCCTAAACCTTAAAACCCGAACCCTAAAACCCTAACACTAACCCTATAAACCCTAAACTCAAACCCTAAGCCCTAAAAACCTAAACCCCAAACCAAGAAAACCTAAACCCTAAAACCCTAAACCCCTAACGCTAAGCCCTAAAAAAACTAAACCCTAAAACCTAAAACCCAAAACTCTTAACCCTAAAACCCTAAACCCCTAATTGTAAAATCCTAAGCCCAAAACCCTAAAACCCCAAACCCCTAACTCATTAAAACCCTAAACCCCAAACACTAGAAAACCTAAAACCCGAAACTCCTAAACTACTAAAATCCTAACTCCTTAGATTTTGTATCATTAATAATTATGATTGATTGAAATATAAATCGTGAATCACATAAACATATGAATTGCAAAATATTATACTATTAAATATTATATTATAAACTATGGAATATTATGCTATGAACGATTATTATATAAACTTTGATACTGGATTATGCTACAAAATGGTGAACTGGTACATTTTAATATGTTATCACAATTATCAAAGTTGATTTAATACATAAGAATTGTGAGAAATATATGATATTGATTTAAAATAACTGAGATTCTAATGCCTAATCACTTCTCCAATTAGGGTTTATGATTTAAGGTTTAGGGTTTTAGGGTTCTAAGATTTAATAGCATAATATTTTATAATTTATAAGCCCATATGATACATAATTTATATTTTAATTAATCATAACTAATGATACAAAATCTAGAAGAAGCAAATCCTAAACCCTAAATTTCAAAACCCGAAACCCCTTAAACTCTTAAACCCTTAAACCATAAATCCCAAACCCTAAACCCAAACTCATAAACCTTTAAAATCTAAACCCTAAAACACTAAGAACCTTTAACCCTAAAACCCTTAATCCCTTAAGACCTTAAACACCCTTAAAACTTTAAAACCCTAAACCCTTAAAACATTAAAAACCTAAAACACCAAAGCCTCAAACCCCTAAACCTAAAACCTTCAAACTCTAAATCCCATGTGCGCAAAATCTTAAACCCAAAAACTCCTAAAACCCTAGATGCCAAAACCCTAAAAGCCTAAACCCTAAATGCTAAAACCTGAACCCTAAAACTCTAAAATCCTAAAACCACCAAAGCCACAAAAACTCTAAACCGCAAACCCTAATATCCAAACCCTTAGAACCATAAACCCTAAAACCTAAAACCTAAAACCATAAACCAACCCCAAAACCCAAAGTCCCAAACCCTTAACCCTAAGCCCCTAAAACTCTATCCTTAAACCCAAAACCTATAAAACTGAAACCATAAACTCGTAAGACCTGAACCCTGAATCCTAAACCCCTAAAACCTGAACCCTGAACCATAAACCACTAAAACAGTGAACTCCTAAACCTTGATCCCTCAACCCAAAATCCTGAACCCCTAAATCCTAAAACCAAAGCCCAAAACCCCAAACCCCAAGCCCTAAAAACTTGAAAACCCAAAATACCAAAAACAAAAACACTTAAAACCCAAAACCTTGAAACCCTAATACTAAACCCCTAAAACCCTAAACCTAAAATAGTAAAACCCTAACCCTAAAATAATAAAACCCTAAAAACCTAAACCCAAAAATCTTAAAACCCTAAACCCTAAAACTCTTAAACCCTAAACTATTAAACCCTGAAACCAAAACCCCTAAAAATCCTAAAAACCCTAAACCACTAAACCCTGGAACTAAAACCCTTAACTCTTAACCACTAAACCCTGAAATGCTAAACCAAAACCCCATAAAAACCATAAAACCCTAAACCACTAAAATCCTAAATCCTAAA
Source organism: Metroxylon sagu (assembly GCA_017589505.3). Classification (NCBI taxonomy): domain Eukaryota; kingdom Viridiplantae; phylum Streptophyta; class Magnoliopsida; order Arecales; family Arecaceae; genus Metroxylon; species Metroxylon sagu. Next base: position 440,493 of record JACVBY030000375.1, on the reverse strand, counting down.
ACCCTAAAACTACTAAACCCTTGAACTAAAACCCTTAACTCTTAACCACTAAACCCTTAAAACAAAACCCCCTAAAAATACTAAACATCCAAAACCTTAAACTCTAAACACCTTAAAGCCTAAACTCTAAAAACCCTAAAAACCTAACCCCAAAATCCTTAGCCCTAAAACCCTAAACCCTAAAACCCCAAACCTTAAAAACCATAAACCCTAACTCCCAAATCCAACATCCAAAACACCTAAAATCCTAAACTTTTAAATTTTATATCAACTATGATTGATTGAAATACAAATTATGAATCACACGAGCTTACGAATTACATAATATTTATGTTATCAAATATTATATTATAAACTACAAAATATTATGCAATTTCACATTATGATATCAACTCTAATACTAGATTTCTCTATCCAACGATGAACTCATACATTATGATATAATTATCAAAGTTGATTTAGTGCATAAGAATTATAATATATATTTCAAAGCCCCATCACTCTCCCCCAATAAGGATTACGGCTTAGCATTTAGGGTTTTTGGACTTTACTGTTTTATGATTTTATAACATAATATTTCGTAATCTATAAGTCTATGTGATTCACAATTTATATTTCAAAAAATCATAACTAATGATATAAAATAAGAGGCAAATCCTAAACCTTAAACCCAAAATCCTAAAATCCAAAACCCTAAACCTTTAAACCCCAAACTGCAAAACCAAACTGAAACCCCAACCCCTTAAAACCTAAACACTTAAACCCTAAAAACCCTAAACCATAAGAACTGTTAAACCTAAAAACCCTTGAACCCTTACATTAAAAACCCTTAAAAACCTTTAAATCCTAAACTTAAAACTTCTAAACCCTTAAACCTAAAACCCTCAAACCCTAAACCCCTTAAACCCAAAACCCTAAACACAAAAAAACCGCTAAACCCTAAAACTTAAAACCCTAAACTCTTAAACTCCTAAACCTAAAACCCACAAACACTTAAACCCTAAATCTCCAAACCCATAACCCTTAAAATCATAAAAACACGAAACCACTAAAACCCAAAACACTAAAACCCTAAGACTTGAACCCAGAACCCCAAACCCCAAACCTTGAACCCCAAAATACTTTAACCCCTAAAATCCTAAAACTTAAACTCCTAACCCCTAAGACCCTAAACCTATAACCTTAAAACCCTAAACCCTAAAACCCTAAACCATAAACCCCAAAACCACTAAAATCCTAAACCCTTGAACCACAAAACCCTAAAACATAAACCCTAAAATCTAAACCCAAAACTTTAAACCCTTAAAATCCTAAAACCAAAACACTAAACCCCTAAAACGGAACCCTAAACCCCAAAACTTTGAACCCTGAACCCCTAAAACCTGAATCCTGAGCTCTAAACCATAAATCTTTGACCGTAAAACCCTAAACCCTAAAACCTAAAATCCCAAACCCCTAGCCCTAAAACCTAAAATCCCAAACCCCTAGCCCTAAAACCTAAAATCCTAAGCCCTAAAGCTTAAAACCCTAAACCCGAAAACCACTAAAATCCTAAACCCTAAACCTTTAAACCCCTAAACCCTAAAACCCTAAATCCAAAACCCTAAAACCTAAAGACCCCAACCTTTAAAACCCCAAAACCCCTAAAAGTCGAAACCTTAAACCCCTAAAAACCCCAAACCCTAAAGACCCCAACCTAGAAAAGCCCAAACCCTAAACCCTTAAACCTTTAGCCTTTAAACCCTGAAATGCTAAACCAAAACCCCCTAAAAACCATAAAACCCTAAACCACTAAAATCCTAAATCCTAAAACCCTAAAACGACTAAACCCTCAAACTAAAACCCTTAACCCTTAACCGCTAAACCCTTAAAACAAAACCCCCTAAAAATCTTAAACATCCAAAACCTTAAACTCTAAACACCGTAAACCCTAAACTCTAAAAACCCTAAAAACCTAACCCCAAAATCCTGAGCCCTAAAACCCTAAACCCTAAAACCCCAAACCTTAAAAACCATAAACCCTAACTCCCAAATCCAACATCCAAAACACCTAAAATCCTAAACTTTTAAATTTTATATCAACTATGATTGATTGAAATACAAATTATGAATCACATGGGCTTACGAATTACATAATATTTATGTTATCAAATATTATATTATAAACTACAAAATATTATGCAATTCCACATTATGATATGAACTCTAATACTAGATTTCTTTATCCAATGATGAACTAATACATTATTGATATGTTATCATAATTATCAAAGTTGATTTAGTGCATAAGAATTGTAAGTAATATATATTTCAATGCCCCATCACTCTCCCCCAATAAGGATTAGGGCTTAGGATTTAGGGTTTTCGGACTTTACGATTTTATGATTTTATAACATGATATTCCGTAATCCATAAGTCCATGTGATTCACAATTTATATTTCAAAAAATCATAACTAATGATATAAAATAAGAGGCAAATCCTAAACCTTAAACCCAAAACCCTAAAATCCAAAACCCTAAACCTTTAAACCCTAAACTGCAAAACCAAACCGAAACCCCAACCCCTTAAAACCTAAACACTTAAACCCTAAAAATCCTAAACCTCTAAAAACCTTAAACCATCAGAATCGTTAACCATAAAAACCCTTGAACCCTTACATTAAAAACCCTTGAAAACCTTTAAATCCTAAACCTAAAACTTCTAAACCCTTAAACCTAAAACCCTCAAACCCTAAACCCCTTAAACCTAAAACCCTAAACACAAAAACCCCTAAACCCTAAACTCTTAAACTCCTAAACCTAAAACCCACAAACAGTTAAACCCTAAATATCCAAACCCATAACCCTTAAAATCATAAAAACATGAAACCCTAAAACCCAAAACACTAAAACCCTAAAACTTGAACCCAGAACCTCAAACCCCAAACCTTGAACCCCAAAAAACTTTAACCCCTAAAACCCTGAAACTTAAACTCCTAACCCCTAAGACCCTAAACCTATAACCTTAAAACCCTAAACCCTAGAACCCTAAACCATAAACCCCAAAACCACTAAAATCCTAAACCCTTAAACCACAAAACCCTAAAACATAAACCCTAAAATCTAAACCCAAAACTTTAAACCCTTAAAATCCTAAAACCAAAACACTAGACCCATAAAACAGAACTCTAAACCCCAAAACTTTGAACCCTGAACCCCTAAAACCTTGAAACCTAAAACCTGAATCCTGAACTCTAAACCATAGACTTTTGACCATAAAACCCTAAACCCTAAAACCTAAAATCCCAAACCCCTAGCCCTAAAACCTAAAATCTTAAGCCCTAAAGCTTAAAACCCTAAACCCGAAAACCACTAAAATCCTAAACCCCAAACCTTTAAAACCCTAAACCCTAAAACCCAAAACCCAAAACCCTAAAACCTAAACAATTGAAACCCTAACCCTAAACTTGTAAAACCTAAACCCTAAAATCCTAAACACCTAAAACTGAAACCCTGAACCTCAAAAGCCTAAACCTTGAACACCTAAACCTTGAACCTCTAAAACCTTCAATCCTAAAACCTGAACCGCAATTCTAAACTCCTAAAACCTGAACACTAAACCCTAAACCCCTAAAACCTTGAACCCAAAACCCTGAACGTGAACCTTAAACCATGAACCCTTAAACCCTATATCCTAAACCCAAAACCATTAAAAACTCTAAACCCCAAGCCCTAAAAATCGTGAAATCCTAAACCCTAAAGCTTAAATCCTAAACCACCAAGCCCTAAAACCTTGAACCCCAAACCCATAAATCCTGAATCCAGAGACCCTAAACCCTAAAACCCAAACCCCCTAAAAACCGTAAACCCCCTAAAAACATAAACTCTAGATCTGAAAATCATAAAACCCTAAACCATTACACCCCTAACCACCCCTCCAAATCCTAAATTCTAACCTCCACCCTAACACCCCTAAAATCCTGTAACTACTTAAACCTTAACCATAAAACATAAAACCCCTAAATCCTAAACCCTTAAACCACTAAACCTAAGACCCAAAAACACTTAGAACCAAAATCTTCAAACCCCTAAAGCCCTTAAACACTAAACCTTTAAACCCTAAATCCTAAAACATCAAAGCTCGAAACCCAAAAACCTAGAAGAGCCCAAACCCTAAACCCTTAAACCTCTAGCCTTTAAACCTTGAAATGCTAAACAAAAACCCCCTAAATCCCTAAAACCCTAAACCACTAAAATCATAAATATTAAAACCCTAAAATCACCATTGAACTAAACCCCTCTAAAACCCTTAAACCATAACCACTAAACCCTTAAAACAAAACCCCCTTAAAAACCCTAAACATCCAAAACCTTAAACTCTAAACACCTTAAACCTTAAACTCTAAAAACCCTAAAACCCTAAGCCCTAAAACCCCAAACCCTAAAACCCCAAACCTTAAAAACCATAAACCCTAACTCCTAAATCCAACATCCTAAACACCTAAAATCCTAAACTTCTAAATTTTATATCATTAGTTATGATTTTTTGAAATATAAATTGTGAATCACATGGACTTAAGAATTACATAATATTTTTGTTATCAAATATTATATTATAAACTACAAAATATTATGCAAGTCAACATTATGATATGAACTCTAACACTAGATTTCTCTATCCAACGATGAATTGATACATTATTGATATATTATCATGATTATCAAAGTTGATTTAGTGCATAAGAATTATAATTTTTGTTCTAGGGTATAGGTTTGGATCTAGGATGATTCTAGTTTGTGGAAAAATTTTTGTTTTTCTGTTTGGACTGATACAAGTTAAGATAATCAAGCACCAAATTGAGTTCAAGACTATCCTTGTTTCATTTTAAGATAAAAATTGGCAATCACCATTGAGTGTAACAATTACCTCACGAACGTCATTAAGCTGGGCTTATTGCCTACCAGCGGTGTTTGATTGCACACCATGTGGACAATAGGCAACCTAATAGGAGCTCCCTCACATGCAAGTACATGACTATAAACTACCATCTCATCCATCCAAGCTCTATCACAGCTTTTGAAAGGCCTAGAATAAGCATCAAAATAGAAGTAGGTGATTGGATTGTTTGAAGATTCTTTTACACAGTAAAATCTGACATCATTATTCCACACCTGGAAGGAAAAAGATACGTGTATAATGAAGAAATAGCAAGTACTATGGTTTGCAACTTTGCATGATTGCAGGGAAAAAAAGAGAACTTACCGGAGCCAATCCATTAGCTGGTTTTATGCTGATGTCAAAAAGTTTACTTGCAAGACTAAAAAGGCCATTCATAACTTTCGGTAGTCAAAAATATGGCCGCAACTCGTCCAAAGAAAGCCACTGATCAACCTTTGTACATGAAGGTTCTCAGGTTGTATCTTTATATTGCAATCACTCTGACATGCTGTGCACATACAAGATTAAACAACAATTTCAGTCTTAAAAATATAATATTTTAAGGAAGATTTTTCTTCTTTTCTTACTGGCACACAAATTCAATATAATTGTCACCACATGGTTTCTTATGTCATAGAATAGGAATGATACAAAGTTATATTATAGTCAAGTCACATAAAGTCATGGTCCAGTATAAAACCTTTCGAGGAATGAAAAAATACGATGCAGAACCAGGACACAGTTCAAAATGGTAGATGATGTTTAAAAATAAGGCAATAGTAAAACAAATATTAGCATATCATGCAGTCGGGCAAAGAAGAGAAAAGACCAACCTCATTGATATCATATTTAGACTCATAAAGCCTTTCACTCCAGTAAGTCATCATTCTAATGATTCAATTCACCCTAAAACCTACACCCCTAAAAATCCTTAAACCCATTAAAAACCTTTAAACCTTAAAAACCTTAAACCCCATAAAATCCTAAATCCCTAAAAACTTTAACCCATAAACCCTTGAACTCTGTACCCTAATCCCTAAAACCCTAACCTAAAAACCTTAACAGTCTTGAGATGGTTCACGACCCCCCTGCAACCCATTCATGATCCTCTCCAGTGGCTCCACCAGCTTCGGCCACATCGGCTCTGCTGTCCCCTTCAGTTCCACCAGATCACCCTCCTGCATCCTAAAACATCATCATCCAAAACACCCCAAGAACCCTAAATCCCAATCAAGAAAGCAAGAAAATGAAACAGACGAATCTCCTCAACAGCTCATCTATCCCCGATCGGACATGCTTCGCTTCGATGACATCAAAGGGGAAAGACGAAGTCTTGGAGGAGGGGGTTGGAATCGAGGCTATCGCCAGCCGCCATGGGGGCGAGGCGGAGCAGAAGATGGCGGCGGAGCTGGTGATGGATTTGGGGAGGTGGTGGAGGCAAAGGGACAAGGAGAAGGATCAAAGAGGACGGGAAAGATTTGGGGCGATAGGGTTTGGGAGAGACGGAGAATAGGATGGGGGAGGAGCGAAGGGAGAGAGCGAGTGACGGAGATACACGTCGCCATGAGCATGTTGAGGGATATAATTATTGCGAGGGTGCGTCGGAGGCGAGCTCAGGTTGGAGACTGCCGGCCCATTCTCCCATTCCCGACTCGCTCTCGCTGTGATATAGGCACGGACAAGGTAACGTCGAGGCATAGAAAGAAAGAAACAAGACAAAGAGGAGGAAGGAGGGAGAGACTTTACCTCCACCGATGATCTTCTCCGACGATGGTCAGATTTTTTAGAAAGAAAGAAACAAGACAAAGAGGAGGAAGGAGGGAGAGACTTACCTCCACCGATGATCTTCTCCGACGATGGTCAGATCCAGATCTTCTCTTCCCATCAGCCTTTGATTGCACGCTGAAGACGCGACGATTGGGGGTGGGATCTATAGAAAAACCTTGGCTCCTCAGGTGCTACCTGATTCCGGCTTCGATCGGGAAACAACCCTAACTCCAATCGAGAGTCCACCGCCCCAGTTGAAGCAAGGCATGAAATTATGACTGGGTCTCGATTTTGATTAGGTTTCTGGGCCTTGGATCTTGGCTTGGACCGAGCCTAAGCCATCTTAACTCTTTATTCACAAGGCATGATGCTAAATGATAAATAAAAAAGAATAAAACATAAAAGCTATCTCCCCTTCCTTTGCCATTCACACCCTCAAACTAAAGGGATGGGAAAAAAATCATCTACTCAAAGGCCCACTACTTGGCTCAATTGTATACTGTTTTAGATCTTAAGTATATATATAAGACCAAAGAATTCAAATAATATCTTCTAACTAAAATTTATAAATGAAATCCTAAGTTGTTATACCATCTCCAAGGAGAAGCAAATAGTGTGATGGATTAAGAGATATATTTTATCATCAATCATACTCTAAGCATCATCTACCATTACTCTCTCCTACCAACTTTGGGATCTACCGTTACTTAAATTTTAAAATGCATTTATATTAAAGTTGTATAAGATATCCATCCTACCAAAAAATAAATAGATAAATTAAGTTTCATTTGGACGTGATTTGATTAGAAGATTAATCAAGCTGCAATAAATTTTAAAACTAAGATCATAAACTAGCCAAGTTTGGACATTAAAAGCTTACAATTATCAAAATAATTCCCCACATGCCCCTTGCCCCAAAAAAAAAAAAAAAAAACCATCCTAGTGTGTTAAGTTGGATCAATGATGCACACAATCCAAATCTAATCTATATAAGGGGATCGTATAAAATATTAAACCCAAATACAATCCAATTTCCTTCATATTGGATCATAAAACATTAATTTTTTTGATCAAATTAAGTCCAAAACAAATCCAAACTCAAATTAAAATAAATAAAATAAATTAATTTTTAATTATACTATAAATATAATGATAGCCATACCTAGTTTTAATTAATAACAACTTATTGAAGAACAAAATTGTGAAAAGAAAATAATAATTTTTTATATCCAAGGAGGGTTTTAAAGTGTGTATATTGATTTTGATATTGGATTGACTTTGATTTTAGTTCAAATGGGGAATCCGGAGATGTAAATCCAATTACCCACATATAATTTTGATATAAATGTAAGATAAAGACTAGAGCTACATTTCTTTTGCTTTTTAGGAGAGAGCCTTAAAAAATCATTATTGAGTAGCACTAATGTTATTAAAGGTGATTCATAGTTGCAATTAGAAGGAAAAAGAAATGGACTGATGGAAAGGGCTAGTTGTAAGTATGTAGCAGCGATATCATTTTCAAGGATAGATTTGGCTGAGCTACATCTCATATGGGAGGAACATAGATGAAGACAATAGGTTGGATAAAATAAATAAATAAAGTAATTGTTTGATTAACTTCTTAAGAAAATGAAAAGAAAGGAGACTCATTGACACCATAATTACCTATCTAAATTCATGTACTGAAAAAGTATCTCCCAAATTCATGTACTATAATCGAGTGAAAAAGTGCAATTACATATGCTAGTAAGCTCTAGTTCATAATCAATCGCTATGGAATTCATTTGCAAATAAAATGAATTCCATAATCAAATTCATTTATAATATGTTCCATTTTTCTAAATTATCCCTATTTAGCAATTAGTTGGAAATTATGATTTGAGAATTGTTATGTTTATTATATTCTCAAATCACATTTAATTATATTAATTATAATTTAATATAATTTAATTATAATTAATCATTATTATTATTATTTAAATTACTATAATATAATGATTATAATATAATAATAAATTATTAATCCATAATATTATGATCATTAAAATAACAATAATATATTATTAACCATGATATAAATTTCTTATATTATAATATAAATTATTAATAAATATTATAATTATATTAATATTATGTTATTATATAATTATATTTAATAGTAGTATATTATTATAATATTCTATAATAATATGTTATTATATTATTTAAATATTTAATAATATTATATTATATATGATTATATTAATTATTATATTGTATAATTTATCACAATATTATAATATCATAATATATCATCTTTATTATGAATATATTATAATTAAAATAATATAAATTTATATATTATAATAACATTATAATAGTTATTAATGCAATAATAATTTGTCATAATAATAATATTGTAAATTACATTATTTTTGGTTAAAAATTATTAACCATTAATGGGAATAATTTTGTCTAAAAATTTTGTTTCCTTTATTTTATGAAATTCATTTCTAAATTCTATCAACATTGATAGGATTTGCAACGAAAAGAAGCAATCTATTATGTTTTTGAATATAGTAAATTATGATTTTTCAAATGAATTCCACCAAAACCAAGCAATCCATTTGTTTCAAATGGGGTGCAAGACATTAGAAGCCATCTTTTAAAAAATTTATAATAATGGGTAGAAACATGGAGATTGGAAAAGCAATGGCCTAAGTCACCTTCCCTCATTTCTGACCTTTCCTTTTCCACTTACTGAGCAAAACCCAGCATATGGATTTGGTAGGGCATCCAAACAAGTTCTCAATTGAGGGCATCCAAACAAGCTTGTACATGACAGAAGTCTAAAATTTTTCTATAACTAAAAGAGGTCAAACAAGATCCAAATACTCAGGCCACACCAACTTAAAATGAAAATATGAAAAGCGAGTACACTAATCCTGCTAGACTTTTAACAAGTGACTAAGTTAAGACATTGGCTAAATTGAATTTGGAAGTCAATCTAGGCCATTAGTGTACAATGTACACTACCAAACCAAAATTGAATTTCTAATGGTGATTCATATCAAGCCAAATTTTGGAGTAGGGCTCCAATTTGGATCGAGTCAGGCTCGATTTGGGAGCAGGGCTCCACTTCTGTCAACTTGGGTTGAGTCGGGCTTGATTTGCAAGTAGGGTTCTACTTTAGTCGAGGCAAGCTCAATTTAGGAGCAGAGTTTCAATTGAGCGAAGTCAGGCTCGATTTGGGAATGGGGCTCTAATTGGATCGAGCTAGGCCTTTTTTTATTTGTAGAGATCTAATTTGGTTCGATTCAGGCTCAATTTAGGAGTAAAGCTCTAATTTGAGTCGAGCTATGCTCGATTAGGGAGTAGGAATCCAATTGGATTGGGTCAGGATCGATTTGGGAGCAGGTCTCCAATTTCGATCGAGTCATGCTCGATTTGGGAGCAGGGCTTCAATTGGGCTGACTTAGGCTCATTTTGGGATTAGACTTCCAATTAGATCAAGTCAGGCTCGATTTAGTAGTAGAAATCCAATTAGGGTCGAGTTAGACTTGATTTAGGAGAAGGGCTCCAATTTGGATGGGTCAGTCTGGATTTGGGAGCAAGACTCTAATTTGGATTGAGTCTGGTTGGATTTGAAAGTAAGGCTCCCTTTGGATGAAGTGAGGCTTAATTTTGAAGGACTCCAATTCGACCGAGTCAGGCTTGATTTGATAATAGGGCTTCAATGGGTTGAGCCAGGCTCAATTTGATAGAGCTCCAATTTGGGTTGAGTCAGGTTTGATTTGGGTGTAGAGCTCAAATTTGGGTTGGAACATGCTCGATTTGAGAGTAAAGGGCTCCAATTTTGTCAAGTTAGGCTTGATTTGTGAGCAGGACTCCAATTTGGGTCGAGTCAAGCTTGATTTGGGAGCAACACTCCACTTGGGTCATGTTAATCTCGATTTTGGAGCAGGGCTCCAATTTGGATTGAGTCAAGTTCTATTTCGGAGAAGGGCTCCTCTTGGGTTCAGTTGGTAGTAGGGTTCCAATTTATGTCAAGTTAGGCTCGATTTGGGAGCATGGCTCCACTAACATCGAGTCAAGCTGAATTTGAGAGAAGGTCTCCAATTTGGGTCTAGCAAGGTTTGATTTAGAGCAAGGCTACAATTTGGGTTGAGTCAGGCTCAATTTTGGAGCAGGGTTACACTTGGGTCGAGTGAGTCTCAATTTGGATGCAGGACTCTAATTTGGGTTGAGTTAGGCTTGATTTGCGAGCAGGGATCCAATTGGGCTAACTCAGGTTCGATTTGAAAAAAGGGCTCCAATTGGGTCGAGTTAGGCTCAATTTGAGAGCAAGGCTCCACTTGGCTCGAGTTAGGTTTGATTTGCAAGCAAGACTCAAATTTAGGTCTAATCAGGCTTGATTCAGGAGTAGAACTCTAATTTCAGTTAAGTCAGGCTTGATTTGGGTGTAGATCTTCAGTTTAGGTCAAGTTAGGCTCGATTTAGGAGGACTCCAATTTGGCTAAGTCATACTCGATTTGGGAGAAGAACTTCAATTCGGTCGACTCAAGCTCTCTTTAGGGATAGGACTCCAATTGAGTCGAGCTAGGCTCAATTTGGTACTAGGCTCTAATTTGGGTCAAGTCAGGCTCGATTTTGGTAAAGAGCTCTAATTTTGATTGAGTCATGCTCGATTGGGGCCAAGCTCGATTTGGGTCAGGTTTGATTTGAGAGTAGGACTCTAATTTGAGTCGAGCCCATCTCGATCTGGGAGCAGGACTCCAATGAGGGTCGAGTCAATCTTGATTTGGTAGTAGGGCTCCAATTAGGTTATATCAGTCTTCATTTTGGAGCAGAGCTCCTAATTGGTTCTAATCAAGCTCAATTTGGGAGCAAGGCTCCACTAGGGTCAAGTTAGGCTCAATTTGGGAGCAGGGCTCCAATTTGGATCGAGTCAGGCTTGATTTGATAGTAGAGCTCCAATTTGTATTGGGCCAGGCTTGATTTTGGCATAGGATTCCACTTGGGTCAACTCAGACTCAATTTGGGAACAAGGCACCAATTAGGCCAAGTCAGGCCTGATTTGGAAGTTGTGCTCCAATTCATCGAGTGAGGCTCGATTTGGGAGCTCGACTCCAATTTGGGTTATGTCAAGCTTCATTTAGAAACAGGGCTCTAATTAGGCCAAGTAAGGCTTAATTTAGGAATAGCGCTCCAATTAGTTCAAGCCAGGCTCAATTTAAGAGTAGATTTTCAATTTGGGTAGTGTCAAACTTTATTTTAGAGCAAGGCTTCAATTTGGGTTAACTTAGGCTTGATTTGGGAGCAAGGCTCCAATTGGATTGAGTGAGGCTCGATTTGGAAGCAAGACTCCAATTTTGGTTACATCACTCTAGATTTGGAAGTAGGGCTCCAATTGGGTTGGGTTAGGCTCGATTTTGGTGCAGGGCTTCAATTTTTATCGGGTTAGGCTTGATTTGGGAGCAGGGCTCCACTTGGGTCAAGTTACACTTGACTTAGGAGCAGGACTCAAGTTTGGGTCAAGTCAAGCCCGAATGGGATTAGACTCCAATTTTGGTCTAGTCAGGCTCGATTTGAGAGTCGATCTTCAGTTTGGGTCGAGCTAGGCTTGATTTGGGAGCGGGGCTCCAATTGGGTCAAGTTTGGCTCAATTTTAAGGCAGGGCTCCAATTTGGATCGTGTCATGTTTGATTTGGAGTAGGGCTCCAATTTGGGTCGAGTCAGGCTTGATATGGGAACATGGCTCCAATTGGGTTTAGTGAGGCTCAATTTGCGAGCAGGACTCCAGTTTGGATCATGTTAGGCTCGATTTGGGAGTAAGGCTCTAATTCAATCGAGTTAGGCTTGATTTGGGGATAGAGCTCTAATTGGATCAAGCTAGGCTCGATTTGGTAGCATAGCTTTAATTTGGGTCGAGTTAAGCTCGATTTTGGGGAAGAGCTCTAATTTGGTTCGGATCATGCTTAATTTGAGAGCAATGCTCCAATTAAGTCGGATTAGGCTCAATTTGGGAGCAAGACTTCAATTTGAGTCGAGTTAGGCTTGATTTAGGAATAGGGCTCCAATTAGGCCGAGTGAGGCTCGATTTGGGAGAAGGACTCCAATTTGGATCGAATCAGGCTTGATTTGGTAAAAGGGCTCCAATTCGGCCGAGTTCGGCTTGATCTTGGGATAGGGCTCTAATTGGATCGAATCAGGCTCGATTTCGGCGAAGAGGTCTAATTTTGGTAGGTATGCTCGATTTGGGGATGGAGCTCCAATTGGGTTAGGTTATGCTCGATTTGGGAGTAGGACTTCAATTTGGATCGAGTCCATCTTGATTTGGGAGTAGAACTCCAATAAGGGTCAAGTCAGGCTCGATTTGGTAGCAGGGCTCCAATTGGGTCATGTTAGTCTTGATTTTGGAGCAGGGCTCCTAATTGGGTCTAGCCAGGCTTGATTTGGGAGTAGGGCTCCACTAGGGTTGAGTCAGGATCAATTTAGGAGCAAGGCTCCAATTTGGGTTAAGTCAGGCTTGATTTGATAGTAGAGCTCCAATTTTTATCAAGTCGGCTCGATTCACTTGGATTAACAAAGGCTCGATTTGGGAACAAGGTACCAATTAGATCGAGTTAGGCTCGATTTGGGAGTAGATCTTCGATTTGGGTAGAGTGAGGCTTCATTCGGATTTGAGCTCAAATTTGATTCAAGTTAGGCTTGACTTGGAAGAAGTACTCTAATTTGATCGAGTGAGCCTCAATTTAGGAGCAGGACTCCAATTTGGGTCGAATTAGTCTCAATTTAGAAGTAGGGCTCCAATTGGGCCGAGTAAGGCTTGATTTAGGAATATAGCTCCAATTGGGTTGAGTCAGCCTTGATTTAGGAGTAGATCTTCAATTTGGATAGAGTCAGACTTGATTATGAAGCAAGGCTCTGGTTTGGGTCGAGTCAGGCTCAATTTGAGAGCAAAACTCTAATTTGGATCAAGTGAGGCTCGATTTTGGACCAGGGCTCCAATTGGGCCAAGTGAGGCTTGGTTTTGGAATAGGGCTCTAATTGGATTGAGTCAAACTTGATTTGGGAGTAAATTTTCAATGTTGGTCAAGTTAGGCTCCAATTCGTGTCGAGTGAGGCACGAATTGGGATCAGGGCTCCACTTGGTTTGAGTCAGGCTCAATTTGGAAACGGGTTCCAATTTGGGTTGAGTCAGGCTTGATTTCGAAGCAAAACTCCAATTGGGTCTTGTGAGGCTCGATTTGGTAGCAGGACTCATATTTTGGCCAAGTCAGGCTCGATTTGGGAGTAGATCTTTAATTTGAGTAAAGTCAGGCTCGATTTGGGCATAGGGCTCTAGTTGGGTTAAGTCAGGCTCAATTTGGGAGTAAGGCTCCAATTTGATTTGAGTCAGGCTTGATTTGGGTGCAAGGCTCCATTTGGATTGAGTTAGGCTCTACTTAGTGGCAAGGCTCCAATTTGGGTTCAATTAGGATCAATTTGGTAGTAGAGCTCAAATTTGGGTCGGGTGAGGCTTGAGTTGCGAGTAGGGTTCCAATTGGGTCGAGTCTGGCTCGATTTACAAGCAAGTCTCCTATTGAGTTGAGTGACACTAGATTTGGGAGCAAGACTTCAATTTGGGTCGAGTTTGGCTCAATTTGGGAGTACGGCTTCAATTTGCATCTAGTTAGGCTCAATTTGGTAGTAAGGGTCCACTTGGGTCGAGTCAGGCTCGATTTGAGAGTATAGCTCGAATTTGGTTTGAACGAGCTCAATTTGGGAGTGTACCTCTAATTCGGTTCGAGTCAAGCTCGATTTGGGGACAAGGCTCCAGTTGAGTCGGGTCAAGCTAGATTTTGGACCAAGACTGCAATTTGGATTAAGTTAGGCTTGATTTTGGTGTAGGGCTCCAATTGGGTCGGGTCAAGCTTTATTTTGAAGCGAGGCTCCAATTCAGGTCGAGTTAGGCTCAATTTGGGGACTAGGCTACACTTGGGTCGAGTCAAGCTTAGTTTGTAAGCAAGACTCCAATTTGGGTTGAGTCAGCTCGATTTGAGAGCAGGACTCTAATTTGGGTTAAGTCAAGCTCGATTTGGGTGCAGGGCTTCCATTGGGTCAAGTCAAGCCCAATTTTGGAGCAAGGCTCCAATTTGGGTCGATTAGGCTCGATTTGGGAGTGGGCTCCACTTCGGTCCACTTGGGTCGAGGTAGGCTCGATTTGGTAGCAAGGCTCCAATTTGGTCAAGTCAAGCTTGATTTGGGAATAGGGCTCCAATTAGGTCGAGCCAAGCCTTTTTTTATTTGTAGAGCTCCAATTTGGTTCGAGTCAGGCTTGATTTGAGAGTAAAGCTCTAATTTAGGTCGCATCATTCTTGATTAAGGAGTAGAGATCCAATTGGGTTGGGTCAAGATCGATTTGGGAGCAGGACTCCAATTTGGATCTAGTCATCCTTAATTTAGGTGCAGGGCTCTTATTGGGTCAAGTCAAGCTCGATTTTGGAGTAGGGCTCCAATTTGGATCGAGTCAAGCTCGATTTGAGAGCAAAGCTCCACTTTGGTCCACTTGAGATGAGTCAGGCTTGATTTGAAAGCAGGACTCCACTTGGGTCGAGGCAAACTCGATTTGGGAGTAGAGCTCCAATTGTGCCCAATCAGACTCGATTTGGGATGAGGGCTCCAATTGGGTCAAGCCAAGCCATTTTTTGTTTGTGGAGCTCCAATTTGCTTCGAGTTAGGCTTGATTGAGGAGTAAAGCTCTAATTTGGGTTAGGTCATGCTCGATTAGGAAGTAGGGATCCAACTGGGTTTGGTCAAGATCGTTTTGGGAGCAAGACTCCAATTTTGGTCATGGCAAGCTCAATTTGTGAGCAAGTCTCCAATTTTGATCGAGTCAGGCTCGATTTGGAAGCAAAGCTTCAATTGGGTTAAGTTAGGCTCATTTTAGCAATAGGGTTCAAATTGGGTCGAGCCATGCTTGATTAGGTAGTAAAGCTCTAATATGGGTCGAGTTAGGCTCAATTTGCATTAGAGCTCTAATTTCTGTCCGATCATGGAAGAAAGGCTCCAATTTGCTTGGATTAGTCTCGATTTGGGAGCAAGACTCCAATTTGGGTTGAGTCAGGCTCGATTTGGGAACACGGCTCCAATTAGGTCGAGTAAGGCTTAATTTGGAAGGACTCCAATTCGGCCGAGTTAGGCTTGATTTGATAATAGGGCTCTAATAAGTTGAGCCAGGCTCGATTTAGTAGTAGAGCTCCAACTTGGGTCGAGTTAGGCTCAATTTGGGTGTAGAGCTCTAATTTGGGTTGGGTCATGCTCGATTTGGGAGTAGAGGGCTCCAATTTTGTCGAGTTAGGCTCGATTGGTGAGCAGAACTCCAATTTGAGTCGAATTAGGCTTGATTTGGTAGCAGGGCTCTACTTAGGTCGTGTTAGTCTCAATTTTAGAGTAGGGCTCAAATTGAGGTTAAGTCAGGCTCTATTTCAAAGAAGGGCTTCGCTTGGGTTCAGTTAGGCTCGGTTGGCAATACAGCTCCAATTTAAGTCAAGTTAGGCTTGATTTGGGAGTATGGCTCCACTTTGATCGAGTCAAGCTGAATTTTGGGAGTAGAGCTCCAATTTGGGTCAAGTAAGGCTCGATTTGGAGTAGGGCTACAATTTGGGTAAAGTTAAGCTCCATTTTGGAGTAGGGCTCCACTTGGGTTGAGTGAGCTTGATTTGGAAGCAGGACTTCAATTTGGGTTGAGTCAAGCTACATTTGCGAGTAGGGCTCCAATTTGGCCAAGTCAAGCTCGATATGGGAACAGAGCTTCAATTGGATCAAGTCAGACTTGATTTGGAAGCAAGACTCAAGTTTGGGTTAAGTTAGGCTCGATTTGGGAGCAGGGCTCCAATTGGGTCAAGTCTAACTTAATTTTGGGGCAGGGCTCCAATTTGGGTTGTGTTAGGCTTAATTTGGAGTAGAGCTCAAATTTGGGTTAAGTCATACTTGATTTGGGAGTGGAGTTCCAATTAGGGTCGAGTCAAGCCCGATTTGGGAACATAGCTCCAATTAGGTGGAGTGAGGTTTGAATTGGGAGCAAGACTCCAGTTTATATCAAATTAGGCTCGATTTGGAAGCAGGGCTCTAATTTGGTCAAGTTAAGCTCGATTTGCGGATAGGGCTTTAATTGGATCGAGCTGGGCTTGATTTGGTAGTAGTAGAAATCAATTTGGGTCGAGTCGGGCTCGATTTCGAGAGAAGAGCTCTAATTTGGGTCGGGTCATGCTCAATTTGGGAGTAGAGCTTGAATTGAGTCGAGTTAGGTTTGATTTGAGAGTAGGACTCCAATTTGGGTTGAATTGGACTCGACTTAGGAATAGGGCTCCAATTGGGTCAAGTGAAGCTCAATTTGAGAGGACTCCAATTTGGAACGAGCCAGGCTCGATTTGGGAGAAGGGCTCCAATTCGGCCAAATCAGGCTTGATCAGGGGATAGGGCTCCAATTGGGTCGAGCTAAGCTTGATTTGTTACTAGAGCTCTAATTTGGGTTGAGTTAGGCTTGATTTCGATCAAGAGCTCTAATTTTAGTTGGATTATTTTCGATTTGGAGGCAGAGCTCCAATTGGCTTGGGTCAGGCTCAATTTAGGAGTAGGACTCAAATTTGGGTCGAGTGCATTTTGATTTGGGAGAAGAACTCTAATAAGGGTCAAGTCAGTCTCGATTTAATAGCAAGGCTCCAATTGGGTCACGTCAATCTCAATTTTGGAGAAGGGCTCCTAATTGGGTCTAGTCAGGCTTGATTTGGGTGCAGGGCTCCACTAAGGTCGAGTGAGATTCAATTTAGGAGTAGGGCTCTAATTTGGGTTGAGTTAAGCTTGATTTGGTAATAGAGCTCCAATTTGTGTCGAGTCATGCTTGATTTTGGAGCACGGCTCCATTTGGGTCAACTCAGGCTCGATTTGGTAACAAGGCACCAATTGAGTGAGTCATGCTCGATTTGGGAGTAGATCTTCAATTTGCTTGGAAGTAGTGCTCCAATTCGATCAAGTCAGGCTTAATTTGAAAGTAGTGCTCCAATTCGATCAAGTGAGGCTCGATTTGCAAGCAGGACTCCACTTTAAGTCGAGTCAAGCTTGATTTGGGAGCAAGGCTCTAATTGAGTCGAGTAAGGCTTAATTTAGGAACATGGCTCCAATTGGATCGAGTTAGGCTTGATTTAAGAGTGGATCTTCAAGTTGGGTAGAGCCAAACTCGATTTTGGAGCAAGGCTCTAGTTTGGGTACAGTTAGACTCGATTTGGAAGAATGACTCCAATTAGGTCGAGTGAGGCTCAATTTGGAAGTAAGACTCCAATTTCAATTGCATCAGACTCTATTTGAAAGCAGGGCTCCAATTGGGTCGGGTTAGGCTCGATTTTGGTGCAACGCTCTAATTTTTATTTGGTCAAGCTTGATTTAAGAGTAGGTCTCTACTTAAGTCAAGTTAGGCTCGATTTGAGAGTAGGACTCCAACTTCCATCGAGTCTAGCTCGTTTTGGGAGCAGGACTCCAATTTCGGTTGAGTCTAGCTCGATTTAGGAGTAGCTCTTCAGTTTGGGTCGAGTTAGGCTTAATTTGAGAGCAGGGCTCCAATTAAGTCAAGTCTGGTCCGATTTTGGGGTAGGGCTCCAATTTGGGTTTTGTTAGGCTCGATTTGAAGCAGAGCTCTAATTTGGGTCAAGTTAGGCTCAATTTGGGAGTGGAGTTCTAATTTGTGTCGAGGCGGACCTGATTTAGAAACATGGCTCCAATTGGGTTGAGCGAGACTTGATTTGCAAGCAAGACTCAAGTTTGGATCGAGTTAGAATCAATTTGGGAGTAGAGCTCTAATTCAATTAAGTCAATCTTGATTTAGGGATAGGGCGCTAATTGGGTCGAGCTAGGCTCGATTTGGTAGCAGAGCTCTAATTTGGATCGAATCCGGCTCGATTTTAGGGAAGAGCTCTAATTTGGATCGGGTCATGATGCATTTTGGGGCAAATCTCCAATTGAGTCAGGTCAAGCTTTGATTTAGGAGCAGGACTTTAATTTGGATCGAGTCAGGATTGATTTAAGAATAAAGTATGTGTTAGAAATTCTTACTAAGAGGTGGCTCATATCAATTATTTTTATATTTTCACAGAGCCAAGAAAGGGTTAGAAGAAGTATTGGATGGGACAATTGAGAAATTTGTAATCTAGAATTTGATGTAAGAATTCTAGTATCAAACTTTTGCAATTCAATAGAATTTGTTGGAAATGTATTTGAATTGGATTTGCTTATATAATTAATTTTTTTTGAAAACTACTTTAGTTTAACTGGATTTGTTGTTCTTGAGAAAGTAAAAGGTTATTTACCTTTACGTCTTGCATATCTCCTAAGTTACATATGGCTTCATCATGAGCTCAATCCAAATAAGGATTCGGTTGATACATTAAATAATAAACTCTAAATAACAATATGACCAGAGAATCTTACACAAACTAAATCTCAATGCGTAGAAATTCACTAAATACAATTGTTTTCTTCTCTTTCTAACTATTTTTGAATATAATAAAATAATATAATAAATTATAATAAATAGAAGGTTTGAATAGATAAATTTTTAAAGCAATGAACTTTATATATTAAGTAATGAGTTTTAATGATAGTCAAATATTAAGTATCCATTGCATATTAAGTAACGAGCTTTGATGATGGTCAGGTATAATTTACTGATATTTCTTTGGAAGCCTCAGCAAAGCGGTGATCGCTCTTGTGGATGCTAAACATTAACAACGGACCCGGTTTGTCCTCACAGAACTTTATATATCATCTAAAACATCCAGCATGGATTAAAACTATAGGATTTTTGCTTGCTCTTTCATTCAGCAAATTTGTTGCTCCTTATTTGGACCGCCATTATACAATCCTTTGGAAGCTCTGAAACATCCATCCGGAATGCCAAGTACAATCAGCCAGTCTTTCTTTCAGCTGATTTGTTGCTTTTTGCCCGCAGTACCATTCCACCATCCCGCACAGACATGAAATAGCTATCCAGGAGGCGAGGCATCAGTCAAATATGTAACATAAACGCATGTCCTGCTTGCAACAAGCACTCATCAGCTATCATCCAACAAATATCACCTTCCAAACAAACGCCGCCTCCCTCTTCCATCACCTTCCCAGTCACCGCAGCCTCTTGAAAAGTTCTTTGAAATGTTGGTCTTGATGTCTTTCACTCGATTCTAGAACAAAACTCTATTCGGTCTCTGACATCTTGTGCACAGTGCAGACAATAGATTAATTGTTGTAATATTATGAAAGCACCTAAAGAACAGCCGCTCATACAAAACATCAAGAAGAGATGCGTTTAGACATTGATGACTGCTGATGGATTTTGCGGTCGATGCTCAAGGACCACACCATGTAATATGCCACAAATGACACGTCTCTTCCCTAGTTCAGATGTCTCAAGGGGGTACATGAGAAGAGGCGCTGAGATTTTACTACCACAATTTACTTAGAAAAAACAAAATAAAGGAAACTAAGGTCATAAATTTTAAAATAGCATGGCTAATTCCAAGCTCTCTTATTCTGTCATTTCCACAATTCCAGATACAGTCATTATTTATATTCCTTTTACCTTATGTACAAATCCGGGATGGAGGGAAAAAAGAATTCCTGACCCAGCCACCTTTAACAATTAGCACAGGACTCCAAAATCTGCACAGATATGCCTTCTCTGACCCCTCTTTAGCCAAACCAAAATTTTCACGTTATCAACCACCCAAAATTCAACATAATCTATAGCTGATTGGTTTGTACACAGAGGATTCCCAGGCCCAGCAGCCGTAACTAACAGCAGGTTGATTTCTCTCTATCATTAGAACCACCATTTCTGCTGCTGTTGCCACACTCTTTCCCTGATGCCTTCTCTGCCTTCTCCTTGGCCCTGAAATTTTCGAGGCTTCGATATTCTTCCCTGAGTAGCCTATCCAACTCGGGATGTTTCTTTAAGGGCTTATGTTCCCGCATCTCTCGAAAATGGTGAAATGCCCTGCCATATGAACAATGAAATGATAGCAATAAAATAATAAAAATGATGAGGTAGTGGTAATTTCTGTTCATACTATATTTTTCTACCAACACTATTTTATTGTTGATGCAACTAAAATGCATCCAAACAATATTATATAAAAGGATCAATGTGCACATCCAATGACTATGATGAGTAGCAAGTAGATAAAATAATAAGTAACAGAGATGATAATGGCAGCCAATTGGGTGACATGAGAATTTGATGAGTATTATCAGAATCGATCTGGTGGGTATGGTAGCAGCAGGCTACATATTCTTCCATCAGATCAGTCACATATAGGGGTTCAGCTCCAAGTGGCATGAGAAGCAACCAGGAAGCTGCTATGCAACTTTTGCGCATAGCATCTGATGACAGAGGCATTTAGTGCACTCTCCTAAAGGTGCAAAAGAGTATGCGTTTATGTGTAGTATGCATATCAAAAATAGACCTCTATTTGAAATACCGTTTCAGACCCCATGATTGAAAAGTCAGTGATAATTCTTGACCAAAAAATTTGAGTATATTATAATCTGTGCAGTAATTTTGTATCAAAAAGCAATGCAGATTATCTCAGGCAGACGATGGGGCAGCCTCATATCTTGGACACACATCAGCACATCAGAACAAGGCCAAAGCTATGTATGAGTTACCTTTCCAGTGTAAAGTAAAGGTTAGCTTCTATGATAGCATGGTTAACATGGAATATCCATTAAATTCTGAAAGGTCGAGAATAACAAAGCAAATGTGTGAAGAGATATTCAAACAATGGAAAATGCTAATGACAGGATCAAAGGAGCATAACTTAATTAACATGAGCAGTATGTGTTACCAGTATTTTTCAAGGCCATAAAGATTTCCTCTACGGTAAAATTCAAGCGTAAGCTGTTCGAAGTCTTCATACAGATCCTCTTTAAACTGCTTCTCCAACCCATAACTGGAAAAATGGAAGTTTAAGAAACTGTCAACTAGCATATGTCTAAACAGAGCATGAATCAAAATTTGATTTCAGCATCTTTTCTTTTTTAAGATTTGAGGCTTGCTTAAGGAATACCTGTAAAATCTGAAGAGACATTCTAGCCCATAATTATATTTAGCAGCTGCATCTTCCAATGCTAGCTTACGGAATTCATTATACATTGATTGGTTGAACATGTCTCTCAGAAAATATGACCAAAACCGATAAAGTGTGTTCATTTCCTGCCGTATAAAAAAAACAAACCGTGCTTTATACAACACATGCATTTTTTGATGGAAATCATACAACATACATAAAAGGCTAAATCATACTTCTTATTACCAATGATAGAAGACAAAAATATATTGAAAATCTAAATTTTAGCAAAGACGAATAGAGCATTGATCTAAAGTTACACAAAAATTCAATCCAATGTAGAACAAGCACCAGCAGGGAAAGGAATTGGCATTGGAATGAGTAGAATATTGCCAAGAAATTGGATTGAGAAGTAACAGAAATCAATATTAACTCAGATGAAATATTCTATAAAAAAACAACATGGTAAGGAACATTGAGGATAATAATCAGAATGACATAAGTGAAGAACACATGGTGTTATGAATAGATAATCTACTACACTAACAAAATATCAAAGGTCTCATGAGAACCTGCAAATTTGTGAAACTAATATTTGATTTGAAATAATTGTAAACATTTAAGTAATAGAGTATCTGATAGAAAGCATTTATACTATGGCCTACCTCACTGCAACCAATTCCTAATTTCTTACGGTCATTAAGGCAACGCTTATGGAACTTCAGATACCTTTCATCAAGGAATAACAGAATCAGAATAACTTCATTTTGCATTTTAAAAATAGATAGTAGCAAAGAAATTTTGAGGAGAGTTGGAATAATAACAATAAAATTTCGAAGCCAAGAAAAATCAAGTCATCTACTTTTGCTGTTTAAATTCATTTTCTTCTAGTAGCTGATGGCTTGGATGCTGAAAAGGAGGGAAAGGTTTGGGCATTGATCCCACAGGTGGGCTGGTTCCAGAAAGAATACCATGGGGAGACCCACTCAATTTTGACAACATCAGGCTGCAAAAGTAAATTTAAAAATTCAACAAAACAGATTAGGGTTAAGATATAAAAGGACCAAAGCAAGCTGTATTAATTCAACTGAAACAACTGAACGGTACTCACCCATGATTTTCAGGTGGTGTTGACCCAAAGAAAAAACCAACTGAATTGCTTGGTGGGCTTTCGGAAACAATTCCATGGCGGTTACGGCCATTGCCATGACTTCTAAAATTACCAGGAAACAACCGCTGTTTATGTGAGGAATGTGACTTGCCAGCGCCTTTATTTTGCCGTCTCCGATAATTAATATGATGTCCGGCCTCTTCTGGGCCATTATTTCCAGCAATGTTTGCATTCGCCTTTGAATTCAAAGATGAATTTCCAAGGCTGGAAGGTTTAACATCAACATCTTTCATCTCCATTCCATAATTATTTCTTCGATTACTAGATTGTTTGGCCCGCAACTCCTATTAGTATCAGAAGGATTCATGCTTTTGATAGATGGTAATAGAAGTAGTATTTGAAAGTAGTACTTATAAAATCAAAAAAAAAAAAAAAAGGCGTGCACCATCACACCTATATGACATTATATTCATGCAAGGTGGACAAAGTCCACAAGTAAATACTTTTTTATAGGTAAGAAGAAAGCATTACCTGTTCATAAAAATAAAGGCCATCATTTATGGCAGTTGCAAGCTCATTCGAGATAGGTTCTGATTTCCTTGAGCCAGTTCTCTCATCTTTGTCTATCCTGATATCCTGCATGGAAGTTAGACAAAATGGATCCACATCACTTCTGATATACTAAAACTCAATGACAGAAGAATGAAACGCCTATCGGTAATCATTAAAGCAATGATCAATGAACCTTTAAACTTTTTAATGCAAGATATACTCTTGACATAAATGGCTTGAGCTATTTATTGATTAATAAATCTTTACCCAAAAAAGCTTATAAATGGAAAACCATCTAAAACCAGTAGCTTTTAACATCAGAGTCCAGCACTTGGAAATTACTAAATCTACAAATTTTTTCTTAGCAGACAATTAAAAGGAAAAAAATGCAGGACCCTTTCTCAAATTCAGAGCCCTACCTTGCTACAAAAACTATTATGCTAAGTAAGATTCTTATAACTTTCACTTTAATATTGTATTAGATGAAAATCCAGTATAAATGACTAGTGTTGTTAAAAGCGCTAGGCGCACCTAAACGCAAAGAACTCTTGAAGCTTAAATGTAAGACACAAAGCACAAGTGCACGCCTGAGCGAAGTGAGGCGCATATTTTTAAAATAAATAAAATAATTTATATAAGTAAGATTAATAACACATAATAGAAAAAAGCTATAAAAAATTATAATAATAATATATTTAGCCAATTAGCTAAATGGAAAACCTCCTCTTTCTCAACTGCAATTTGTATTCCTTTAATATTTGTCCTGCTCTGTCTCAAATGATAGCATAATTTTTGATATTTTATCTCTTTGTTTTCTAATTTTTAGCTATTTTATAGGGGTACATCATAAAGTCAACATAGTCTAATAAAAATAATAGATTTTAAAAAATATATATATTAAATATAGCTTACAAAGAAAGGTGCATCCTTCTTGCGTCTCAAATTAAATTACAAACGTGTTTTTTACCTTATATGCAATAGGATAAAAGCATCTCACCTAATGTATAAGAAGCGTCTAACGTGCCTTAAGCGCATGTTGCATCTTAGACATATCTTAGGATATAAGAAATACCTAACTCTGGTGCCCTGCACCTTATGCAATAAGTGCACCTAAGGCGCTTTTGACAACACTACGAATGATACAGCGATCATTGAAGATTAGCTGATAAGACCATAAGGAGAATGTAATGCCTCCAAGCAAAGTTTTCACTATCACTATTGGACCCCATACAAGTATTTTCTTGATACGATGTCGATATGCCTGGTACAGGGGTTGGTTCAAGATATTGATATTCAATACTCTCCCAGTATCACATATGAGTTCAGATGTGGTAAGATATTGCCTAGTATGTGGTGGTACAGCACACCATGACTTCAAGAATCATTTCAGGAAATATTAGATTGCCGTTCATACTGATAAAGGGATGAAATTGGGAACTGGAATAGTAATATTTTAGGGCCTCACTCTGCTGCGAGGAACATCCATGAAACAAAGTGGAGCTGGAATTTCATCTGAAGGGTCAGATTTATCACTAAGCGATTAGCTTTTTCATTTTGATTTTTCAGCAAGTTTTCAGATCAGTTTTAGGGTTTCTTAGGGGTTGTACAGTTCACACATCACTGTAGAATGAACAGTAATCCCTACAATGTTCAAAGTCTTGTTTGGTGTTGGCTAGTCCAAAAGATTATGATAGGATTTGTTTTCTGATGTAATTGAGTACTAATTAGACTAAAATTAGGAAGCTGCTGGTGGCCGGTCAGTTATTTATGGGACTGCTCTAGTTACCCTAGAATGTGTACATTGGTTTTCTAAAAAGGAAAATAAAGAATAGGCCAGCCCTGGCCAAGCTATTCCCCTCTCATTCTCTTTTATACACTTCTATTACACACACTCTCTCTATCTTAATTTTCCTTTAATGGTATTCCTCCTCCTTAATTTTGTTGTTATTGCTGAGAACTGATTTGGTAGTTTTTAAGCTGCACACAATTTTGTAGTTATATTTATCACACCTTGCAAACCTGATTTGGATTTTTGTCTACGTAACTTGAGATTTGAGATGAAGATTAAAGTATAATCTTGTTTCCTTGGAATTCTGCTACTATTATTCTTAAATTCTCTGCATTCCTGTTCTTGAATTCCCTATACTGCATCATTGTTATCTGATTTTTTTTTTCTGACGTGAACATTGGACAGCTTCAGATTGCCACAAAATTAACCCATTAGGATTTCTGACACCCATCAGGAAATTCTAATAATTGCTGCATAATTATTTCATCTTTTGTTAGGCAGCAGTCTTTGATTTTGACACGTTCTGAAACAGGACAGCAAGTTTAAAGTTGAACTAAACCTTGGGTTTTCCTTTCATATAGGTACTTCCATGTATTTTGGACCATCTCTAATAGGTCCTACATCAACAAAGCTTTCCACTAATCTACAATCTAATATCTTATTGGATGAAAGGAGGATTTTAAAAAATCATGACTTGATTCTTTTTCCCATAGGAAGCAAGGCATAAATGACCAGATGTTAAATTATCAATACAAAAGTGGGGAAACAGTATAAAGCATATCAAACTCCAAGGAAAAAAAATGTAACTAATAACTTTGATTAACAATAATCAGTCTGGTACTCACAGCTCATCGTACCAGTGCATACCACCCTATAGGTGTACTATACCATACCAATTTTGGAATGCTAAGCCAACCCCTGTATCGAGCATAGCAACACTATACCAATATGGTACCTGTACGAGGTCTGGTACTAAAATTACAAACCTTGATGGTACTATATATTATTGGATATGTAATACTAATTCTCCTACCTTGAAAATATAATTGATTAGGGTTCTCAAAATACAAGTCCACTATAAAAAATAGTTAATAAATGCCAGAAAGCAATTTAAATCTAAAAACAATTACATAACAATACCTGGGTAACAATTATAAGTTTATGAACATCTTGGTCGTTAACATCCATCTCATCCTCCTCCTCGTCAATCCTGCTTAAAATACTACCATTTGGGAGAAGAAAAGGATTTTGCAAGTAATAAATATGTTAGCGAACTACAACAGATTTTTTACTAAAAGTACAAGTAGACAATGGAATCAAATGAAAAACAAATTGTACAATCATATATAGCATGTCCCCCCTTGTAGTTGTCATTACTACCACTAGCATTTAAAGATGACAAGCTTGTGGAAAATCTGAGCAGTTTGCACCAACAGTCACCATAAGCTCGCAAACTTTGAAGTCTGTGGTATCCAAGCCTCCAAATGGGAACAGTTGGATGCCAATTAACCAACTGCCAATCCCCTATTAATGGAAACTTGAAAAGACATCCAATCAAGGATATTAAACAAAAAGGCTCCACCAACAGCTATCCAGCAACCATAAGATGGCACCAAAATCAGAGTTTCCTTCCAGTGTATCTATATATGACATGTTTTCCTTCCTAACAGCCACTTCAAGATGTGCATGTACTCTACTCCACAAAAAGCCTATTATTTATCATTATATTTACATCAAGACTAATATGATAGCAATGAATTATAACATTTACTGGTTTATCGGTTTTCAAATGACATGAAACATTTTATACTGCCACAAGATAGATTCCTTTAATTCTTTATTACTTTTAATCAAGCTCTGCTGAACCATTCCGAACCGATTGGTTCGACGCAAACCGAACCAATCCGTTCAGCACTTTAAATTGGTTCAAGCTTGCAGATTTAGAGTTCAGATGGACAGGGGTTTAGGTTCCAGATCCAACTTGATCAGTTAAAATAATAATAAAAAAAAACCTATGAAAAGCCTCTATCTCCCATCTTTGATTTGCTTCGCCCAGCTTCTCTCCCACATGATAATCTGTTTCACCTGGCTTCTCTCCCATGCAACGAAAGTTACAAAATCCTAACCCTCACCCATCACCCATTGTCAAAGCCCTAACCCTAATCATCTTCAAAACATCATCTCTTTGAAACCGCGGATTGAGGGAAGAGAGAGAGGATGGTCACTGGAGGTACATCTCTCCCCAATTCCTCTCCGCTCTCTTCTTCTTCCAGCTTCAAAAATACGCTCCTCTCTCCATCTCTCTTTTATTCAATGATGGCAGCCCTCTTCCGGAAGCCCCCACTTTTTTTTCTTTTTCTAGTGTTGGAGGTGGCGGGACCAACTAATTCGGTACAGCACACACCCATACTATATCGTATCAAGAGCCAGTCAAAACGGCACCCCTTCCCAATACCATCGACCTTGCTTTTAATATTATTGTAGATAAATATCAAGATTCATGCATTGTTGATTCCCTAGTCTTGTGCCTAAGTCCACTCCCTTAGACACTCTTGGTAGAGCTAATCACCAAATATTTGTTTTATGCAATACTATCAAGCATAAATTGATATCTCGATGGCTTAATGGCAGGAGTTGAAGCTTTTTTGATTTTTTAAAGATGTTGGTTTGCCTACCACGTTAGATACTCTATGGTGATCCCTACAGAAGCAGGATTTCTCACATCCTCAAATACAGTGATTAGCTAGTGTGTCAATATATCTAGTTTCCATGAATTTATACACTTTAAACTCTTTGCCCATGAGAATCAACACAAACCTTCAGATATAAATCACATTCATCAATATCTCTGAAATTAGTCCCTTGGAGTATCAGAAACATTATATGTTTACAGCTTACTGGTTTCATAATATCATAGAACAGGAGCTGAGTATGAGCTTTGGTCAAGTGTCTAAAGGACTAGTCACAAACAGTAGCATTCATAGCAGATATATCCAAAAAAGAGTGCTCTAAACCATGAGTTTGCATTTTAACAACTGAAAGAGAAGAAAATAAGTCATCTCAAATTAAACTACAAAAAATTATTTAAATAAGGGTTTATGGATGGATTATCTCCTCTCTCAATTTTAGACCTCCATGGATTAAATGGACCTACCAATAAGGCCCCTGTCAACTTTTCCACCTTCATTTATGATGCAAGTAGTAAAGGGCTTAAACATAGTGATCTCTTTCACCATTTGTGTTGCTAAATGGAACTAAACTTGCTTTGACCAAAAAAAAAAAAAAAATGGCATCAATGGTGATAGACTTACAATGTTAATAAAATAATTTTTCAATTTCGTACGACATGCACCCCTACTTAGACAAGGCACCAATACCTTTACTCACTTCCAACCATGGTACCCCTCAAAACCGAGTAGTGCGGGTTGGTATCGTGCAGTTCCATTTGGTTTGTACTAGCTCAATTCATACCGAATAGATTCTTAATACTATACTAGTACCAATAGTATGGTATGATACGACATGGTATGGATACCTTTAAATATTTCTATGTTTAAGAATAAACTATAAAGAAGAGTGATTTAGTCTTGCTGGCCAAAGACCTTGCTATTTCACACCAAAAAAGAAAAAACCAAATGTATTCTACACCAAAAGTTTGTGAATCTCTTTGTTACTCTGGACATTCTTGAATCCTGAAGACCGAGCACTACAAATGCAATGACTTTGCAATAGTAGATGAGAAACAAATTCTTCCTCTTTTGCTTGAACTATTTGATGCCACCTTCACAACCAAGCAGTAGTGCAATGCTACTTTCTATGGCCAAGGACCTATCATGTCCTTCAAAATATATCTTGAGGCATCATATAAATGGCTGCTTATTTAGTAATAAAACATAAATATCCAACAGTTCCATTGTTACCAATTTAATTAGGAGTATAAATAAGCTGAGATCAAGAGAGCTGGTCTCAGCTCAAGCTTGGCTCAATGATTATCTAGCATAGCTCAGCCTGGCTTGACTTCAAGAGGAGCTGCAAAGGCCCAGCTCAAGCTAAACTGATATTGATCCCAAATAACTCAATATCAGCCTGGTTTGGCGCATAATACTCAACAGATTTAGGATAAGGGAAATTGACCGAGCTCTGTAGTGGCCATGGCAGAGGTGTGGCAAAGAAAAAGTCAGAGGTGGAGGCCAAATGGTGAGCAAGCAACAGAAGGCATAGCATCTCATTGGCATGTGGAGGTGGCTGATGTGAACAAACTAACAAACATGGGACTTGTGGATCAACAAGAAACTCAAGGTGTAGAGTCAGACAAAGGAGGCAGTACAGATCCCACCAATGAGCAAATACCGCAAGACACAGAGAAACCAAGGAGGATTCAATGTTGGAAATGGAAGTGGTAACCATGATAGAGGAGAGAAACAGAAAAAGGAGAGGAGACAAAAGGAACCATTCAAAACACAGTTTAGTTTAGGTTAGAGCCAGCAGGGTCCATCCCAAACATCCTTAAAAGGCTAGAGTCTTCTCTTAGACATTAGATCGATGCACAACAATTGTGGCGAAACTCTGTATAAAATTTTATTGATTACTGACCAACAATTGCTACCCATCTATGGTTACGCATAACTTAAGCAAATTCACCACTTTTTCCAGGCCTTCTTTGCTTTATAATCATTATTTTTAAACCAAAAAAGAAAAGATGGCAGCCAAAACATGGGATTGTTTATATATCAAGTTACTTACCATTGAAAAAAAACTTTGTTTATCAAGCAAGTGCATATGTGATGGACCAAGACCAAAAACCTACATCACCTACATCAGCTCGCAAACTACTTATACAATAAAAATTTGTTAACTGTGTGTTGAGGTTCAGTTTTGGATGAAACATAACTTATTCTTGTTAAAATTTACAATTTTTTCTTAATCAGTAAAACAAGTATTCTCATTTAAATAAGCTCGTCCATTGGGTGGTGATAGTATCTTTATAGCTTAAACAAGATGTCATACATGCCTTAATTATCTTCCTGGCTCTATCATACGAAAAGTGGCTAATATCAACCAACTATAATATTAAGCAACAAGTAGCCTCTATTATAGTTGGGTCGGAAGATATTAAGAATGATATGTTGAAGATAAGGCTAGCATATGCCAAACACAGCCACCAAGAATGTGCTTGAGCAGACTAGGCATACAAAAGCAAAAGACCATCATCATTTAATAGATGCAATGATATAGGAACATAACTGCAAACAAATATGCATATAGCTTCAGATATGCATCCTAATTATTTTTATATTTGTGCATTCAGGGCATTCAACAGGATTATAAGATAAGCGAAGATTATTGTAAATTCAATGGACTTAGAACATAATGGCCATATGGCTCAAGGATAACAAAGTAAAAGAATCATTGAATACCTTTTGTTTGATGAAAGATGGTCTTTTTGGCTTGTCTGCTCTAATTCCAGTTCTTCATCAAGCATGAACGTGTTTTGTTCCCCAGCAAAGCTAGGAGACTCGTTATTCACAATACCATTAGAGGAACCTCCAAGGCTTGGCATGTCAGGTCTCATATTTGATCTTGTGTTTACTTCCTGAAGTTCAGGATTGCCAATACTGGAAGGATAGGTTTTTACCTGTGAACTTTCAGATCTAACAGAAATATCAATGCTGCTATACTTAGCATCAGAAATGCTGCTGACAGATTCCTTGTCTAACAAACAGCTACAATCACCACAAGGCTCTCCCCATTTGGTTTCCAAAAATGGTCCAGATGCTAATTCTTTGCCCCTTTCCTCACTATCTCCTTTCCATGCTTGTGATTCACCAACAGTTAACACCTTCATTGTCTTACACTCCATGCTATTCTCAACCTCTGCTTTAGAATAATCATTCAATGAGGGCAAACAATCATCCCTATCTTTACATGTAGTCTGGCCACCATTATTCTCAACAGAGTTGCCACCATTATCACTTCCATTAGAGTCATTTTTTTCCACACCGACAGGAGATTGGCCTTCTGTAGACTGAGATTTTGTTGAAACTGCCTGTTGAGATGATGCTGGAATCCACTTTGACCAGTCATTTCGCCTTCTTATCTTGTCATCCTGCAAATTAATATTTAAAAAGAAAAAAGGCATGATAATCTAATGGAATGGCAAATAACATTTAAAGATGACACAACCATAAAAAATATAAACTGGAATGGAACATTAGCCAAGAATAGATGGAGAGGATAACCTGAACTTCTATCAACTCTGAGCTCCGCAAAGCATCCAGAATCAAGGGTATGTTTGTTGTCATTTTTTTAACCTGTGATGTCAAACATAGAAATCATCAAAAAGGTAATTCTTTTTCTCAACCAATATCAAATAAATATATATTATAAAATGCAAAGGACCATGACTGTTTCACTCTGAAAATAATTAGCATCACGGTAAAGCATACCCTATTAAAGTCCGCAATTTTAGATATAGAAACCCATCCCTGTTCATCCAATAATGATATCAAGTAAGGGTCCTTCTGCAAATTCTCATCACTGCAACAAGGATAATGACCATTATAGCAGAAAAAGTGAAAAAGGAAACATAATAAGCGTATGTATGCATGTATGCATGTGCATATATACATATACATACATACACAAAAATGTGTGCATATACATACATACATACATACACAGATATTCTATATACATGTATCTAAATATATACATATACATACACAAATATTTAAATACATATACATCCATATGGATATGTTTATACATTTATATATATACATACGTATAAGTGTGCACATATACACATACACATATATACATACATACATGAACAAATGAATATACTCTCGCTCTCTCTCTCTCTCTCTCTCACGCACACACAAGCACGCACATAAAAGTGCGCGTGTAAGTTGCACCTAGTATAATTCTTATAAAGTGAAACCCTTTTTGAATTGGACCATGAGAGTCCTATATCGATGATTTGAGCCGTTGGATATATCTAATCTATAAACAAACCAAAAATCATGTGATTTGGAGATCACTAGCTAATGCATCAAGTGATTAAAAAATTGTACAATTTAGATAACATAAAATAACATATATTTTTTTTTATCTCTTGATGCATGGACCAAAGGTCTCCAAAATACATGACTTGTTCATACATAAGAAATTTAGAAATGGTAGATCACAGCCAACGGCATGAATCATTGATGTGAGACCCCCAACATGCAAATCTAAACTTTATAAGATTTAAGTGGAGAACTTCTTGAGTCTAGCCAAGTCAAGTGATCGCTCTCACTCTCACTCTCATTCTCACTCTCAGAAAGCTTATTGATTAGGGGATCTTTGAGGTGTACATATGCATATTGTGAAAGCATGTTAGTCAAGTTACTTATACTGAAAGTTAGTTAGGGGAACTTATGGGTACACACAAATTGTGAAAGCATGTTGATTAAGAAAACTCGGGTCTTTCTTTTAGAAGCAGACTAACATCTTATACTGGACAAAATAAATCACTTTCAATATGAAATCATGAACTTACTTCATTCTGATTGATAATACTGAACTGCTTGCATCAGTTCAAGGTTGCATATATGCTAAATAACCAACAGGACCATGGACCCAAACATGCTGTGCATGCTAGTGAATGAGAGAACCCAGAATAACAAAATGAAATGTTGGCTCCTTCCAATGGTTGTGCATGAAACCGCAATGATTAGCTGCTTGTTGGTTTAAATAATAAATGCAGCATAAATTAAAATTGACCAACCTGAAATAGTATTCGATTTGTTTTACTACGTTAGCCCTCAAGGCTAGCACCTCTGGTGTCAGAACAGGATATGGAGGAGGGGGAGGATGTGAAATAAAACGAGGTGGACCCCTCATCATTTCAAGAGGAGCAGCAGGAACATAAAACATGGGAGGAGCAGGACCTGCATTTTGAGCATTATTATTTTATGACAAGGGAAAACTGGAGAGGCTACAAGAACAGAAACTCAAGTCACAAATGGAATTCATAACACTTGAGTTAAAGACACAACCAGGATAACCAGGTCCGCTAATGAACCCTGGAGCTGGACCAAAAAATTGTGGAACTGGCCTGATGAAAGTCCTGGGTCCAATACCATGTGGCATATTTATGGTGTCTCTTGGATTCAAAGCCCGTTGATTACGCCATGTCTGGTTGAAATGGCTACCAGGTTCATGACTATTATGTGGTCTGCTGCCAAAATTGCTGGCATTGTGGCGCCATGCATTTGGATCTCCTCGAGGTGGTGGGTGGAAATTTCTGTTACCATCATTTCCTCCAGCATGACCAGTTGGAATAAAAGCCGGCAAGGGAGTTTCACATCCAGATTTTACAATATGTGGTTCACCATTAGGAAATGGTACAGAACAAGGCTGATAGGGATACTCATGAACCATCAGAGGTGGAGGTGGTACAACAGGGTATAACATCGGTTGACCTGGTTGGTGATATGGCAAGGGTACAGGAAATGATGGCACACCATTTGTAGGAGCATTACGCTTGGGACCATGTTTATGAGGGTGCTGTGGATGATGCCTACTGGAAGGAGTACTGCTTCCAAATCCATCAGATTTACGCATCCCAATTGATCCCTGAAAAATAATCATTCCATAAGCATCGTGCATTAAGATTTCTACAAAACAAAAAGCAATTGCAGCTCATGAAATAAGTAAGCTGTTGTTGAAGAAACAAAATGTTCAATACTATAGAAAACACAGCAAGTTGTGATCTTCAGCATTGTAGCAATAATTAGAAGTTCATGGATCACCACAATATCTTTATCAATATCCTCCAGAAAAAAGGAAAAAAAAAAAAAAAAGTAAATGATCTCCATTATACAGCTAGTTTCCAAAGTTCATGGTTGAGGTGGTTCTTAAACTCCTTCAAAACCAATCCTTATGTTCCCTCTAACTATGGAGATTCACCAGCACAATTGCTCATCTATGTTATATTCCTTTGTCAATTAAACACATCTGAGTTCACTACTAGATCACTTCTTAGGAACTGTTAAGTCATAGATAGCCTATCATTCATCTAGCACATTGGATCATTTTGATTTTTTTCAAGAAAAGTAGGACAAATATCAGATGGTTATAATCTTATTAATTTCATGATTTCATATTTTTAAAGAAAGAGGGAGAGAACAAAGATAGCAGTGATTACAAAATTGTAAATGATTGTCATGAAAGTACAAGAAGCAAAAAAAGAAATATTAAGTTAGAAAGTAATCCAAACAATTGCTGCTTCTTGTTTTTAAGTGAAATTGAAAAATACAATCATTTTGATCTAACCAGTTTATGATCCAGATTGCAATGATATGAGTTTGGACCTAATATCAACTCTGCAATTTGGACTCTGGTATAAACAACCAAATAAGCCATATAGTTTATCTCAATATCATATAATCATAAAATTTCAGCATTGTAAAGATTAATAACCAGATACAAGATCTAAATTTGCCATTTTAGAATATTTATCTAGAAAAGAATGCTTCAGTTAGCATCCTCCAGCAAACCAGCAGTTGAAGCGTATTACAAAAATCCTTGCATCAAATTTTTTAAGCAAAATCTTCCTTACCATACCAACAAAAATCAGGAGCAGAAAGAACAGAGAAACATCCTAGAAGTAGTGAGTCATCAGAAACAGAACCAGAAAAACATGCAGATGCAGTTAATGCATTTATTCTGCTAAGTAATTTCCGTTGAAAGTATTTAGACAGCCTACTTCAACAGTAAAAGTTGTCAAAGTTTAGGAAAATGGAAATAGGTGTAATTTAGAAGTCTACTATAGGATATAATTACAGATACAACTTCTAAACGAAACAACCTGGATTATATTATGGATGTTTCCAGGAAGCTTGACTTGACATGTGCGCACATGTGTGTATTCAGAAAGCATCAAATGCATGCTAGAGGTTCGTTGATACAATTAGCTGGCCTTCAACTTGCTTAAGTGTCCCATCAACCAGACTGCCCAAAGGCATGACCTATAAGAGTGCAAACCAACAAGAATGACACTAATGAAAAAGCTTAGTTTTGTGCTCAGGTTGGGTCTGATTGGGTTCTGGTAGGCTGAAATATTAGTAGATCGGCACTTGGCCTCAAAAAGTACAAAGGCCTATCTATGGACCCATAGCCGAGGTACAGGGCAGGTATGGATCTGCATATCACAGTGACAGCCCTAGACTATCACTGGAAGTTTTAAAAATAAATATTGATAGATTATTGAGCGGCAAAGTTGGAGTTAATAAAATATCTTACATTTGAATAAAAGATTGGCATTACTTTTCAGTAGTAAACTATATGCGTTCAACCAAATTTATACTCTACAAAGTTCATCATCCCCAATCAAATGCTTGTCTATATTAATACTCTTTGGTGGCTTACACACGACAGCAAAAGTTGGATCTGACAGTCAACTTCCAATTGTCTGAGCTCTAAAAATCACCAACAAAAGAATGTCATGAGCTTAAAAACAAGCATATCACAACATGAGAATGTTGCAAAGAGTGTTGCGTTTCAATATGAATCATAGCCGTCAAAGTTGACACAACATGAGAATCACATCTGAGGCAATATTTACAAAAAGAGGAATAGGAAGCCTAAAGGTAGGAGAAGCTTTACCATTGGATTGCCCAAGTTATAAGCATTCTCTCTCAGTCCTAGACATGCAAACTAAATATATTGTAGGACCCTATGTGCTCAAAGTGACGGATAGCTACCATAACATCCACTACAAGATTTTATGATCCAATTCTGAATAGACAATCTCAATCCATCCTGATCAGGGATCTGATCACACTTGCTAAGGGTCATTTTTATCTGAAACAAAGCATTCAATTGTGGATTGTAAAATCCTGATAAAAGTGCACCCCCTTTCTGAAGTTGTACTATTTGGATTCTCATATCTGAAGCCTTAGTAACTAGAGTCTCCTTTCATGTTCAAAATAAGTATCCTCGACATAATATGAAACTCTATAGTGGTCAATCATCAAAATCAAGGGAACGGGCTCTCAGTTTCTACTATTTGCTCCTGTATTGCTACTCATCATTTCTTATTTCTATAATTTTACTCTTCTTCAGTCTTCCACTCCTTTTTACTTTAACCTTTCAGCCTGTAATTGAAACCATCCTGGCAGCAACTAAGGACTCTGTAACATGTGTTTCAGAACTTTCAGATGCCCAAACCATCTGAGGCAGATTATTTTTTCACTTCTATCATACACTCTTGCTTCTTCTAGCAGAAATCCAAATACTAAATTAATCCCTCCTAGTTTTACCAGGCATATGGTTGAAAATAGAACTCCTAGATGCACTTGTATTTAGTTTGGGGGCTTTTTAGTTGAATATTTGCCCTAGAAAAATTCCAAAATATTTTCCACAGTATACTCTACTCTTGCCACTCTTAGCCTTTCACTTATTCACTTAATTTTAACCGTTATTAGGCATTCATCTCGGCATCTGATTTCTAACACATTGCAATATGGCTGTATATCTTCCTACGCTATAACATTCTTACCCACAAAAACATTTAATAGCATATTGTTAAATCTAGATGAACAATCAACTTTATACACTTGCAGAGTTAAATCTGAAATATATACACTCTTATATCTACGATATTTTCTTTTTGTTATCCGCTATAGAGTCAACTTACATGTTTCTACTTGTATGCCCTCACAATGAAGACACAAACAATGTCTCTGCACATTCATTCACCGCATTCCCAATCACCATGCCCTTAATGACTATCATACAGCCCACTATGCTTATACTAACAGCAAACATCCCCCAGATCAGTTACTACCATTAATTAACAAACATATGATTTAAAAAAACTGAGTTAAAATTTTATCATGATTAAAAATAAAACAAAAAATCCTACGAATTGCATGTTATGCCTATTAGCATTAAAACTGAGACAACAGGACAAAACAAGCCTCACATAACACCAGAAAGTAGAGGCAAATAAAGAAAATTCAAGAGCAAAATATCTCTAATACAAGAATGGAGAGTTCATACTAATTAAAAAAGGTAATCCACCCATCTGTTGAATGTCAGCTCAGTTCTACAGTGGTCTATGTCCTAGAAATATAGGTGGATTAGTAACTTTAAAATGCACTTAAGTTATTATACAATTCAAAAGAGCATTTTGTAAGTTACATCATTTCAATGCATGCATGATCATAATTCATGACACAAATAAACATAGCAACGTGATGAGATACAGCAGCACTAAATTCAGTGTCATCCCCTATAATGCACAATCATCAATCATAACCCAAAAGGCAATGCAAAAAAGAAACTACTCCCAATGGAAAAAATTGTAAGCTTTGATCAACCCAGTAACAGACATTTAGTCAAATAACAAATTGAAATCTGACTTCAGACATTCTTTTCACTTA
Organism: Metroxylon sagu; assembly: GCA_017589505.3. Classification (NCBI taxonomy): domain Eukaryota; kingdom Viridiplantae; phylum Streptophyta; class Magnoliopsida; order Arecales; family Arecaceae; genus Metroxylon; species Metroxylon sagu. The sequence goes on along the minus strand of JACVBY030000375.1, from coordinate 402,844 downwards.
TAAGAGAAACAGGCCTTATAATAATAAAGACATGAAAAATCTGAACCTTTAGAGAACCATGAAAAAGAAAGGTCTGAAGAAAAATTTCCAGGTCACACAGTTCACGGCAGCCCAATTAACTCAATAGCAAATTCACAATTCAATAAGGGGTGTGACATAGAAAGTATGCAAATCCCAGCTTCAGATAGACAAAAGTCTAACTTCCCAAGTATAAAATTACCTGTCAAGGGTTCTAGTAAATTATCTCTATAATAGTGCATTCAACAAGATGAATGCAAATATGGACATACGAAAGAGCAATGTCTATCAATACCAATATTATATTCCGACTACATCTAGAGTTAAGAACAGTTAAAAAGAAATAGAGAAGACATTTTCCTTTATTGTGAATTTAAAAATTTAGGTAGGCTTAAAACTATGCTTTCAACAGTATATAATAAGAAAGAAGAACTTACATAAAATATTGAACATGAACACGAGTAAACTTCTGTCACCAACACATAAAGAACCCCCAGCTCGTGCTTAGAATCTTGAATGTGCGAGTTTAATTTAATCTATAGTTTCTTGATCCCCTTTCCATTTGTCTTTCCGTTTCACCTTATTCAATAACTTTCCATTAATCTTTTCTTTCACAACGCAGCACATTGCGATGCAATAAACCAAAGTCCAAACAATAAAGCCAAGTCTACCACCCAAAATCAATTAATTTTAACTGATGATGATGACCAAACCCGAGATCAATTCCACCGCCAGAAAAACGAGAAATGAAAAACTGACCTGCAATGGAAGAGGCGGTGGCGGTGGTGGCCCATTTCTCGGAACCGGGCCCACATTCCCCGCTGCAGGCGCCGCCGCCGCTGCCCGCGGTGACGGCACAAGCGGCGAAGCCGGCCTTGTACCAGCAGTATCAGCGCCACCCTTCGCCCTGGAGTCCGTTAGCGCCGGCCACGACTCGGCCCCCATCCCCGGGCCCTCGGTCCTGTTACCCGTCGCCAGCGGCGCCGCTGGCACCCTCCAGGGCGACCTCGCCGTCGCGCCGTCCTCCGCCACGATCTCCGCAGCCCCGCCCTCCGGGGCCTCGACGGGATCGCCGCCGGCGGCCGCCGCCACGGTGTCGCTCTCCATCACCAAAGGCTGTTTGGGGGAGATCTAGCGTGTAAGCGACCGTACCGCACGAACGAGCTCTCGCATCTAGGGACTAGATTCGCGCCGATTTCCGAGGAATCGGTGCACCACTCCCATCTCCGCCGTCTAACGGAACGCCACGCGAGGGTTTTTGGCGGTCGGAAGGCGGGCTTAGGGTTTTGGAAGCAGGAGAGTGACAGTCTTGCGAGCTGGAAAAGGGATAAAACACGCGGTCGGGATTTTACATCGATCAAGAATCTCTTACACTGCCGTTTGCAAACGTCGCTGGGCAGCGAGCGCAGTGCCTTCAAATCTGAGCCAGTTACGGCTTTTTTTTTTAAATAAATAAATAAATAAATAGGTAAATGCTGTAATTTAAATTTTATTATACACATGTTAATGTAATTTAAATTCTAAAAGTAAAAAATATGGACAATATTTTTTTATTTTATATTATTAAATTTAAATTAAGTTACAATTTTTAATTTAAAATTGAGAGAGTTTCTAAATTTTAAAAATTTTTATTGATTTGAAGCTATAAATTAAAAGTAAATACAATTTTTCATAAAAAAATAAGGTCGATGAGAAATCAAATTAAATATTTTTTTTTTCAATAGAGACTTCTACTAACTTGTAGGAATATTTTTTTTTCTAACAAAGAAAACTTCTCATCTTCTTTTTGATAACTTTCCGATCTTCTCTTTTGTGCTTTTTTTTTATTATTATTATACTAATTTTAGACGCTTTATATATCAATAATATATTCTCATATTTAAATATATATTTAAATAATATTTAAATACTATTTAACTTATCTCTACCCATAGCAAAAAAATAAAGTAGTTGATTTTTAAATTTAACCTATTTAGATTATAGGGAATTCATTAAAAATATTATTTTTATAATGAAAATTAATTGCATCATTACTATTTTAAGGGCTAAAAATAATTGTTATTAATGGTACCTTGCATATCGAACAAAGTCCACCAATTATTCCATGTCATGCTAGACAAAACCTAGCCTTTGGGCTTATCTTTGGCTTAAAATTTTAATTGCTAAGTTTTCGTATGCTTACTAAATTCATATATATTTGATTGTGATATCATTTAATTTTATTATTCATTTGATCCAAATCTCATAAACAAGTTTATTTGGATCTATTATTTCAAGTATCACTAATAATCATTTATTTATTGAAATATTATATTCTAAGCATAATAATAAAAAAATAAGATCATTTAACAACTTCTCATCAAACCATTGTAGTCCATCTACCACACTATCTGCTTTTTCCATCCTTCCCTCTCTCTCTTACAAAGCCCTAGTAGCTATTTTCTTCTCTCATTTTCTCTTTAGGGCTTGTTTAGGAGAGCGGTTGGGAAAGAAAAGCAAAGGAGGAAAGTTTTTTAAGTAGGAAAAGAAAGGGTTTAGGAGGGTTTCAATATCCTTCCAAGTCCTTCAATAATAATAATTTTTAAACCTCCAAATCAAGAGGTTTGTAAGGGTTTACTTTACTTTCTTTTATTTAACAAGGTACAAAACCCTTCTTTTCCTTCTATATTTTACAATTCAACCCTATCTTTATTTTTCTTTTCTTTATTTTTCTTTACTCTAAAAACCCTTCCTTTTATTTCCCTCCCAAACAAAGGGTTAATGTCTCTCCACACCATGGATGCACTTCCTCCCTCACCATCCTCTCACCTCTAATTATTATGATAGTCTTGATGCCTTAACAATATCATATCTTTAGATACAATCCTACGTCTTTTCCAAAGTACCAATATAACAATCATCACCTGTATCATCTCCAACGCAAGTGTGATGGGCCTCCTATTTTATATCCTAAAGAATCATCAGGTATAAATAGGTATGCTACCTTGGTCATCCATTATAAAGTTGAGAAATGAGTAGAAAGGGAATTATGTGATGAGAAACTAAAGCCACAAAAAATGGCTTGAGCTAAGGTTGGGTGGTTAAGATTAAGGCCATATAAGGTGGCTTATTAATAGTATATTTTCAAATTCTTTAAATTCTAAATATAAGGTGTAGGTTGGCCATCAATTTTTTTTGATCAATATGTTTTTGACCGAACTACTTCCACCACTCAGTTTGGACCCTCCTAATTTGGGTTTAACTTGTCTTCTTCATTAGCTCAATCTTTTTCATCACTGGGTTCTCAAGTCTGAATCGACGACCCCTAACTTTTGAATGATAATACTTAACCACTCTTTGCTGATAAGTTGCTATTCAAACTTGTGAGTTTTCTCTAGCTTTCTTAATAAAGTCAAGGTTAGCCTGGAGATTGTCAAGATTGACTTGCTCTCTGAATTATTGAGTATGATAATTTGGCATACTAATCTCTATCGGAACTATTACCTCAGTAGCAAAGGCTATGTTGAATAGGGTCTCTCATGTCGACACTCAGCTTTTGGTTCAGTACGCTCATAGAATGTTGGAAAGCTCATCAACCTGTAGCCCCTTGGCCTGATCTAGTCGAGTCTTCAAGGCTTGCAGGATGATTTGATTGGTGACCTTAGCCTATCCCTTCATTTGAGAATGGGTGACTAAAGAGAAGTGATGATCAATGTTCAGCTCATGGCTAAATTCTTGAAATTGAGCATTATCAAACTGTTTGTCATTGTTCGTGATAAGGATTTTTGATATCCCAAATTAACAGATAATGGTCTTTCAAACAAAGCCACGAACGTTTTGCTTTGTAATTTAAGCGAGAGCTCGACTTCAACCCATTTGGTGAAGTAATCGATTATCACTATTAGAATTTTTTGTTATCCTAAAGCTAATGGAAATGACTTAAGGATGTCCATCCCTTATTGTACAAAAGGCTATGAATTATTAATTGGTGATAGCTTGATTGTTAAGTGGTGCAGTACTAAGGAGTGCTTTTAACACTATTTGCATCGATGTACAAACTAGGTTACATCTTCATTTGGGGTCTGTTAGTAGTATCCTTACTATAACACTTTATAAGATAAGGCTCTGCCCTCTCAAGTGATTGTTGCACACTTCCTCAAAGAAGAAGCAACTGACCAGATGTACCTCCACCTTCTGAATGCTTGGGATACAAGCTCTTCAAAGAAAATGGCTCAGTGAGTGTTGGAACCCATCAAAGTTAGTTTTGAAAGGGTGTCCACTTCTATTTGAGGTACAATTTGAATATTGAAGTGGTTAAAGGCCAAGGTCAGACTTTTGACTTTGGCTAAGTAGGTCAGGCTTTTGACTTTGGCTAAGTACTTCTACATATCCAATTCTCTTACCTCATATTTACCACGAACTTGGCTGAGCATCAATTACGAATTGTTGTAAGCTTGAAGCTAAGTCGCGCCAACCTCTTGGTCAACTTTAAGTCGATGATTCAAGCTTTATACTCAGCTTTATTATTTAAAGCTTTGAATTCAAACTTCAATACATATGTCAATTTGACCCTATCTAGACCAATGAGAATCAGCTCTTCTCCACTTTCAGCTTCGTTTGAAGACCTGTCAATGTGGAGACTCTATTTGGCTTCCTTCGAGACATGTTCTTCCAAAGGTAACTTGGAATATGTAGAAGTCGTTGTATCTATTGCATAATTGGTGAGAACTTGAGCTTTTAGGGAAGATCTCGATTTATATTGGATGTCAAACTCACTCTGTTCTATGGACCATTTGAACAGTCAATCAGAGGTATTAGATTTATACAAGATTTATCTTAACAACTAGTCAATCAACACCACTATAATATGGGTCTAAAAGTATGGCCTCAGCCTCTATGTTGAGACCACTAGTGCATAGGTGTATTCTTTGTCTAATAATATCTCATCTCGGCTTCACTAAGCACTTGATTTATGTCTAATAGTCCAGTTTTTGTATCTCTTGATCTTTACAAATGAGGACCGAGCTAATGACTAGCATGGACACCGCTAGGTATAGAAATAGGTCTTTGCTTTTTTATGGATTTGATAGTAGGAGAGGTGATCCAAGGTACTTCTTCAACTCTTTGAAAGAGCTCTGGCATCCTTTAGTCCATTGGAAGTTCTTAACATTATGGAGTATCTTGAAAAAAGGGAGGCATCTTTCTAGCGAGATGTTGGACTCTTTTTACCAAGGTTAGTGGAGTCAAGTTTAAGATGGCTTCAAACTTTTTGGGTTTAGCCTCAATTCCTTGATGACTGACCATAAAGTTGAAGAACTTTTCAAAAGTTACACCGAAGGCTTCCTTTCTCGATTCATCTTTATTTGATGACCTTAAAACACTAAAGTCTGTGTTGAGGTTGACCACATGATGTTTAACTTTTAGGCTTTTAATAAGCATGTCATCTGCATAAGCTTCAACACTTTTTTCGAGTAGTTCTCTAAAAATATTATTGATAATTAGTATGTCGCCTCGATATTCTTGAGGCCGAAAGGAAACACTTCTTTTGATTTATCTTTGGAAGATGGAAACTATCTTTTCAGCAAGCTTTATTTAGGTTAATAAAGTCAACACGCATCCACCACTTCTCGTTGGGTTTTTTTTACCATTACAACATTAGCTAGCTAGTCAAATTAATAAACTTCCCCAATAAGCTTGGCCTCTTGTAGCTTGTTTACCTCTTCTCCAACAACTTGGATTTGCTCAAGGGCAAAGTTCCTCCTCTTTTAGCAAACCAGTTTATGGTATGGATCCACCTCAAGTTGATCCATAATAACGTCTGGGTTGACACTAAGCATAGCAATGGCCAACCATACAAAAACATCTATGTTCTAGTGTAAGAACTCAACTATACAACTTTGGATGGGCTCAAATAATGCTGAGCCAATGTAGACAACCTTCGAGTTGTCGCTTCCCAAAGATATTGCCTCTAGATCTTCACTAAGTCTTAGGTGTTATTCTATTTGCTCATTCCGAAAGTCTAAGTTATCAATTGTCATGGTTTTAACTAATTTATTGCTTGGAAGGTCTTCAATAGCTCAACTACTTTTCTTCAAAGTGGTGTCATAACACTGTCTAAACGTCACTTAATCGCCTCAAAGTTATATCCTTTGATTGATAGGGAACTTCATCGATAAGTATATGTCAAGACAATAGCCTTTAGTGTGTCCAAGCTTGACCATCTGAAGATGATGTTATAGTTGGAGGGCACGTCCACGACTATGAAGTCAATTATTGTAGTTTTGGAGTATGGCTGATCTTCTACAGCCAGTGATAGAGTGATCACTCATTTTAGTTGTGCAAACGCTTCAATAAAACTAACCAACGGTGCTTTAATAGGTTACAACTGATTCAGGCTAATCTTCATTTTTTGGAAAGCTTTGAAAAATAGGAGATCTACTGAGCTACCATTATCAATTAGCACCCTTTTTATTTGGTAGTTGGCAATAGTGATGGTGAAAACCAACGCATCATCATGGAGAACTCAGACTTCTTGAAGGTCCAAGCCCAAGAAAGTAACGAGCGACTCCTCTACCTTAGACTTCTTATGAGAAGGCTCTATTGCATACACTTGCTGAGCATTCCGCTTTTGAGCTAAGGATATCTACTGCTACTCCTCCATGCATTACTTTGATGGTTCCAACAATACGTATGTTATTTATCCTACCTTTGAGTCTAGATTTAGCTCAAGCATCAAGATCTCCAAGAGGATGTTCTTGGATGAATAATCTGAGGTAGCCTCTTCTAATGAGGCTTTTGAACTCGTCTTTGAGACTTCGATATTTAATATCATAACCATGGTCATGATGAACCAATAATATTTACTTTGAACTTGGTGTTCCAAACTTATCTTCATTTTGCTAGGCTACTTTACATAATTTTCTTCATGAATTTGCAAATAGAGTCCACCTGCATGGAGTATTTAACAGAGTGTACTTTTCAAACATCCAAGGAGGCATTCTCAGTTAGTGAGGCTTTTCTCATTCTTTGAGTTTCTTCCGTGGTTCCTTAGGTTATGGGTCATCTCTTTCAGCTCATCTCTTAACTAATCTCTCCTCTTCTTTCTTCTGAAATATTAGAGTCTTTTCAACATTAATATACTTTTTGGCTTAAAGAAATAGCTCATTAAGATTTTTGAGAGGTCTTTTGGTTAACAAGAAGTTGAATTTAAAGTTCTTCAAGCCGCCTATTAGGGATAGATACCAAAGTATCCAAGTCTTGGACCTCCAATGTTGTGCTATTGAATCACTAAAGGTACTCCCTCAATGACTCATCCTTCCTTTGCTTAAGGGTTATTAGTGACACTAAAGTTTTCTTATGCTTCTAGATGTTGACAAGATGTCCCATGCAGTTGGTTGAGTTGTTAGAAGAAATCAGTGGAAGATAACTTTAGATTGAATGCCAAGTCTGTGCCATGGCATGTTATGGTAACCAGAGCTTCGTATAGTAGCATCAATACTTTGAAGCTCTCTAGATAATTAATTAGATTAGTTGTGCCATCATATAGTACAAATTGAGGCATTTTAAACTTAGGAGGTAGTGGCTTGATCATGACTTCTTTAGTAAAAATATAGGCTCAGTTAGAAGATCAAAGTCTTCGAATGTGCCTACTCCTTAAAATGGAGTCTACTACATTATAGCCTTGATCTTCTTATTCATCACTTCAAATTGATGCTTTATTGTTTTCTGACTTGTTCACTGCATTTTGTGACTTTCCTATTTATTAGATTAGAAAGACAATTTTGAGACTTCTCCTTAGGTTGGTGTAACCTGTTGGCTCATTGAGAGGGATAATCTTTAGAATCTTCTTGAGCTCAGTCAAACTAGGAAGCTTGATGAGGTCATTGTTTTACCTCGGCATGAACTCCAAAATTGGGCTATCGAGCGACTAGGTTTTGGATCATCATCAACATCATCATTAGGTCCTTGCGTTGATCCATCCAATAGGATATCACATCAAACTATTGCTAAACCTCGATCATAACCATGGGTGTGGGATTGGTCGGCCTCTTGCAGAGTCTTGGGAGACAACCAACCTATGTCTTAGACCTACCTTATGATCATTTGTTGCCTAAATATGATGCTTCAGGGGCATAGTTAGGTGCTCTTGTTCAGTTTTTCATAGATGGTGCCAATTTATTGACATTAAAATTTAGCCTTCCATATGTCAACTAAAGTGAGATGCTCGATTTGTCCGAGCAATACTCTCTTATGTCATCGATTCGAATTCCTATGCTCAAAAAGAAGAATGTTAGAGGGGCCCTATAGTCTTCTATAAGGAAAAACCCTTCAATGTTTAAGCAAGCTAAGGTGGGAAAAAGAAGGGAGCCTTCGAGATCTCTTTGTATAAGGGCTTTGAGATCCAAAGATGGTTTCGAATCCCTCTACCTCAAGTGATGTAGGACTACTTTTTTAGGCATCTAGAAGGAGGAGTGTCAGAGTTAAACTCTATTAGATTGGGAAAAAGAGAGATTTTCTTTGAATTGGTCAACTAAATCTCCACATGGATCAACTCGACATGATGGACAAGAGTAAAGTTCCGTAGGAGTCTGTGAGAGTTAGTGAGATCTTTAGAGTAAAAAAGTGGGTCAACTAATTTTGGAAGGTCGGCCATGTTAGGCTCTGTTGTCCAACGGGCATAGTTATGTATCCCCGACTGCTTTATCACATCTCTCTTTCATCATGTGAGTAGTCTAAATTAGACTATCGAATACTTTCTTCTTCCTAATGCTAACAACCCGAACTATAGTTATGGGCTCATTAAGCTTTCCTCTGTTGCCACTATTGACTAGCCCCCTCCTCCTTCATGCCCTTGACTTGTTCTCCACTGTCATAAATTCTAGACCATCTCCATCCTCTTCGAATTCAGTTGCTCCACCATCAAGTTCCCCTCTGATCTCCATTGACATTGACATCCAGTGAGGACTCTACTGGTGACATCCTAAAGAGAGCTTCTTTTAGTTCATCTTTCCAGCAACTAACAGCCCCGGATCCATAGCCACGAGTTCTCTGGTTGGAATTCATCTCCATTAGCAATGGTGGAACCCCAAACTCCTTTGTTTTATGTGTGATTTGAAACCTTGAACACTAAAATTTCTTTGCTTACCAGTAATTTTGGACCGGATTAAATCCATCTGGAAAAATAAAGCAGAGATTGATTCGGCTAAAGATAGTGGAGGAGATCACCTTCGTTTTGATGCGAGCTTGCCCATTGATGCCTACAAATGCTTGACATCTAGTGTCCTAGTCAACATTACCAAGCTTTAGGAAAGATTTTGCCTATTCACTGGAGTTCTCTGACATGTAGGGTCATATTCTCCTTCCGTATGGTTGGGCTAAGAACAGGGGCATCCTAGATCTCTAGTTTGTTTAGATGCAATTAGAGCCGATCGTCCTCATGAGTTGTGATGAAGATCTTTGACCAATCAACAGTTTTCAACTTGGTCACTAGTCTTCTGTCCTTCCTCTCCATCATCAAGATCTCTTCATGATCTTCTTCTTAGCATGCTATAAGGATCGTTGGGTTTTTGTTTCACTAGTGCAGTCCCCTCGCCGATCAGATTCTCTCCCTGACTAGGTCATAGAAAATAGCAATTGGCTTCCTCTTTAGAGAAGAGTATCAAGAGGGCAAAGGATAGCTGTAGCAACTGACCACCATTGTTCACCACCCTTTGCTAAATTTAGCATAGTGAAGTTTTTCCATGCCACAACCAAACAAAATAATATCAAAGAAAAACAAATCCTTTATAACTATGCTATCGAAAAGCAAAATGGTAATCATCCATAATATTAGAAAGGATTTATGATGTTAGATGGAAGGTCCAAATTTCAAATGATTTTATGATTGTAATAAATCATTATATTATGTCATAGTATATTTATAATATAATAATAACAATAATATTTTAAATTCATGACCTTCAAATTTTTTTTTTGAATCATAATACTGAATTTGTAATCTTGAAGGGTCTAAATTTTCAATCCCTCCTAATACCTAATTTTTATTCCTAATGGATTTAGAACCAGATTCCAATTCTTTCCAAATAAATGCTTGGAATTAGAATAAGTGATTCTAATTCCAATTCTAGAGTGTCATTCCCATAAACTAAACAACCCTTAAGTGAAAATTAGTGCAATTTTGGTCTAATTAGGATGATTAATCAGTGAAATTCTATCTATTTATCTATCATGCCCCAGACCCGAGGATGGATTCAAGGCATAATAATCCACTGTACACTTAGAAAATAAATTCCTAGCAAGTAAGGCGTCTTACTTAAAATAATATCATAAAACTAAATACATTCAACTAACAATAATAAATTCAATATCCATTAAATAAAACTAGTCAAATTCTGAAACAATGTTGATTAACAGAACTAATAATGACATAAGATTTGGTATCCAAAAATTTAACATTCTTAAATCAAAACTAAACTAATCATAGGGAAATAACTAATTATTTGACCAGCTTCTACCCAAATCCTTCTTATTTCTTAGTCTCTAAAAAAAACAATTATGAGCAATTCTCAGTAAATAGACCCTAATCATAACTAGAGGGAACAAGTAAGCAGACTAAAGCAAATTAAAATATATAACTAATATTATAAATAGTTAAACTAATATGAGATAGACTTGGCTACATTTGAATATAACTAAGCTTAGATTCAGTCATCTCTCCCACCCTTGGATCCACACAGTTTTCAAATCCCAAAAATAAAAAAAGTAAAAGGTGGGGTGGCTTTATGATCCGTATGCATTCAAAAGTAAAAAAAGTAATCAGATCCTTACTTAAAATAAAACTTTACTTTAAGTTTCAAAGGTTTAATAAAGACTCTTTAGTCAATAACTATAATCACATACATATCCCGTAGTAGGACCATATAATAGAAGTCGTACTTAACCCTACAGTGTGGGTCATAAAATGGAAACCACATATATTCACTATGGAAAGAGCCCAATATCATGAGCCTTTATATAAGCCTCAATAGGTTAGGCCCATATATTACAAACATAGTTTGACTCAGAGTCCTAACATATTCATGTTCAACTTATTTATGTTTCATACATATAATTTTATAATTGTTTAAATATTTCTAAGTTCCAAATTAGTTCATAACATATTTCTTATAAAGCTTGGGGTATGATCTACTCACATAAACTAATAAACTTACTTGATTCAAATTTTTATGTAAACAAAATATACAAAGAATTTATGGAATTTAAATCATTTTCATATTAATGCATATTTATAACATACTCCAAATTTAATACTAGGCATAAAGAATTCCAAAGCAAATTTTGCAAAAATTTAGCAATTATAAATAAGCCAAGCATGTGGATTTTCAAAGTATGATAAAATTTTAATCACATTATTCATGTAAACAACTAGTTAAAGTATTTTCCAAATTCTAACATGTTTAACAAAATATGAATATTTTATTAAAATACTCTAACTTATGATCAGAGCTACTTGCCTTAATACGTTGATTGATGGGTTAGATTTGATAGAAACTGGGACTACAGCTCACATACATTGATCAAACCAAATATAATTCTAAAATAAGATAATATAAGGTTGAAGTTTGGGTTCAATGCAATCGGCCTTAGACCCATGATCAAAGCCTATACCCCACTACATCTTAATCAAACCTGGATCTAGATTATCCTAAGCCCATGCAATGGGAATAGAAATTAAAGAAATGTATTAAATAAATTATAAGAAATCTAGCAATCAAATGTAGAAGAAGATAGTCTTACGAAATGGCTCACAGCTAGCTTCAAATGAAGGGAAGAAGGACCAGTAAAGCTACTATTTATGTGGTCCTTGGAACCACTCCTCAACCATCGATCATCGCTATCTCAAACCTAGTGAGGCTTGGCCAAGAACAACAATATCAAATCCGGTTCTTCCTAACTCAAAAATTGAGTCAAGACTAGGTTACAATCAAGGCTTGAAGGAAGTCTTTGTCAATAGGTTACTTATCCTCACCATCGGCCCTTACCAGCCTTAGATATGGCCCAAAACTCTTATGGAAACAGAGCAACCCATATGTTCTTAAGAATCTAAATATAACTCAACTAATATTGGCATTTTCGACAACTAGATGGATGTTTTTGAGGAAGAAGAATGATGGAAGAAAGATAAGAAAGGCTTATCGATCAAATGGGTCACCAAAGTTAAGGAGAAGATCGGTAGAACTTAGTTGATTTTTTGGCTCCGCTCTTCCCTAAAAATAGAGCAGATCGGAGTCTCTTTAAATCTAAATTTTCAGTGGCAATATTTTTTGTCATTGTAATTAAAGGCTTTTTAATGGGAGGAAGAAGAAGATGGGAGACTTACCGACTTTGATTTGCTGTCGGATTGCTAGATGAACTAAAGAAGAGGATTTGTCTCTCCTACTCTTTCCAAGTTCACCCAAACATTGATGCCTCTTAATCAAAGACGGGAGGCTTGAAGGGTTAAATTGATGAGAGATGAGGCTTGGATAAGCCTCATCCTCTTAATCTTTGTTAGATTTAGGAGAACGGTCTGAGTAGAACCCGTCTTCTCTAATAAATTCTCTAAGTAAGTTTTGCTCTTTCATGTGTTCCGTTTCTTTCTTTCTTTCTTTTTTTATTTGACTTGATCCAAGCCGATCGAGTGGACTAATCCTAGCTCAGTTGGCTCAAAAGAACTAAATCACATTATCCTAGTTAGATTATCTTCTAATTTTCTTCATTAACTTTCTTGCTTCTAATGGTTTTTTTTTAATCAAGCTTTCTAGATGACTTTTTTTTTAAATGTTGTTTAGTATATTTTCTCACATCCAAACTTGTTGTAAAATTTTAAAATTTATTATTATCTTATTTTTTTGCAACCTTAGGAAAAACCAATTCCCTTTGAGAGGATTTATTTGGTTCTATTAGGTTTATATATATATATATATATATATATATATATATATATATATATGTATGTATGTATGTATGTATGTATGTATGTATGTATATGTATATGTATGTATGATATGATATGATATGATATTGAGCATTATAAATTGTCTCCAACTTTGAAGCATTCCTTGACTTTTGGTTCTATAATCCAATTAGATTAACATTTTGGTTTCCCTCTATCTGCTTTGACCTCACCCAATCAGATCTTTAGTCCTATCATCCCAAATTGCATCAATACTGCTCAATATATTAGAGTAATCATCATTAGTATATAACCATATTTCATTTTATGTTGGAATTGTTTATACAATCCAATCTTCCTTTAACTAGTATTTTGGAAGTTTCATGAAATAATTGTCTACCATGTCATTAGTAGGTTAATGACAAGCCCCTATTTTATCCTTTGTTTGCATTGGTTATTTTGTTATGATATATTATTTCAAATGTGATCATGTGCTCCCTCCATTGCTGACTTCCTTTAACACTTACCCTTTACATGCTCCCTGTACTTCTTGGTCCTGCACACTTCCATTGTTGTTTGCTTTTGTATGCTCCTTTTGTCACTGATCGATGCATGGCGCATTGCTCCTTTTGCCGCTTACATCCATCTCCTTCTTTCTCTGCTCATCATCACCATCATTGCTGTGTCAATGCCACCATATCCTTCCTTTTACTGCTTGTCATCGTTGCTGTGCCCTTCAATTGTTGATCTCGGCCACGTTGCTGTTTGACTGTACTCGAGCATGATCAAGTGCAATGGAGGGGAATGGAGGGAAGAGAAGGGGTCTGGAAATTTTAGGGTTGTTTGTTTCATAGAATTTTTCAGGATTCCTAGCAATCATGAAAATTTTGAGCGTGATACCAACTAGTCGACGAGCACGGCATGTATTGGGCTCGCCCAAGAAGCCCAAATATAATATATGGACCTCAAGGTCTGGCCCGGCCCATTAGTTGCTTCAGGACAATGCCAAGAAGGAACTCGCTAGCCCATGGTTCAAGGTGAAGGAGGCTCCACCAGATGCTGATTCAATCCTAACCGCTTGATTAGTGCAAAGCAAATTATTACTGATAGTTCACATTAAGCAAGGTAGAAGGCTCTACAACATGATGATTCAATCCTAACCGCTTGATGAGTGAAGTTCGAATGATTACCGAACCATTCCTTGATTGTACAATGAGTAAAGGGTTAAGGGCATTTTCGTCATATGACTCTGTATATAATCCCTTGCCCCCCGCCTCCCTCTGCAGCTCCTTTTCGAACCCTAGCCGATTAATCCACCCCTACCCCATTTCTCTCGCCATGGCCAAGAAGCGAAAGCTCGAGAACAAGGCCGAGCCCGCCAAGGAACCGGCTCCCGAATCCACCGCCCAAGAACCCAAAGACGAAGAACCCATCAGCCAAGGAGACCTCACCAAGGAAGAACCCATCAGCCAAGAAGAATCCATCGAAGAAGAGGAACCCATCAACCAAGAAGCCGCCGCCCACGATGATCAGGCACCGCAGATCCCCGATTCCTCCTCCGCGCTCAACCCTGACCCGCCGTCCTCCGCCGCTGGCAACGGCGTCGCCGGCGACATCGGCGACGATGCCATCGCCAGCGACGGGGAGGAGGGGGAGGACGACCCGACCTCCATCCAGAATCTCCTCGAACCCTTCCCCAAGGACCAGCTCATCGAGATCCTCCGCGACGCCGCCGTGAAGCACCCTGACGTCCTGGAGGAGATCCACCGGATCGCAGACGTCGATCCGGCCCACCGCAAGATCTTCGTCCACGGTCTCGGGTGGGACACCAACGCCGAGACCCTCACCGCCGCCTTCCGCCAGTACGGAGAGATCCAGGACTGCAACGCCGTCACCGACAAGGCCACCGGCAAGTCCAAGGGCTACGGATTCATCCTCTTCAAGCACCGGAGCGGGGCCCGGCGTGCCCTGAAGCAGCCTCAGAAGAAAATCGGCAATCGGATTACCGCCTGCCAGCTAGCCTCTGCCGGCCCGGTCCCGCCCCCGGCCCCGCCAGTGTCGGAGTACACGCAGCGCAAGATCTTCGTCAGCAATGTTGGGGCCGATGTCGATCCCCAGAAGCTGCTGCAATTCTTCTCGAAATTTGGGGAGATTGAGGAGGGGCCCTTAGGGTTAGATAAGGTGACCGGGAAGCCGAAGGGATTCTGTCTCTTTGTCTACAAGACGATTGAGAGTGCGAAGAAGGCATTGGAGGAACCCCATAAAAAGTTCGAAGGCCATATCTTGCACTGCCAGAAGGCGATCGATGGGCCGAAACCAAACAAACTCGGGTTTCACGTTCAGGGCTCTGGTTCCCACCATGCCGGCTTGCATCATGGTGCCGGTGCAGTTGGGGCGCAAGGATCTCACTTTACAAGGAGTGAGAATGCTGGGTTTATAGGTGGGGTGGGGAGTCATTTGCCTGGAGGTGGTTCTTCTGGGCATATGATAGCCCCTTCAGCCGCCGGTTTGGGGTTCAACCAGGCAGCTCAACCAGCAGCTGCAGCTGCTGCTGCCGCAGCAGCAGGGTTGAACCCGGCGTTAGGGCAGGCTCTGACTGCATTCCTTGCGAGCCAGGGGGCGGGACTGGGATTGACTAACCTATTAGGCACTCTGGGTTCTGCTGGAGTGGGGGCACCGGTGGTGAACCAGGTGGTTCCCACCCCTATTGTGAGCAGTGGGGGGCACGGGATGCAAGGCGCTTATGGGAATCAAGTGCCTACTGTTGGGGGAAACGTGAACCCTGGAGTGTTGGGGGGATATGGGGCGCAGGCATCAGTGCAGGGTGGATATGGGAATTCCCAGATGGGGCAGGGAGGATCTGGACGGAACCAGCAGGGCCTTGGGCACATGAGCGGTGTAACACATTACCTGGGTCATTAGGTAAGGCTCAGATTCAATAACATGCTATCTGCATATTGTTTTGTTGGATTTTTTATCTAACTTATTGTAGAATATAGATATTAACAATTAGGCAAAGTTTTTAGTTTTCTTTCATCTTGTTATTATATTTACATCCTGCTAATGTTGTTTTATTTTGTCTTTGCTATAAAAAAACCAACCCTTAGTGTATGTAGACTAGCATCAAAGGTAATGATTACTTATACTATCATTTGAAGTCCTCTTCAATACCTTCATTCTCTCTCTCTCTCTCTCTCTCTCTCTCTCTCTCTCTCTATATATATATATATATATATATATATATATATATATATATATAAAGAGAGAGAGAAAGTTGAACTTGGCTATATTTGCGTATAGACAAGTCCAAATCTGATCGCCTTCTCCATCATTAGATTTACATGAATTCCAAAGCACAAAAAAACCATTCATTATCCATTGTTTCATGCTTTAAAAAAATTTGATAAAATAAAAAAAAATATGTAAAAAATAAACAGAAATAGAAAATAATAGATACAAATATAATGAAAGTAAATGTTAACTATTTTGGAGGTGACGATAAACACTTATCTTATAAAATAAATACAAACATGTATAGAATAAATAGCTAACTTGAACCAATAAACATCTAGTTTGAATGGTAAATGAAAATATTAAGAAATAAATAAAAAAATATTTTACACATGTTGCATCGTGAAAAATGGAGTGCATTTATAGAGATGGAATTGGCGTGGCACGCAACCAAAGCCAGAGCGGCATGTGTCCCATCTCTATATGCCTCATGCCTTGGGGTGCGCAAAACGTCATATTTATGCTTATTCCTATAGCATTTTTGTTTACCATTCATACAAATGTTTATTGATTCAAGCTAGTTGTTTATTTTGAATATATTAATGCTTATTCTGCGGAATAACTGTTTATCGCTGCACACAAAATAGTGACCGTTTATTTCTGTTCTATTTTTGTTTATTTTTTTACATATTTTTTTTTTATTTCGTTAGATTTTTTTTTTTTTAACGCAGGCAATGGTAGTTAATGAGTGGCTTGGAGATCCGTGCAGATCTAATGGTGAGGGAGATGTTTTCAGTTCAGAAATACTAGAGTTCATATGTTAGGTTTTGACTTTGGTAGGAAGTTGGTCTACTTATAAAAGTCTATAAAAAAAATGTGCTTGGGTGGGAGGTTCCTAGAAGGTTTGTTGGTTTGGGAGATTGGTCTTGTGGTTTTTATAAGCTTCCTAGCTATATATATTGTGTCTACAACACCTATTATTTGTGTTCTCAAGGTAGGTAAATATGACATCATTGGAGAGAGTAGATTCCTCTTAATTATTTGGTTTGTTTTGATTTTTGAGAGTTAAGGTACAATATGGTTGGAACAGCATGTCTGGATAAGTTATGGTTTGCTTGGCTGATAGAATAGTTAAAATTTTGATGCATTAGAAACCTATTCTCAACCATAATCGTAACCATCCAGTCATTTCCCAGCTGTTTGGTGTTGGTTTTATGGATTTTCGTATTACCATTTGGAGTCGGTTTTAGAAATCTATGCTTGTGTAGCATGTTTATCCTACTATACTGGTATGGGATGCATGTACTTTTAGCGATGTTAACTCAGTGCTAATGTCATATTTTGTTAAGTAGGAAACACCAAGTATTAGGTAATAGAAGTTAGTTGTTACTGTTATCAATTTTTGCCATCCTTATTATGGTAACTATTGTAATTTTAATGTATTTTTACTTTATTTGTAAGATACTTAAAAAATATTTGGTGCATATGTACCCACTTAGTGTCTGCATACTTCATACATGCTATGCAATACCTTGTCCTCTTGATGTGGTGTCATTCTTTTATAACATTGGGAGAAATGTGCAGCACTTCCTATGAGAGAATCTTGCTTCTGAAGGATCTAGCTAGCAAAGAAAGAGAAGACAATCTAAAACAATACACCTCTGTGGTTCTGCTGGCTTCCATGCCCATATTTATTTCTTGCTATACTATTTATAGTCTTGATGAGTTACTTATATGCACCTGTATATAGGAACCTTACTTTTCTCTTTTATTGAGATATTCTGGAATGACATCCAATACTGCAAAATTGAACTTCCAGAAGTAAATAATAGGATTATTGTGGATGCTATATTGACAAAATTGTAAATGATGTTATTTGGATACCATGCTGTGGTTGGATGTGGTGGAACTCTATTTCTTAGTTATGTTTGGTTTGTTAATTGGAGTTGCCTTCCTTGTTGTCAGATGTTCATGCTGGGGTTATTACTTTTATTTGTGCGTTTAAGTCAGGGACATTCCTTTTGACCAGTAGCTTTCTTATCTGATGTATATTTGCATTGTGTTCTTTGGAGTATAGGTCTTATTGTATTGTTATTTTCATCATATTTCTTGTCTCTCTTTCCTGTGGAAGCATGTGATTTTAAGTAGAATCCTTATATAATTATATGAAACATTTTGATATGCATACTACAGCATTGAGTGAACCTCATGTGTCATAAGAAATATAAACACGATCTTCACCATTTAGGATTTTCAATATTTTCCCTTAGATTAAAGAGACTAAAAGTTTCTTCTATCTCCCTCATTCTCTTCTTTTACCATTTTCCCATTCTATATCTATTTTTCTTCTTTAATTTAGTGTCCACATCTATCTTATCTGTGCTTTGATTTAATCATTAAATTAAAAAATAAGAAGGCTAAATGAACTTGCTAATTCAATTCAAATTGAAAGTCATATTCCATAATCAAACTTCTTGTAGTTTGATCTGTTCCAACTTTAGCAAACATGAGACTTCTTAGATGATATTGATCCAACTTCTAAATACTTCATTTTGATGACTACTAAAGTAGTAGATCAAACAAACATGGTCTTGACTCTTGACCATGATTATATGACCTTTTTTTGGTGGTCGATAGGGACGGGGATGGGAAATGGGAATGGAAGGCTATCAAGGCAGGTACTATGTAAGCCTTAACTAGGCACCTAGGCAGATTGCCTAATGGCTCAGGAAGCACATTTAGAAAAATGCAAAAAATAAATAATCATAAAAGTAATACAATAATCTTTTCTAGCTCATACAAATAAATAAGCAAATAAAACATTTTGATATCTAAGTTTAATTAGAGGTAAGGCATGATTTCCTGATGTGTTATAGAGGGGAAGCAAGATGAAGAGGAAAGAAATGTGGAAGAAGAAGAGGTAGGGGCTAAGGGGCTGCCTACTTGTCTTAATATTGCATGAGATGAAGTCTTGGAATACATAAGAGAGGATCCAAAGAAGATTCCTGGTGATGTAGGCAAGCTGCTTTGATATCAAATCTAATGCAGGTAGGATACTGAAAGAGATAACTATTGGTTTTGCACCAACTTCTTAAAAGTCTTCGATTAAACATCTTCAACCTTTTTAGAGAAATTTGTGATGTCGCACAACTCAAGTAAGGAATCACACTCTAAGCTAGAAAAAAAGAAAACTCTAAAATTTTATTATTGAATTAATTTCATTAATAAGGTACATTAGGGGTCTATTTATAAAGTAATACTGGTCCAAAATAAATTAGATTAGAATAAAAACATTTCTTTAAAAAAGCGAATACTAATTATAAACTTATTCGAAGTTAACAAAAATATGACTTCTATTAACAAAATTACGACTCCTAAAGAGATACTTATTAAAATTTCCTACTTTACCAAGAAGTTTAGTTCTTTCCATGTTGCATCAACTCTCCTCGGCTTAAAGAATTCGACTTTCGACAAATTTAAGCTTAGACTGAGTGTTGCCTTTATTCTTTGTTGAATGAATGCATCAATCTGACAGTCTTTCAAAATATTTTTCATCCCACTATAGCTTAACATGAATCTTGTAGGATTACCCTTTAAGTTTGTTCAGATATAGCTTGCAATTCAATCATGCTTACTTTCTCTACTTTGTTGATCCCCTATTACATGATTTTCCTTGATGAGCCTTCTTTTTATGTATCATTATTTTTGATTTAAACCATTGGAGAGGATTTCTAGTTGCATCACTTGGTACTAAGGGGCTGCCCAGATGTCCTAGCATTAGATGGGATGGAGGTGTAGCCATGCAATAATGAACTTAAAGAAAGTGTTAAGTAAAGACTTGTATTTTTGACTATTTGTTTATTTAAGTTTATTTTTGTTGCAATGGTGAAAATATAATAAAGCTTGGAATTATAAATGAATAACAATGGAGTGTATAGATTTTTAATTTAAGTAATGCCTGGTTGGCTACCAGCTAGGCAGCTAGATATCTCTAGTTCTTTACGTGTGAGTCTTATGACTACATTCAAGATTTTAGACATCATTGATTGGAAATATGTTACGAAATTTGTCTGCCATCTGGTTGTACATATTTTCCACATGTTCTAATATGCATATGATGCCCTTGATTGCTAATTCTGGCTTAATGTTTTCAGTTATGGATTTAAAAATATAAGGGAACAGCATCTATTGTCTATGGCTCCAGCTACATCATTTTCATACAGAAATTCTTTATTTATCATTCTTCCTGCTTCATGTAAACTTGTACTCTGTACAAGTTTAAATATTGTAGTGCTTTTCAGCTGTTACTTTCTGTTTGGCTCTCCTGCTGCTTGTCATCAATCAAGATGCTGACCAATTTGTTTATAGCTCTTATGATACTAGCATTATTAACAATTATCATGCTTGCAAATATCTCTTGTTCTTCTCCAACATTTTAAACGTTAATATGGCCACAAGTAGTTGAGTAACTTTTTCCAACATGCTATTCCATAACTCATTTAAAAAATTGAATTTGAATGTTTTATATTGAAACCAATGCTTGACAAAGGATGCCTTCCATCTGTGGCACCTGCATGCTTGCTATTTATATAATCATTTTCATTTGGACTGATGGAAACTCATGCAGGTAGATATTGGCACAAATTAGTCATTAAGTGCTGATATTGACTGTCATCTCCAGGTGTCTGAAAGATGCCTCAGGCATGTAGAAGCGCAGAGTGCAATAGCTATGTTAGTAATTGACTATATGTATAGGTAACTAAGACTTAATTGACTGCACAACATTATGTCATGTAATTAGTGCAATGGGCATTTATAAAACTCATGATAAAATGTATTAGTCATTTTTGCATCAAATACTAATTACTTTTTCTTATTTTAAACTGAAAGCTTGAAAGCAATTGCCAGTGCTCATGATGCATGATTGTATGATTATAATGTGTGATCATACGATTACCATGTTTACACCCAGGGAAGGGCCTAAACAATCTTAGCACAGACTATGCAAGTGTATTTCCCTTCGCTAAATTTGTGATGAGACCTATACTTTAATTTGTGGGCCACAAAAATTGCTTAATTCAATGATTTTTAGAGTTATTTTAACTTTTTTTTTGCCAATGTTTAACATTTTCCAATTCAAAGACAACTTCTAGTATTGAATCATGTTGTTTAATTTGAACTAACCTGTGATGTCTTGAAACATGATCACTCATATTTTGAAACACTATATTGTGCCTAGGATGGTGCTCAGATTATGTTGGCACAAAACACTATTTCACTTCATAATAAGGAGAAACTATAAAAAAATTATACGTTAAAATTGAAATGATACGTATCAAATAAGAGAGTATAACTGAGAGGAGGAAAAAGAGTATGAACAGAGATTTAGTACTTTTCATGCCTTTTATGCAGTTTTGTTCCATGTCGGCAACATGCAATTCTCTCTGCATAGAGCTAAAAAGCTATGGGAAAGGGTAATTTCATATTTTACCTAGTGTTACTAAATTCATTGCATAAGGAGTATGGCTAAACTTATGATAATGCAGCCACTATGAAGAAACTTACAACCACATAATAAATCTCATAACTGACTTGGACTTGATTATGTGTACTCTACTATGGTGGAACATATTTGCTATATCCTTGTTTTGCAAAGGAATTCTTATGTTATTTTGTATTATTTGTTGTTTGATGGCCTGGCATCCCAAGCCATGTAGTAGTAAGAATGAACATATCATTCCATGTCATTTCCCTAAGAATCCAATTTCCTTACATAAATAGTAGAAGTGAAATGAACTGATGAACAGAAATTTATCCTATAAGATGAGAACATGCCATTGTCAGTATAATTGTGAGAGTCAAGACTTAACTTTAGTTAAACATTAAGCACTTCCATCATTAGTTATTATTTGAAAGATCTATTAAAAGTTTAGTCAAGATCTTTAATTACTAACTGGCAATGTTTGAATTGTTGATGAAGTAAAAACCTTCTAGCCCAGTTCTGCAATCACATTGATATAGCTTTGATCAACCAATGTATATTTAGCTAATTGGTTAATTAGTTTCTGTCCACAGTGCTGTGTTTCTGCTTCCAGTTTCCTTCTTTTAAAAGAATCCGATTAGGAGGATTTCTATAGGTTAATTAGGCTTATCATTTTATTTGGCTAGCACTTTATTGGCTGTCAGGTTTATGCTTTTGTTTGGGAAAGCACTTTGGCTGACTGTTTGGCCCATAGGCTCAAATATTTTCTATAGGGAAACATTATAATTTTTCCTTGGAATCTCTTTTGCACCTCTGATGCCTTAATGCTGTCAATCAGATATCCAAAATTTTCTTCTAAATAGCTTTGCAACTCTGCATGATCTGAGATATTTGTAAAATTTTAATCTTTTCAAGGTAACTGCTAATAAGTTGAAATTCCATAGTGATGACAGATTTTTTTCTTATATATCCCAGCTGTTACTTCTCCCTGTTATGCTATTGTGTTGTGTTGTGTCATGTCTGTTATGTTGATACAGGTCTCAGACATTCGTTTTACTCTAGACTTGTTGAGGTTGCCAAAAGTATTTGTAGGAATTACCCTCAGGCATCATGTCACTGTGCTGCAATATACATGCATTCTATTTACCATGCTATATTGTACTAGTGTGTACCATCCCATACTGAGTGTATTGTAACATATTGATATCAAACCAAGACTCGGTATAGGGACGTACCAAGTCTTGGTTTGCAGAACTGACCCGTATTGGGCATACCGACAATCTACTAGTATAGTATTGGTATGAGGTCTGGTACTGTGATTGTGAACCTTGCTATTTACTTTTAGTTTATTTTGTACACTATGCTAGCATGCCTAAAACCTAGAAAAGTGAAGTTTTGAATCTTTGATAGTTGTTCTATGCTGAAAACGTGATCTTAACATAGAATTATGATTTTTAAGTAAATTTATCTGATTTATTTAAAGCATGATACAAAAAACAGATGGTTTTAAGTACATGCATCTGATTTGTTCTCCGACATGAAATTTCTTTTTAGTACTGATTAGACAAAATTATCATTTGGTCATATAAATGCTGATCTTTTTATATGATGGGGGAATATTCTGGTTCTTATTTTGAAGGCATTTGTTCTTGCGATTGGTTTGCAGCTGACCCAATAGGGCACATTTGGTTTCTTTTTAGTTTATTTTTATGCAAAATATTCTGCTCACCACTTATATAATTTTATCTAAATTCTTCATTGTAGTTTTTATTCATGTCAAACTTTTTTGAAATTATAAAGTATTTTCATTGCTTGATATTTTATGATGGCTGAATCTTTGTTGCTTATACAACTATTTTGCAATGTTTTTTAAATTTCTTATTCATACTCAAATGCAATATATTTTAGATATTATTTTTATCACAGTACAATTCTTATTTTGTTGTAATAGGCTGACCTTAATTTGTATCTGCAAAATGTATTTCTAATATACTTCAAAATTTCAAATGCTGATTTATGTTGTTGGTGGGATGCCTTTTTACTGTTTTTGGTGTTTTAACTGGAGCTGTATATATTTGTTTTAAATGATTTTTCATGCTTCTTATTCATCTTGCAGATCATGTCTAGGTGCATTTTCTATTAAGTTCTGGGCAGATGATTCTCCTGGAGTTCCGCTTCTGCGCCCGTACAAATGCAATTTTTTTCTTTCTGAAGCTACTCTTTACTTTAAAACTTGAGTTTTCAGCCCTATCATTGGAACTTTTATTTCCCCTTCAATCTTTTGAAATATGTAGTATTTGGAGCAACTATTTTAGTTTCTTAAAGGCCTTTTAAATGGCGTGTGGGTCTATTGTAAAAGAGCTTTGCAGATTTAAAGCATGTTGACTATGAACTGTTGAACTAATGTTTTGCAAAATATAATGATACTATTATATTATCGGCAACTTTTCTAGGATGTAAGTTTATGTTACATTAATGCAATGCAAATAACTAGATTTTGAATATTGCTATGGTTCATTTCTGTGTCAACAAGTTTCTGCTCGAAATCTTGAAGGAAATAAGCTTCAAATTTACATTTGTTGTTTATTTTTGGTTACAAATATCTTGTGATTTTACTATTCCTGAACCTCTGTTTTTGTGGAAAAATGGATGTGATTCAGCATTCATGGCACATGCTGGCTATTGTTTCTGCAGGGGTGGTTTTTTATCATTTGGTATTAAGAATTCCCCTCTAGATACTGTCAACCCATCCTCTTGTTACTTAACTGTGATCCATCAGTAGTTTTTACTGTCAAGTTGGGACTCTTGATGATTTATTAGTTAACTATGACCGTCAGTTCTTTCTATGGTCTGTTGGCTTGAGCTTTATCCCATACGATTGCTCAGAAACCCCAATTTTGATCAAGTGAGTCACCAGATTTAAGAGAACATGTTGTGTGAGATGGTGTCAAAACTTTCTTCAATATCAACTGTTTAACCTTGATCATCAATTTTATGTTTTATTGTTTTTGAATCCTTCAAACATGGTCTCCTTGTATAGATTCTACTCCCATTCTGAGCATCATGTTTTTGTGTATCAACATTTCCAAAACTTTCGGCCTGGAGGAGTAACTGTATGGATGTTGTTCTATGTGAAATTGACTCTCTTGGAATTTTTCTGGTGTACTACAAAACGTTGGGGAGCACTTCTATGGCACGCATGGTCTTATAGTTTGCATTTTGCAAAGCTGTAAGGCACATAATATCCTTTTCTTTTCGGTGTAAGGTATGTAATTGGATTTCTCATTTGGTTTCCTTTTGGGACTTCATCGTTCTTTCACATTGTTGTAGTTGATGGTTATGAGTTTTTGTAGAAGATTTGGTTGTGAAAATGTGGAAATCAGATTTTCATATGTGATTGGAGTGATGGTACTAAGGATAATCTGACTAAGTTTTCTCAACAATTTCAGAAAGTGGTTTTGACCGCAGTACTAGTTTTTACTGAAAAAAATGTTACTGTTTTAAGATCTGGGATTTTAGTTACCTTTGCAAGAGAGGTTTTCTCATAGCTGCTCTGAATGATAATTCCTATTTTTATGAGGATATGTTTTAGGTTATTCATTTGATCATGAAATCCCCAAGATATGAGATGTGATTTTTGCGATTCAACCATTTTATGAACTAAATGGATGGATTTTTATTGGATATGATAAATAGGTACTCGTCGACATCAGTTGGTTCAGTTTTGCAAATCCTCTTAAAAATTTTCTTGAGGCTTTAAAAAATTCTTGGGAAATAATTATTTTTGGAAATCAAAAGTCAGATTTCACTTAGGCCATTGGTGTGCTAATTTAGGCTGTTTGTTGGTGTTTATTTCAGTGAGAGTTATTACTGTTAATTGTCGAGAAAGGCTTCATTATAAATATTGTTATCTCAGTGCTTTCTCTTCTTCTGTCAGAAAGATTGACAAAGCCTACTCCCAGTGAAAAGAGACTGCCCACTGTTTTGGTATGTCCTTGATGTGTTGTAAATCCTTCTTAGAATCTGGAATTACTTTTGTCTTCTTTATGTACAGTTGCACGTGAAAGTAATTGTAACTATGGATCATTATGAAGGTTTTTTTAAGCTGGCATTCAGTGGCATCTATTTGACATTGTGGGACAGCAGGGTTGGTGTTCAATGAACAAATAATATATCATGACTACTAGGTTTAGCTGCAGTCACAGAAAAAAGACTACTAGGTTTTAACTGGTGATATAATATTCAGGGAAAATTTATTTTAGTGAAATTTCTAACATCTTATTTCCTTTTTTTGAGTCTGGTACTCATAACTTGCCGTGGCTGCCCCTTTTTGGTTGTCTACAATATGCTTTGTGATGCCAAATGATAAGCTTGGTGACCTAATTTTAGGCAAAGCTGGGAAGGCTTTGATATGTTCTTTGTCCTTGAAGAATTCCTGCTATTGTTCATTGTCTTAGAACTCATTTCATTGCATTTTTGTTGGGGAAAATGGTCCGTTTTATTCTTTGTAATGAATCTCTCTTTCCAAAATTCTCGCCTCTATTCATGTTTTTCATATTTTCTGGAGAACATATGAATCTTCATGTTTGATTTTGGATCATTTTTCTTGCCTTACTCTCTTTGTATCTTCTGGCCCTATACATCTGACGCCTTACAAAGATGGTATGAATTTAATAGAATTGATAGGAAGCCGCACTAAGTGTAAAATTTTCCATTTGTTTTCCTGATTTGTGAGAACAAATTGACTTTCGTTACCATCAGCTGGGGAAAAATAAAAACAAATGGAATGCAGGCAACATGCATGGGTGGCCTCGTGCATGGATTAGGTTTTAGATCAGTGAAACACAGTGGGTATCTGACCTGTCTTGTAGCTCAGCTTTTATCTGGAGTTCAATAATTGGATGGATTTTTTTGCTGAGTGTTTGTGACAGCTAGCTGTTCTTTTTAGATACGTGAACTTCAGTATCCGGTTCTGGACATCCGTTGGTGTTATCAGACATGGAGACAATTGTTGATTCACAATGGTTTGGCATGGTATGGCTTATGATCGGATGCCTAAAGTGTTTGTTTGCCGAACATTTGGAATCGGGCTAAATATTTTGGCTTATTGTAATTATTCTTTTATGCTTTAAAAAGATCCTTGATGTGTTCTGTTCAATGACTTGAAGTAGTGACAAATTGGAAAATAATGGGTGAATTAATGTTTGTTGTTACTTTCCATTTCCTGTTTGTTAATGCGAAGATTCAAATACTGGATATTGAATATAAATTTCCGGAGGCTATTCTGTTTGCAGTTTTACAAACATATAAGTGTTAAGTGAATTATATATGATGTTATATATAATATATCATATAATGGTTTGATATTGTATTGTATTGTATAAAAAGAATAACAAATTATCAGGATAAGCAAGCACATTATACTGGTATATATCATTATGTAAGGATTTCTACGAGTCTCTACCTAGGAATTTCAGTGGAGAAACCATCTATTTTTATTATTTTAAATTTTTAAGCCGGATAATTAAGGCCTTATAGAATAGGTACAGCAGGAGTATCAGAGGAATCTCGTTATATTAGCACCATCAAGCGCTAGCTGAGAGATTTACAGCATAAGTTGTTACCTAATCAACTGCACTTTTGGCTTCCTGAAAACACATAAAGGATATGTCAATGGAGTCCAAGCCTCCGAACATCTTAGAGGAGAAAGGGGTGAAAACACATTATACGATGTCAATGGAGTCAGAAGGGGTACCTGAAACGTAGGTTTTGGGTTTTAGAGTCTCCCTCCAACTGAAACTCTGATTTCATATATAAGACCTATTAAAGATTTCAGACCCACAACTGACAACAAATGATAACGTGATTTTGAATGGTAAACGGTGAACATCTGAGTTTCATTATCTAATATGTGTCTAGTATGTCGTCATAGTTGTTCTAGGATGGTAAAAGCCATCTATCTTCAAACTTGGCTTCTCTTTAAACTTTTAACAAAGTTGCAATATCGTAAAAGCTGACTGTTAGTCCCTTCCAAGTTTTCCTCAAAAAGATTTCTATAACGAATGGTTAACCAGCGGAAAACGAAGGCGTTAGTGACTTCGGGTATCGGCCAATGGTGCTGCATCAACCCCCTTGTACCACAAAAAAACCGAGTATGCAGCCATACAATCCCATTCCGAAAAACCGTAAACCGTCTTCAGAAGTTTCCACTTCACATTGATTAAGAATACAGCTTCACTAAATCCAATTAACTGCAGATACTACTAAATATTGAGATGCTGAAAAATTCTAGTTGATAGCAATTTTAGCAACGTGAAGAACCACTTCAACAGGCCATCGAGAGGAACCACTTCAACGGGCCATCAAAACATTTTTCATTTTACGAAAACCAAAGAACCACTTCAACAGGCCATCGAGAGGAACCACTTCAACGGGCCATCAAAACATTTTTCATTTTACGAAAACCAAATACTAGTTGATGGCAATAGCAACGTGAGGAACCAGGCCATCCAGAGCAAGCACTTCAACGGGCCATCGAAACATTTTTCATTTCAGGAAAACCTAATTTTACCGTTACTTGATTGAAACCAAGGTTTTTTTTCTAAAAATAAATAAAAAAATTAAACTAAAATTTTAAATCTTATAGAACAAAGGTAACATATTTTTTTAATGTAATGAGATGCCCTGCATCCCTTATCCCTTGATCTGACCAAATGTCCCATTATTTACTTAGAATATTTTTTTTTAAAAAAATTACAAAGCTTTCACATTTTATTTGATTTTTAAATATATTTTAATTTTTAAAATTATATTTACAGTTAAGTTCTCCCCTGGGGGGTGACACTTCCGACCACTTTTTTTTTTTTTTTTTTTTTTTCTGCATAGTCTCATGGTTTCCTTCTTCGTCCATGGTATTTCCATAATATTAATTTCCTGTAGGTATATGAAGATCATGATACCAGCACCACCACCCTTTCGCAAGCAGAACATGATTAAACCCTTGAAATCCTTCACTTCCGACCCCTTATTTTTTTTATCCAAACAAACCGTCCTCCAACCAACGAGAGCAAGACCTTGATGAAAATGGGCTTCAAATTTTGGTGCTAACAACCAGCGGAAACATCTGGAGCCTTGCCATTATTTCACGGTGTGCTGCACGTGTGCATAATAGTCCATCCACAACCCTTCCCATCCATTGAATCCACTACCATAGGGCACTGCCTACAAGATATAATACTTTAAGTTCATTTAGGCCTTTTTTTATGCTTGCATATAAACAATCTGGTCTAACAAAAATTAAAAATAAAAAAGGTTGTTTTATTTCAAAGAAAATAATAAGATTGCTCCAACAAAATTTACCAGTCATGATATTTCTCATATAAAATTAGGTGGGAATAAGTTTTATCCTTCGCCAAAAATGCTTCAAAGGAAAAGAGCAACTTTGGTATTTCTAATGTAAAGTTGGGCAGGAATATGGTCATTTCTTTTGGCCAAAAATGTTCATTGTCATCAAAGGAAAAGAAAGAGTTGTATTAGTTCTCACATAAAGGTTGGTGAGAATAAGATCACCTCTCTTTTAGACAAAAATGCTAGACACATCCATCCTTTGAATATATTCAGACCATATGTCAATAGGCTCATTCTGGGTCGAGCAAATTCCCAATTTCACTGAAGCCAAAATAATATAGCATGAAAAGGAAAATAGAAGGGTTTTAAGTTCTCATGCCATGCCTTTCTATCATCAACATAACAAGATGAAAACTCATACTACATTTATTTTTTATCAGTTTCATCAGTCCCATTGCAGCACTCGAGTCAATTACAACTACAGCACAGCATAATGGTGCAAAATATCAAATTTACATAACTCATGACAAATTCATAATATGCAAACCAGTTCTTATTGTTATTCTCATTTCCATGGCAAAAACAGCAATTGATGGTGACCAAAATAATAATACAATGAAAACTGACTGAGTAGTTTACCAATCAGGAATGGATGCAAACCTATATCCAGGGGCCCCCCTCCAAGAGTAATATGCAACCCTGGTCTCATAGAAACCTGCAACAAAATTAAAATGATGATAACAAGGGATACAACTGAGGTCTCAAGCAATGATGAACACTAAATTGATGCCAGACAATTTACAGAGATTTCACATTGTGGCATTAATTTGTGAAGTTTTCAAGCGCAGCAAAATATTAAATTTCCTTGGATAGAATAGAAAAGATGAAGCAATGGCAGGAAGTAACAAATTGACTAGGCAAAAGTTGGGCTGCAGCTAATAGACTCTTCATGATAATCTGCCACATAAAAAGACAACCTTAAGATACCATTCAGAGGATATTCTTGAAAGAGACCATGTAACAATAGGTGGAAAAGCTGATGAAACTAAAGGCTCTTGGCTTCAGGTTGCTTCGGGGAAAATTTGTTTGGATTTTGATTGCTTCAGATTGCCTCTGCCACTACATAATTTGATTGGATTTTGGAAACATGATCAGATATATGTCATTTATGCAATATTCCTTTGACAGAAACACATTCTAGCCATTCTATTCATCTATATATAAAACTAACTATTACCTAGGCTTCACCTATATGTAGTACCACGTGAAACCTGTACAAGCATTGCTGTTTACACAACTTCAACAATACATGCATAGAACATTGAAGGCATCTTGTTTTAAGAAGAAACAATGATCTATTTATGCAACCGAAAGCTATATGAGATCCCTCTCACCCCTGGCAAGCTGTGTGCTTGCTTAAATTGCCAACTGTTTTGATAGGAAATGGATGAGTTGTAAGAATGCTCAATATAGTTACGTATGGAGGCAAGAACCGCTAGCCTGATTGTCCTTTCCTTTCAAAATCACTACATTTTAGAGAATAAAAGAAATTAGTCTTGTCAGACAAAAAATTGGTCCTTTGTTTTCTGTTTCCCCCTAGAATTTCTTTTTCAGTACCAAACACAGAAAAAGAAGATTCCTCTCCCACAAACTTTCATTTCTCTTATTTTCACAACAATCAAAGAAAGCATTATCTCTCATATGTTTTGTGAGCTCACGAATAAGTAGACAAGCTAAGGAGATTCACTCCTTTATCTTCAAGATCAAGATATAACAACATAATCTCACTTCACAACCTAAGCGATATATTTTTCAGAATTACAGTAGCTGTTAGTAATTTATGAGTAATATGTCACAGTAGTAGCACTATATATTACCTTTAGATCAACATTTTACTATTTCTAGGGGAACTTATAATGCAAGAAAGAAAGGTATAAGTTTATTTTCTAGTCCCATATTGGTGCACATATAGACCTTTAAGCCCTTGTAGGATGCTAAAAAATATTTCTTTATCTGACTAACCAAGTATAGAATGGCTTTCTTCAAGGTGATTTTAACAAGCAAACAATGTTTTTATTAGCGTAAGAAAAGTTGTACCACATAAAAATGAGTTTACAAGCTAAAACACCTTTTATATACTGTTTTTGCTACTCATTTCTTTTTGTCCACATAAAGCACATTTTACAGAAGTACCGAACTAAAAGATAATGTGCCACTAGAGGTTACATGGCTGATTAGAAAAAGCAAAATAATGATAGAAAATATTAACCTATAATTGATGGAGATCCAAGTTGTACTACTTAGGGACTTCTACTAGATTTAATTTTAGTTGTCAATTTGCTGTACTCTCCATTTACTTGTGGTTGTTTCGAATTTTTTCTGGGTTCTGAATCAACAGCTGAGACTGAAAGATCTCATGTTTTATTTTATGGCTTGAAAAGTCTAGTTGCTCTAATGGTACTGTCCAAAGAGGTCTATACGGGCTGTAGTAACTGTGGATGTTAACCACACATTATAAGGGTATTTTAGGGACTCCAAGAGTCTTATTAGAATTTTTATTTTCTTTAAATTTTGAGGTAAAATTTAAAAACAGATTTTATGCAGAAGCTGTATTTTCTTTCCTCCTGTAGTGTGATGCTGTAAAAAAGGCATAAAGCTTTCAACCCTAGGGGTCATTCCAGGTCCCTGTGAGAGTCCTGTTCTATCTTGTCCCTTTCCTTTACCTTTTTGTTCTCACTTATTATTTTCTTAAGTCCAAAGCCATCTTTCTTTTAATCATTCCTGATCAATAATATAGTTTTATTTCTATAGAACTTCCCTTCATATAGGTATCATAAGTTTCCCAGACAATTTCAGCAAGTGCTTGATTTTGATTAGTCCATTGCATTAATCTTTGAAAAACCAATTTAAGGCCTAGCTTCATAGCCCCTATATTAGATAATAGTCATTGATTGTCTTTTCATCGAGACCATTAACTTTCTAGTTCACTTTTATTGAAAACTCTAGGTCTAAAATTAAAATTGGAGCAAGTCTTTATATCACCCATAGTATCCTAAAACCCTGTCAACTTCACTAATGCATTTAATTAAAGGGAAATTGGAGCAAGTCTCTATACAAGTCCTAGCACCCTAAAACCCTATCAACTTCAACTTACGCATTTCCCTTTGATACTTACATCAATTTAGTATTAAAGCTTAGGTTACCAACCAATATATGATCGTCGAGGACAATTTTGATATTAAAGTGATGGGAATCTTTTGAACACTAGAACAATGCGATATCTTGTTGATTAGCATACAAAACAAACTAGATGCGGTGCTGAAATCTCTAGAAGCCTTTAATCATATTTTTTTAAATTAAAAATTGAGAGTAGACTGAATCAAAAAATTTCCTAGTTAGGAGATAATGTAGATGTACATCAATGGCAAAGCGCCAGAGCACCAACAGCTCCAAGACATAAAAGGCGAAGTACCACATCAACGGTAGCTCAAGTAGTTGATCAAGAATGTGAAGAAGATATTAAGGGGAACACAATGCCAATTTCAACAGCGAACCATCAATATGGAAGTCAGATTAAGGATAATATAGGGTTAGCTCAAGTGCTGATAATTTTGGATTTACTTGATAGTTTGGTACCCTACGTTGGCCTCCACTCTTTGTGCCCTCTTCTACTTGTCCCTTTGCATCCTGGCAACTACCAGAATATCAAAACTAGTTCTGATTGCATGCCTTGACATCAACATCACAATTTTATTCTTCAATTTGAGATTACCAAGGTCAGGTCTTATATGTTGGCTGCCAATTTCTTTAGCCTCACACTATCCTGTTTGCTGAATTATATCCTGATTAGGACGGGTTAAAGCAAGCCTATGCCAAGTTCAATGCTGCATACATTTGGCTTTAGGATGACTCAAGCTTAGAAACCACCTGGATCTAGAACCTCAGAGCTGTAGCTCATGTTTATCACCTTCTCCTCTTGGATATATGTGGTCCACTGCTCATGATCTGGCTCTGTTTGAGGCCAGTCATACATTCTGAGAAGGTAACAAACAGAATGGTTGGAGGCTGGGTTGTTGAAATGTCTGACAATATGGATTGAATGAACTGTTGTCCTTAGCTCATGAATATTATATGGTTAACAGTTTTAGTGATTTCCTTTTTGAGATGTAATTATTAGGTTGTGCCACTGGTCTACCAGAAAAAGAAGGTTTTTTGAAGTCCCAATAAATGCAAAATCTACCAACATGCAATTGGCTTCAGCTGATGTCACTTGTAATTTGCTTCAGCAGTGAGACATGAACTCACTTTTTGTCTTTCAGAAGATCACAAGGTACCTGGAGTCCAATATTTGAAATTTTTTTCCCACACCTATGGTAGGCATCCATTAGTTGTCATTCAAACAAATAACCATTAGTGATCACCTTTTGTCTCAGTTAATGATTTGAAATTGGCTGACCAGAGGAAAGAAGGCTGAGCAGACTAAAATTAATTGACTAAAGGAAAGTTAGCTAAGCAGACCAAATTTGGCTGATCAAAGGAAAAAAAGGCCAAGTAGACCAAAATTAGCCCACCAGAGAAAAGAAGGCTGGGCAGACCAAAATTAGCCAACCCAAAAGAAAAAGACTCCAAATTAAGAAGGTTCATACTAATAGAAATAGTTCAGCCAGAAGTATATTGATGAGGAAGACTTAATAGCCGATCACTTCTTCACAATACTTGGGAGCTCTGACAATCTTGAAGAGGTGCTATTTATAATCTTCTCTGAGTTTTTACTTTTACCTTACAGTTATCTTTTTATAATAAAAATTATATGAGAGCACTATCTCTCTCTACCAGAATTCTATTTGCTGTAGTTCAATCTTGAAATCTCTAGAAAAGTTGGTTCCATAAAGCCAACATCAATGAGAAACCCCAGTACATCTGAGGGTGGAAAGACCTTGGTATGCCCAAAGATGTTGATTATCCCAATACGTCCAAGGGTACGAGGACCTTGGTAGGCCCAAAGATTATATAGAAATCCCAGTACATCCAAAGGGAAAAAGACCTTGGTAGGTCCAAGGATGTTGATTATTCCATCCAAGAACACGAAGACCTTGGTACGTTCAAGAA
This sequence comes from Metroxylon sagu, assembly GCA_017589505.3. Classification (NCBI taxonomy): domain Eukaryota; kingdom Viridiplantae; phylum Streptophyta; class Magnoliopsida; order Arecales; family Arecaceae; genus Metroxylon; species Metroxylon sagu. The sequence goes on along the minus strand of JACVBY030000375.1, from coordinate 368,744 downwards.
TTATATAGAAACTCCAGTACGTTCGATGGTGGAAAGATCTTGGTATACCCAAGGATGTTAATTGTCTCAGTATCTTCGAGGACACGAAGACCTTGGTACGCCCAAGGATTATATAGAAACCTTGATATATCCGAGGGTGGAAAGATCTTGGAACACCTAAGAAATGTTGACCGTCTTCCATTACGACTAAAGACATGAAGATCTTAGAACACCTATAGAATGTTAATAAACCCCAACTACAGCTGAAGGCCACGAAAGCATAAAGACCTTAGGACAACTAAGGAATATGAATTCAGGATTCCTTGGTAGTTTGCATAAAAATTCTTTGGTATTTTTTTGAAAAGAGGATTTCATCAAATTTCCTTAGAATTTAGTATGAAAGTTCTTTGGCATTCTACACAAGAATTTCATCAGAATCCAGCATGAAAACTCCCCAGTATTATACATAAAAGTTCCTCCCATCTTTGTATGAAAAGTCATCGATATTTTATATGAAAATTCTTTGGAGAAAATTTCTCAGCATTCTGCACAAAAGTTCCTTGGATTTTTACATAAGAACTCCATGATTTTCTTTAAGAAAAGGATTTCAATGCAGACAAGGATTCCTCGATATTATATATAGAAGTTCTTCAATATTTTATATGAAAATTTCTTGGAAGGAATTCCTTCACATTCCTCGTAAGGGTTTCTCGAATTTCTACATTCCACATTAAGAAGATTCCATTAAAGTTCCTCGGCATTATGCATGGAAATTCCTCAGTATTTTTCCATGAAAAGAATTTTATCAAAGTTCCTCAAAATTTTGTGGAAATTCCCCGATATTATATATGGAATTTTCTCAATACTATCATAAAAGAATGGCATCAAAATTCTTGAAGAAGAGACATGTACTCATACATATAATTCGAGGTAAAATTTTACTTATCAAGTTTGCTCATTGTCTCTTCATAATCATATTCTTGTAGATGCACAACACTTGTATAAACTCACAAGGCTGAATTAAAATTTGAAGGACCAATGAAATGACCGACCTAAAATTTGACCAATCAATGAAATAGCCAACATAGAATTTAAGCGATTTATGAAATGACCAATCTAAAATCTGGCCAATGAAGATGAACACTAACTCAAAATTTAACAATCATTAAATTTATAAGTCCTAGGTTATTTTAGCTGACCTAGCATACTTTGAAAAATTTTAAAGACAAGTTTGGCATTACTTTGAATAAGCCTTGGCTGAGGAATAGAGAAAAACAACTGAGGAAAAGGAATAGAGAAAAGCAGAGGAAGATTAGCTGGGGAAGAGTAATAGAAAAAAGCAGAGGAATATTGGCCAAAGGAAGATTAGCCAAGGAAGAGGAATAGAAAAAAGCAAAGGAAGATTGGCCAAGGAAGAGGAGTAGAAAAAAGTAGAGGAAGATTAACCAAGAAATAAGCAAAAGCATATTAGACGAGGAAGAATGGCCGAGGAATAAGTAAAGACATAGGGAAATTAGTAAAAAAAATCTACCAAAGAAGATTGAATGCAGAAAAATTGAATAATAAAAAGGTGATAAAAAATAAGTATGCCACTACGAAACTATACAAGATCATAGGAACATAAAAAAATGATACCCAATTATCTGCTAGCAGAGGAAAGAACCTTCTTCTAAAAGCCAACCCTATCCAATATGATATGACCCGGAGTTTAAGATACAAGACTATTAAACACCTTAAATATTAGCTACTTTTGTGGCTTGAACTTAAAGATAAGCTCAAATCCCTAAAAATGGGAGGCATTTGATGAGGGTAAAATTATTAAAAGTAGACACATGGCGGAATAGGATGATGACAACTGTCAAAAATAGTTAAATTCAAAATTCATACGCTAAAATTTGATTGGCTAAAATAAAATGGCTCAAATACTCCCTAACCATCTTATCTAGTACAAGAGTTGACCTAACCCATCAAGATCAAAAAATAATCCAAGGCCATTCATTACCAAGAGGCCCAACCCATTGTTAACATGATAAACCCATTGCAGACACCTAGAGGACCAAGGCCTCATTCTGCTTATATTTTTTTGGTCGTCATCACTGATTTTAAGTGTCGGAGGATTTCGCCAAAGGAAACTTCGGGGCCTTTAATATTATTCTTGCTGAGTGTAGTTGATCAAGAAAGGAAGCAAGAGGTGGATCTTGGGTTGAGTTTGTGCTTTCCTGGGTTTCCTTCTAAACAAATGTCATCCGTTAGTGCAAACGTAAAAAAAAAATAAAAAATAAAAAATAAAAAAAAAAGAAAAAGAAAAAGAAAAGGGAAGGCATCAACAGTTTCCATTGTCAAACTAACTTCCTTGCAAACACGCATTTGCAATCAAGTTATTTTCTTATAATTATCCGCACTTCTATAGATTTAATCAAAGATAAATATGTATCTTGCAAATAAATTAAACATGACAAGTGTCAGCAGCATTCACAAGTATCAGTAAGTGCTACAAGCATTCAACAAGTAAAGCTTCCTATAAAGAAATATCCGCCATGTCAAGTTGCTTAATTCAGGTTTATTACCACTGCTTTCTTAAACAAGTGAACTGTCAACATTAGGGCACCCAAATTTTTAAGAGCGTTCTCTTATGGTGTCAGAGTTTTGACGTTCCAACATTCACAGAAAGTTATAAATTACATAAACATAGAATTTCTTAAACAGAGTAATTGTGTCGTGCATACCAGGAAGAAATGCAAGGATTCCAAGCACCATAAGACCATATGCCTGGGATTGCTCGCCCCCCATGTGGCCTGTAAGGATGAAGATTGACAAGAAGAGAAGTAATGACCCCAGGGCAAGAAGGAAAAGAGCGAGGGCGACAGACTTCCATGGAACTCTATCAAAAGCTTTAGGGTTGTAGGCAAATCGGAGGTCGTCTTCTCTTCCACTATCCTCATCCCTATCCTCTGGGGCAAGTTGAGTATATCTGACATGCCGTCGTGACGCCATGCCGTCGGCCCACCAGAAGGGCTTCGATCCGCGGCTGTGCCCAGAAAAACCAATGCCTCATCAAGAATTGAACTCAAAAACAAAACAAGAAGCCTTCTACCGACAACACATTACAATAGAATCTAAAATAAGGAACCCATGCTTCTTGTTACCAAAATAAGAGCACTAGAAGTAAAAGCTAATTTGAGGGGGGAAAAAAAAAAAGAAGCCCGGCGTTCGTTGAAAGTTAGACAACGATTCTCTGCCTCTCAAAGCCCAAACCAAGGCAGATTTTTAACGCAAAGATCTCTTTACGGTTCAATTATTTGCACTGGAAAACAGAAAAAGTATAGATTCACATCTAATCAAAACTGTTCACGATTTGCCTTTCTCGCTAAAGATAGATCGTGGAAACCGAGAAGAATCTCTCACCTGATGAACTAAGGAGAGAAGCTCTACCGCCTTGCTCACTCAGACGAGGGATGGAAGAGATCAGAGAAGAGACGACTCAATTCGGTTGCGAGGGCAAAGCGCTTCCAAGGGCCGACATGGGCTGCCTGAGGTGCCCTTATAATAAATATACTACGGTAAAAATGGGATTAAGAATTGGAAACTAGGTGCTAGGTGGTGGACATGATCTAGTTTGGCTGATCCGTGCTTACTCAACGATCAACTTGATCTAATTTAACCCATCCTGACCAAATTGATCCCGATATGGAATTGATTTTCCACAAAAACAAGCTTTCCCCAAACGAACACAGATGAATGTATCATACAAGTTCAAATATTTGTTCGAAGGAATGCGTGGTTAGATATTAAGGAAAGATAAAGAATAACTTATAATACAAGAGTAATAAAATTATTATAAATATTGCAAATACTCTTGAAATCCTTCCCCAGGAGTGAGGAGGTTAACTCGGGACGTACCAAGAGTTGGAGGTAAGGTTTTATAGATGAGGGAACAAAGCACATATAAAAGGATAAGATCTCTGTTTTGTACCCTAGGTAACAAGCAATCTCAAGCCAAAGAGGATCATTTGTTTTGCTTATCCCTTCTTTCTTTTTTTTTTTTTCTTTTTTCTTGAGATATATTGTGGATATGGCTCCGATCCGATTAAAAGTTCTCAAAAAGGTCTCAAAATAGCCCTCCAAATTATATATCTTTTCCCTCCATCCTCTCCCCACCAATGTTGCTCACAGCCATGTGTAAATGGCCAAAATTCTCCTAATGCCATTGAGAAAGACCTCAACTCTCTATTTTCTCTTTCATTCTCTCTTTAAATTTTTTTTAAAGGAGATGAGTTTAATACTTGTCTTGAATCTAAGGGTATGTTTGGATAAAGGGTATATTTGAAGTGATGATTTTAAAATTTAAAAATTAAAATTTTTTATTTGGCTGCTCTCAAAGAAATTTTTTTTTTAAAATTTCATAAAATTTACAAATCGCTCAAAGTAATTATTTACAAATTCCACCTTTAAACGTGTCATTTACAAACTTCTCCTAAAAATCCACTTGAAAATAGTTAAAAATATTTAATTTTATTTACATACCAAGATATTTGCATAAATATTACAAAAAATTTATTTACATAAATATTCATTTATTTAAAATATTTAATATTTTATTATTAATATTTACATTAATATCATTTACTTATTAATAAATAAAATATTATGTAAATAAAATAACATTTACTAAAAATAGTAATATTATTAATAATATATTTATTAAATAAATTAATAATAATATATACTACTAATATAAATAGTTTTAAATTAAAATATTTACATCATCACTAAAATAATATTTAATTTATAATTTGTGAATTTAAATATATTTTTATATTTTATAATAATACGTTTTTATAAATATTTTGATAATAAATTTATATATTTTTATAAAATAAATTTATTTTTAGGTAATAAAATATTTATAATAAGAATATAAATTTAATTAGAAACATATCTAATATTATTTATAAATATTTTATTCTACTATTGAATAAATATTTTTAAATAAAAATAATAAATATAAATATTTAATAAACATAGTATTATGTATATATAAATATTAATATTTCATAAATGCTATTAATATGTACTATTAATATGAATAATAAATATTTTAATATTAACAATAAAATATTAATATTGAAATAATAAATATTGATGAGTATTATTGAAATAAATATTAAATATTTATTGCATAAATATTTGATATTTACATAAAAATATTTAAATATTTATGTAAAATTATATGAATTAAAATAATATTTATAAAAAACTTTATAATCCTTAGATAAAATTTTATTTTCAAGAGCAACAATTTAAATAAGAAATGCTACATTTTAAAATGCTACATTTCAGAATTCTAAAATTTTTTTAAAATGCTTTATCCAAAAACAACATAAGGGTTCAAGGATGCATGTTTTTATGATAACAAGAAATTGATTGAATTGAATGATTGATGTTATATTTGAATTTTTGTTAACTGATAGGTAATATGTTTGGATCTGAACCCAATCATGACCATGAATTTTATGCTGACATAAACTTGGATCATGGGAAACATATTTCAACTCAAATAGAACACAAGATCTTGAAGTCCAAAGAAAACGAGCATGAAATCAAACGATTGCAATTAAGACCTACACAACAGAATCATAGAAAGTTTACACCCATGTTAAAAAGTAAATCTAGCAAATATTAAGGCCAATCATCCATCTCACCCGAACTTATTTCTTTAAATAACAGTTGGGAGCATGTAATTCTCAGAACAACCATGAACTACTCTACAGTAATATTCAACTAACGACAATCCAGTAAAAGAAGTAATGGGAAAGACTTGCCTTAACGTTCTAGCTAGAAACCTAAATATTGGACTACACCCCAAACACTAGGGAGAGAGAGCTCCTACCAAAATGTGCTCAGGAAAAGAAATTGAAGATAGCAAAATAGAAGAACATATTTAAAAACTTGCATAATTTCAAATTTAGTCAAGTTCCTATGCTTAGAGAGAGTGTACCAAGTAACTTATAACATGTAACCCCTAAAAAAAAAAGACAATGAAAGGAAATATATTGGTACTATTAAATCATGAAAGTATCATGTTTAAGCATACCATTGTGTTTCTTGTTTAACGTATAAAGCATCATGATATTGCTTCCTCTATTATGATTGAATGCATAACCTTGACAATGTGAAGAAGGCCCATAATCATGGCATATATAATATGGCACATGACATGAGTAATGCAGGCGACTTAGTAGATAAATAGTCAATTAATGGATCTTATCCCTTCAAAGAATAAAAATTTAACAGTAATTGATATGCGCATTACTATTTCAGGAGGAGTATTTAGTGACTGTTTTTGAGTCCAACAACCAAAAGATAGTGCATAGCAGAGGCAATACTCTCATGATTGGCTTGACAAAAAAGAGTATTTGATGCATGGTTGTGATACATCACTAAAAAAATTGTACATGGCACATGAAATGCACATAACTGATTCGAAAAGTATTTGATGGATGGTTGCAATCCTTATCACCTCGTGAAATGTTTGGGATTAAGTTTTTTCTTTTTTATTCACAGGATTCATTTTAATGTGCCAAAATAAATTAACTCTTTTGATTGGTTAATGTACTTCTATTTTTGTCTCCAAGAGAAAGTTATATCAAATGCATCTTTATAAAAAAAAAAAGGAGTACTTTTGCAATGGCTACAATTAGTCATTTGCACTACAATGGGATCACGAACATACATCTCTATCGCCATAAGATCACTACTATTCATTTGCAAGCATCAAGCTAGTCGAATGGCAATTTACGTTACATGCACACTATATAGATATAGATACAAATACTAAACAAATAAGAAGTATGTGGTGCTTGTAAAAAAAATGATCATAGCTTATCCAGGCAAGCTTGTAGATGCAAGTTAGCAACTTATGGATTCCAAAAACATCCATGTTGATACAAAGAAACTAACATTAAAAAATGCATCTATATGAACCAATAGTGATAGAGCCCAAAAACTAATCACAATATTATATCAAGATTACTAGCAACATATAAATCACAATGAAACTGATGACCTCTGTCATATCCTAGACCCAACGATGGATCCAGAAGATGGTAACCCGCTGCATGCCAGTATGCAAGGCATCCAGTAATAGAACAATTATTAAATGGAGGGACAATAAACAATTTCATATAAAGCAAATGTCTGGGCTACATGCACAAGTGATAAATATAAACTTCATCTAAGCTAGACTGACAGGAGCTTCATTTTATCCATCCCAGTTTATTTCTTTAGCTCTGAAAAATATTAATGAGTGTTTAATGAGCTCGCACTCAATAAGTAAGCCTAATATAAACATATCATAATAACTTCAAAAAAAATATAGTATTTCATGAATCTTTTGCTTTTATATGTCAAAACATACATGCCATCTTGTTATCTGAAAATACTCACACTCTTAAAATATACTCTTGAAATATGTTGAAAACATATGCCATTTATGTCTCAAAAATTCAGTTTCAGATTTTTCAAGTCATCATAGCCAAAATTCACTATCATTAACATTTATATTTCATTTTGTTACGAATACACCACAGTGGCACACTATGGCCACATATATCCCTATGACAGGCCATAACATAACACCACAAGAATGTATCCTCCATATATATCGTCTGGGGAGGAAGGGTCTCGGTACCATAATCATATCAGAAAGTCATATCGTATCACAAAACATAACACCACATGAAGTGTGTATCCTCCATATATATCCCCTATGGAGGAAGGGTCCCGATACCAGAAATCATATCAGAAAGTTATATTATATCACAAAATAGAATACTAGGCAAGCCTCAAAAGAGAGTCAACTCTCAGGCAAGCCTTAAGGGGACTCCTACTCTCAAGTCAGCCTCAAGGGGAGTCCTACTCTTAGGTAAAGCTTCAAAAGTGAGCCATATTCTCAAATTAGATCTCAAAAGGGAGTCCTACTCCTAGATCAGAAGGGAGTTCTACTCTCAAGTGAGGCCTCAAAAAGGAGTTCCACTTCTAGTCAGTCTTACAGGGGAGTCCTACGCCCAAGTCAAGTCTCAAAAGAGAGTCCTACTCCTAAATTGATCCTGCTTACAGGGAGCCCTACTCCTAGATCAAGCCAAAAGGGAGTTCTACTTCTAAATTAAGCCCAAGCTAGAGTTCAAAGGGGAGTCCTGCTTTCAAATCAAGTCAAATAAGGAGTCTTGATTTTAAGTCGAGCTAGCTCAAAGTAGAGCCCTGCTCCTAATTCGAGCCTTACTCGAACCAAAGAGGAGCTTTGCTCCCAATTTGAGCCTCTTTTGAGTCAAAAAGGAGTCTTGCTTCATCAAAATTGAGCCTTGCTCTATCAAAACTCTTGAAGCCCTACTCTATCAAAACTCTAGAGCTTTGCTCCATTAAAAACTAAAGCCTTGCTCCATCAAAACTTTGGAACCCTCCTCTATTGAAGACTGGAGCCTTTCTTTATCAAAGTCCTCGAGTCCTGTTCTATCAAAATTTTGAGCCTTGCTCCATAAAATCCTAGAGCTCTATTCTATCAAAATTCTTAAGCCTTGCTCTATGAAAGACTTGGAGCCTTGCTTTAAAATCCTAGAGCCATACTCCATCAAGACTCTGAAATCCTGTTCTATCAAGACTTTAGAGTCGCTCCATCAAAATTCTGAGGTACTGCTCTATTATAGACCAGAGTCTTACTCCATCAAAATCCTAGAGCCATGTTCTAATCTATCAAAAGCTTTGAAGCCCTGCTCTATCAAAATAGGAGCCCCACTCCATCAAAATTTTGTAGCCCTACTCCATCAAAACTCTAAAGCCCTACTCCATTGAGAATTAGAGCCTTGCTTCATCAAAGTCTTGAAGCTTTACTCTATCAAAAACTTTGGAACTTTGCTCCACTAAATACTAGAGCGTTGCTTCATCAAAGTCTTGAAGCCCTACTCTATCATGGTGCAGGCACCAGATTGAGACAGAGGTTTCAGGGTTCCTTATGAATCTCTGATTTATGAGTCCTTTTCTTTATTCTTAGAGTCCTTGTCGAGTCCAGTTGTATTAGTTAGCCTGGTTCATTATTGGAATCTAGGAGTTGCTCAAGTGTCAAGTGTTATTTTCTTTCATTAAGTCCTGTAATAAGTCAAGAGAAGGTTCACCTTAAAGACCCAAGAGAAGACCCAAGAGAAGATGCATTAACCATGCAATGACACATGTATTGGATCATTCCTGGACACATGGCATCACCAGAGCAGAGCAAGGAGCCAGCCCACATCAATTTAGAAAGGAATCTAGGCGCCAACATCCTCCTTCCTCATTTCTTCATGCCACCCACCCTTATATAAAAGCTTTTTGGGCGCCCATTGCCTTTCACACTTATCATGTGGTCCCCTGGCAAACATCTATAGAAGAAATTGGCTGCCCCTCTCTAATTGAAAGATCTTCATATGCCTCAGATGAAAGAAGGTTACCGCCCAATCAAAGATGGTAGGAGAAATCAATGGGTGCACATTCTTTTCCTATCTCAAATGATTTCCCTCCTCTACAAGCTTGGAAATTACAGCCATTCTCTTTTTGGCCGTCCTAGATAAAGCATGCAAAGATCCCTGCCTCTTCAAGAAGAATCACATGCCATACATTACAATCCATGTCAATTATGTATTTAAAATGAATGATTTAACTTATATTGACATGAAAGGGTTATAAAAAGACCTTTCTCTTGTAAATAAAGAAAACAATTAATGAGAAAATTTTGAAGTTTCTTTCCATTATTGTGAAGGCTTTGGTACTCCGGGAAGGAGTGGGTGTGAAGCTCTTATTGTTTCCTTTCATCTTCTCTAACCTCCCTCAAACCCAAACCCTAGCCGTCCCCCCTCTAGAAACCCTAAAACAACCCTGCCGCCAACCACAGGCCCCCATCTCTTCTTGTTATTTTCTCAGGGATTTACGAGCCGAAGAGTAAGTCGTCTTTGCCCCGAACCATATTTCGAAGATCCTTTTCGGTAGATAGCTTCTTCATCCAGGACTTTCAACCTGTCAGAGCAATCTTCCTGTTTCAATCTTCGAGTGATTACTGTAGGTATATGAAATCCTTTCTCTTATTCTCTTTCGCTGATTTAGTGAATGTTGAGAGCATGTCCTAACCGAGGGTTTCCTAACCTTCACTTTCCTGGCTTCATTAATATTCTAACAGTTCTAGTTCCAGTGTATGCTTTCGCCTGTCTTGCATAGTATAACTTAACTAGTTTTTGATCTTTCTGGTAATTAGCCATCTCATAAAATATATATATATATATATATATATAATATTATTTCATTGCATTCATGTCACATTCACATTTTGCATCAATTTTGGTATCAGAGCAGGTTGTTAGGACTTGTTCTTGCATCATATTAGGAAAGAAGCTTTGCATGGGTGCTGAAAATTTTAGCTTGCTAAAATTTCTGATACCTCCCATACTTGCTTTATTTTTCTTGCATATAAATTTTTTTTTTTTTAAAAAAGAGCATATCTTAGTCTCTACTGTGCTCATTTAGGGATAGTCCAAAGGGAAAGACTAGAGGTAGTACCTTGAGATATCAGGGACGTACCAATAAGAAAGGCTACCGGTAGTACCTTGGTACGTTTGACCCAACTACCTACGTTCCGGGAGTGTCGTAAGCTACTAAGAGGGCTGTGCATAGTCGTCGCAAGAAAGGCTGACTTGAGGCAAGGCCTTAAGTGACACATATAGGCAAAAAAAAAATAATTAAAACATTTTAATTACTGCTATTAATTAGTTTCATAACTGAAAATTTTTAAAAAAAAAATTCTGTATTGCTGGATCCTTTTGGTTAGAGACCCGACTTGTTAACTTAAGTCTTTAGTGTTCCATCATCTCTGTATTAAATTGACTTAAGGGTATCGCTATCTTAGATCAGGTGGGGATTTCATCACCCTTCCTAAGCCCAGAAAACCATCAACCTGCATACGAGCCCAAACCTTCCAAATTTAAAATCCAGTAGACATAATTGAGCATTAGGGACACCCACGGTTGGGTTCACATATTTTGTCGAAACTAGTGTGAGTCTTTCTCCATTTACGACTGGAACCTGGTGTCTAAGGCTGGAGGTTAAATGTCAAACGACTTAAGCGGAGTGATGGGGTTACTCTAATTAGGCCCCTGCATTAAGCAGGAAGAACCTCCCCCCCTCCCACCTGCTACCTGGCTAGCTAAAGGGTACTTGGTGATTGATTAGTATTTAGTTGACACATTTTATTTGAGCTCTAGGTCTAGGAGCCAGTAGTCATTCTTTTTTTCTTTTTGTGTGCTTACCTGCATGCCAACCTGGTCCGAAGCCCATACCAACCCAATCAGAGTCAGTCTCCATCCGACCCACCCATGGACAACGACATTGGAGCTATGCTTAGGACCATTACTAAACGATTGACCCAATTGAATGATCAAGTGAGCTCCCTAGAGGAAAGTCGTAAGACTAGGACTGAGCCTAAGTTAGACCCTCATCTACCTACCCCACATCTTGACCCTAAAAGAGCCTATCACTATGATTTTATCCCTGAGTATAACCCTAGAAGCTCATACCCATACTTAGTTGACTCAGAGGAAAGATCCATTAAGAGCACCCGACCCTATGCACCCACTTTTAGTGGTGATGTAGAGCTAGAGGATTACATTAATTGGGAAAGGAGGATGGATGAGTATTTCGATTGGGAAGAAATGTCAGAAGAAGGAAAGGTAAAATTTGCTAGGCTTAAACTAACTCAATATGCTAGGATATATTGAGAAAAAGTTGAGTACGCATGTCGTCAAATGAGAGAGATGCCCGTTAGAACATGGAGAGCCATGAAGATTAGACTTAGGGAGAAATACCTACCCATGTCTTATAGGCATAAGAGCCCATCACCCATCAAGCCACACTTAATAGGACTAATATCCTTGGAAATAAATCAAGTCTTAATCTAAGCTCATTTAGCCAGTCCATCCCTATTGCCCCATATGTTCACCAGAGTCCACTCTTCCCTAGCATCCCGTTTATTCCCATGAGTCGACCCACTTCTATTCCCCCACTTGCCCCACCCATTCCTACTATCTGGTCCATTCCTATCTATCAGTTTGCCCAACCCATTCCTACCACCATAGTTGAACACAGGGAGGAGAAGCTAGACATGGCCAGCCTAGGCATAGTTGTTCAGGATCCTACTCAAATTGACAATCTAAAAAACCCTGAACCTATTGACTGTGATGAGGAGAGAGATCAAGAACCCCTTATAGGTTGTATCGAGGAGGTATATGAGGCTAATGCAAGTTTAGTTGATGAATACGAAGAGGATAATGAAGAACTCATTGAAGGCTTTAAGGACGAAGAGGTTGAGCCCAATAATTATTTAGAGGTCGATAGTCCCGAGTCCCTTAACCATATAGAGGTAGACATTTGTGAGTCCATTAGTCCATTAGGAGAAGAAGCCATTAAGCCTATTGATGAATCTAAGGGAAAGGAGATTGAGCTTGAGCCCAGCGACACGTTAGAGGAAGAAGAAACTACACCTATTGGAGAGATCGAAAGAGAAGTCTATAGAACTGAGTCTGATCTAAGGGTTGAGTCTAAAGAAATTGATACCATCCTAGTTGAACATGAACCATTGCTTGTAGCTAAAGAGATTATGGAGGAGCAAAATGGTCAACTTGAGGAAGCTAAAGTCCAAGAGCTAAGCCCTATAAAATAACCCCTAGAAATAATGGAATTCATGAAGGATTTAGAGCAAGAGATTTATGTAATTTTTGTTGAGGGTTTAGAACAAGACATCAGTAAGGGGTCATCAATTTGGACTAGAAAAATTCACGATCACATCCAAAAGGTAGTAGTGGAGATTTTAGAAGAATTTCATAAGGTGTTTCCAAAAAGAATATCTAGTCACCTTCCACTACTTAGGGATATCCTACACCTCTTAGATCTAGTTCCAGTTCGGTTTGCCACATACTTTCAGAAGACCCTATGGAACCTCTTAAGAATCCATGCCATCTACCAACCTAGGGTCAAACCTAGAGAGTCTGTAGTCTGTTAGGTTTAGGTCCAGAGAGTCCAATAAAATTTCTTTCCATAGGAATACCTTAGTAAGTTTGCATTTCAGTTAGGCGTCAATCTAAGTCTTAGTAATAAGGACTTTTGTCACATTCTACTGAGTTCACCTGCCCATTCAACTTGTTCAACCATACACGAGTCTCAAAGTCAATTGCACAGCACCTGCATCATGACATTAGCATTCACTTGAATATGGATAATAAGTTGGCTAATCCCCAGAATCGAATCAAGGATTTTGTTAAGGAAAAACTATGTCATGTTAGAAAGTTACATGCTCGTGGAACTGATCCTTTTAGAATGTTAAAGAAGGTAGGAACCAATGCCTATGTGTTAAAGTTACCTCCATGGTTAGGCATTAGCTCTATTTTTACTATCTCAGACTTAGTAGAATATAGGGACCCAGCAGTGGTACCCAGCGAGTTTTTGAACCTGACTGTTCCTTTGAGAGTGAGCCCTCACCTGAGTGTCCACCCATAAATTGGCCCGAGAGGAAAGGCAGGTTTGAGCATATTCTGAATGACCAAGCTGTCACGACCCGCAATAAGGGTTACCAAAGATATTTGGTTCGTTGGCAAGGTCGGCCGGAATCAGATGACTCGTGGATTACCTGGAAAGATCTGCAACACATAGACCCAGACCTTCTAGAGAAGTACCAAAGTCAAACTGACCCTTACTCGATGGGGTCGAGTTCCTTTCAGCCCGGAAGAATTGGTGCAGGTATCAGATTGAGACAGAGGTTTCAGGGTTCCTTATGGATCTCTGATTTATCAGAGTCCTTTTCTTTATTCTTAGAGTTCTTGTCGAGTCCAGTTATGTTAGTTAGCCTGATTCATTGTTGGAATCTAGGAGTTGGTCAAGTGTCAAGTGTTATTTTCTTTCATTAAGTCCTGTGTAATAAGTCAAGAGAAGGTTCACCTTGAAGACCCAAGAGAAGACCCAAGAGAAGACCCATAACCATACAATGACACATGTCTTGGACCATTCCTGGACACATGGCATCATCAGAGCAGAGCAAGGAGCTGGTCCACATCAATTTAGGAAGGAATCTAGGCGCCAACATCCTCCTTCCTCATTTCTTCTGCCACCCACCCTTATATGGAAGCCTTTTGGGCGCCCATTGCCTTCCACACTTATCATGTGGTCCCCTGGCAAACATCTATGGAAAAAATTGGCTGCCCCATATCTCCTCCATGATAATAGCAATAGGGATAGACGGACTAGCATGCACCATGCTCATGATAGTACTGGCTATTACAATAGAGTCTAACTGATGGTGGTCTTGAGACATTCGGGGATAAATACAAGTATAGGGACCCTTGTAGTGTGTAATCTTCCACAGTTCATAACTCTTTTTTTTGCATGTATGCAATCTTCTGGGACATCCATCCATGTGATGCCTACATATCACTATCCAAAATATTTTCTACGACTCCTTAACTAAAATTTTTTTATGCCTCAATAAAGAATAAAGCTTTACAACCATCTGTACATCATTCTTAGAGGCAAATAACAACCTTTGATATAGCTCCTCTGACTCATTCTAACTCATGGGCCTCAAAATTTGTGGCTTATGTAGGGCATCAAGTACCTCTCAGTTCAATTTTGAATAATGGATGGAAGGAGGCATAAATATCTATGGCTCACTAGGACAAATGATTGCATTAGGTTGCTCCAAAGCATCCTCAGGACCATCAATGGTTCCCAATCTTCTGTTCATCAGTAGATGCACCACAAAAAATTTTTATTAGAGGGTCTTGGTTATTCCTCCAACGTATAAGCTCTTCAAGTGAGTTAAGGTCAATTGCAACATTAGGGGAGGCATTACTTGTTACATTCAAATTCAAACCCCGATTTGTTGTGTCATCTTGAATATCGTGAAGCGATACATGATTAGGACTCGACGAACGATTAGTGAAAGTTCTCAACCTAAATGATGAAGGATGAGTGGAATGCCCTAGCATATCCATGAACATCTTGGGATGTGATGAATGGTAAGTGGAGGGCTTTGACACTAGTACATCCAAAGGTATGCTATTTTGAGTATACTATAGAAATACGACATCATGCATCTATGTATCCAACAGAGTAATCTCCTCTATTTTAACAAACAACTCCATTCTATTCAATGACAGTTGCGAGTAATAAGTATCCCACATCATTTCTATGTCATTATCATCCTCAAATTCTATGGGTACATGCTTCATAGCTCCACCATAAATAATAAAAAAATGATACACAACCTTTCTCCTTTTTTGTTGAACATAGCTTTAGCAAGCCATATATCTTGTTTAATAACTCATTAAATGTCAAATCATGCCTAACCTTACGAAACTTTGGCCTTAGACTGTCATATTGGAGCCCTTCTAGGCCACTAGCCATTACTCCCATTGGAGAAAACAATAATTATCAATGGCTTACTATTGCTCATTCTATAAAAAAATGTTAATAAGAAATGAATAATTAATAAGAAAACAAATACGAGTAAACACAAGATAGACAACCGAAGACAATCCAAAATTGTAAGACAATGTATGTAATCCTCCGGTTGTGACATGGCATACAATTTCCCCCATATCATTGAATATTTAAAAATAATTAAAGAGTCCATAACTCATATTAACCAATGACTAGGAGAATCTGACGCTAATTAACCCATGGTTCAATTGACAACATCTTCAAACAGCTTAATACGCCAATTAAGGGGTTCAGATTCTGTGTTTCTAATCTATGGTAACGGGACTTGGTTGATTATTACATATTATAAACCTTTTACAAGGAAAATTCTTCTCCAACTGATGAGTTCTTTAATCCTAGTTTCCATTAATTAGTGTATTTCACTTCAAAGAATTGTCCTACACACTGCCTTATATCACTAACTAATTCAGAAGCAATTCATTTAATTCAATTTGTGGACATGGATTAGGTTCCAATGATGATCTCCAAGAAGTCAAGCCACGTTCCAGTTGTTAATGGAATTTCAAGCTCTAAGGAAAATATTCATCTCTCCCATGATGTGCCTTGGATTGTTGGAAACAATAGTCCCTTGGCAACTACCAAAGGCGAAGTTCAACATTTTAAATACAAATTAACATATTACGCTATTGTTAGTGCATCAAAACTATGTTTACACTCTTTACAGAGATCAGGAACATTTGAGCACTCATTTTTTATGGCCACGAAGGAAATTATGTCATTTTGGACTTGTTTCTTACATATAACAACTTAACTTCCCTAACATTCCAAGGCTTAAACTAAAATCCAAAGTTAAAGCTAGTAAACAGATTAGTCCAGGATTAAAGCTAGTAATCCAAAACTAAACTCGCTACAAGCCATTTTTGCAGCAGCTCACCGAGAATAGAGAAAAAATTATTTTGTCTCTTGTAGCGAGTGATTCCGAGGGTCCTTGCAACGAGTGATTCCTGCGACTGATTCTGAGGGCTCTTGTGCGATTAATTCTGGGTGTTATGAGAGTGATTCCGCGGGACCTTGTAGCGTGGTTCAAATGATTTCTAAGGTTGATCGAAATCAAAGGCGGGTTAGTGGAAAAACTTCTTCTAAGACATCACCCGGGAATCCAACGGAGAAGAAATTTACTCACCCGGCAATCCAAGCGACAGGAAACGACTGTGGTGGACCAAACGTGATGAGCTCAACTAGACCGCGATGGAGCGAAGACGAAGACCGAGGTAGACCGGAGGTGAAGGGGACCACGGCCACGAACGACGAGTTCGGAGGAGGGACGGTGTCGGAAGCCGTTATTTTGGACCAAGTCCCGTATTTGAGGGAGGGGCTGAATGGAAATCGTAGTTCGGCTGACCGTCAGCTTAACTGATGATTTTCCATTGAGATTGGCACGAGGGAGTGGTAGGGAGCAATTAAAATTGTGAGTTATACTAATGATTTTACTTAAAAAAAAAAGAAAAAGAAAAAAAAAGAATGAAATCATGTTTTCTTTTCGTCACCCTCCGTTACCCAAGCCCTCCTATGCGGATGCAAGCATGGTAATCCACAAGCATGGTAAAAACTACTCTACATTTGTAAATAGTTTCAAAGCCATTCTATTTCAAAAATTAATTATTAAAAATATTATTAAAATTAAAAATTCATAAGATGAATCAATACTTTATAAGATATCTACTATCTTCACTAAAAGAAATGAATATTAAATTAGTTAACAAATATTATATACGTCATTTTATTGAAACATAACTAACAAAAAAAAAAAAAAGTATCAAATATGTGTCAAATAAAAAAGAACAAAAAAATTAGTTCTATCCTAAAACCAAACTAGAACTGAATCAATCTAATTGGGCCAGTTCTGAGTTAGTTCTAGGTTCAAAATCCTGAAACCGATTCTGATTGAGTTGGTTTTAGGTTCTGACCTAAAACTGATCCAACCTACCTCATGCTCACTCCAAGCAAAAAGGTCAAGTTGACCCATAGCATGAATCGATTTGGGTGATTAAACCATCTTGAACCATTTTTCAAGACCATCGAGTTAGTTCGGATTTATATTTTGAACCCACAATGCATATTAGATTGGATTGAATTTCATAAACTTTAACCTGATCCAATCCAACCTGATTCATATTAATTTATAATATAGATCGAGTTTCTTAATCATTATTGAGCCGACCCAAATACAAAGATCCATTATTTGTTTACATATAAGGATCTGTTTGGTTCATTGCCAGAATCAAAATCGAAGATTATCGACCTCCGTACAATCCTTCATCTCAGCGGGATCACTTTGGCATGGATGATAAGGGGTGCGAAAATATTTTTATTTAACGTTTTGCACCTTCTTAATGGTAATGTGAGGTCTAAATTTTAGGTGATATGGGGTCCAAATTTTAGATGGGTGCAAACTCCCACTAATAATTACTCTTACTTTAAGGGGTTAGAAAACTTTTGATCAAGAGATTACAATCTTTGTTACCCTTTTAGTGCAGATGCATTAAGAGAATTTTATTATTATTATTTATATTATTTGTAGGTTTTAAGGTTCAAAGTAACGTTATTATGATTTAATATTACATGTTTATCTTCCTTCATGTCTTTTTTTTGCCTCCATATTTCTCCTCCTTTATTCTGAATTTTAGTATTAGATAGGTATAAGAGTAAGACTCTAAGTTCTTAGTAGAGCAAGGCTCTAGAGTTTTGATAGAGTAAGGCTTTAGGACTGTGATAGAGCGAGAATCCTATTTTGATATGATGCAGAATGTGGATGTGACATGAATGCAATGAAGTAATATTATATATATATATATATATATATATATATATATATATATATATATATATATATATATATATATTATGAGATGGCTAATTACCAGAAAGATCAAAAACTAGTTAAGCTATACTATGCAAGACAGGCGAAAGCATACACTGGAACTAGAACTGTTAGAATATTAACGAAGCCAGGAAAGTGAAGGTTAGGAAACCCTCGGTTAGGACATGCTCTCAACATTCACTAAATCAGCGAAAGAGAATAAGAAAAAGGATTTCATATACCAACAGTGATCACTCGAAGATTGAAACAGGAAGATTGCTCTGACAGGTTGAAAGTCCTGGATGAAGAAGCTATCTACCGAAAAGGATCTTCGAAATATGGTTCGGGGCAAAGACGACTTACTCTTCGGCTCGTAAATCCCTGAGAAAATAACAAGAAGAAATGGGGGCTTGTGGTTGGCGGCAGGGTTGTTTTAGGGTTTCTAGAGGGGGGACGGCTAGGGTTTGGGTTTGAGGGAGGTTAAAGAAGATGAAAGGAAACAATAAGAGCTTCACACCCACTCCTTCCCGGAGTACCAAAGCCTTCACAATAATGGAAAGAAACTTCAAAATTTTCTCATTAATTGTTTTCTTTATTTACAAGAGAAAGGTCTTTTTATAACCCTTTCATGTCAATATAAGTTAAATCATTCATTTTAAGTACATAATTGACATGGATTGTAATGTATGGCATATGATTCTTCTTGAAGATGCAGGGATCTTTGCATGCTTTATCTAGGATGGCCAAAAAGAGAGAGTGGCTGCAATTTCCAAGCTTGTAGAGGAGGGGGACCACTTGAGATAGGGAAAGAATGGGCGCCCCTTGATTTCTCCTGCCATCTTTGATTGGGCAGCAACCTTCTTCCATCTGGGGCGCATGAAGATCTTCCAATTAGAGAGGGGCTATCATGGAGGAGATATGGGGTATCAGGTATCATACAAAAAAGTATGAGATGCTAAGCAGAAGGTGATTGTAAAGATATTTGGCAATTAGGACAACTCCTATAGATTGTTTCCTAAATGGATTCTTGCTTTGCAATCATGCAACCTTAATTCACAAGTCGTGCGAAAGACATATGAGACAAGTGTTATTTACAATGATCGGCCATGTAAGGTCTTCCATTGCGTCTTTTAAGCTTTCAAACCATACATAGATGCCTCCTCATGGTCACTATCATTTTTTTTTTACATCATGTTGTGAGCAGTTTCAACCGCAAATTCAACAATCCAAAGTTGAAAGCAATGGTGCATCATATAGGTGATTATAATTTGCACAACTTACTTATCTTTTGATATATATGGAATTATTTCTTGATTTATATTTATGTGAATATGTAGGTTGTTAATACCAAAGGTATAAGTTCAAGGAGATGATGAATAATATTTGTGAAATTGATGTTCACTAGTACAAATCCATTCCCAAGGATCAGTGGACCCAAGCTTATGACAACTAATCTTGTAATATCCTGAACTTAGAGGTTTTGTAATTTCATTTTAAGCAAGTTTTTATTGTTAGTTTATCCTTCTAGTGTGATGATTGAGTGGGAATCTTAAGAAAATGTGAAGGCTAAAATTTTGGAGGTTGTTTTGAATTTTCTCTCATGATCCTTTCAAAATGATGATAAAGTCACTTATTTGGGCTTTTGATTGAAGTTTTTATGATGATTTCAATGTTTTTTGGTTGTTTTTGATCCTTGGGGGAAGTTAAAATGAAGATTTTGGAAGTTAGAATGCATTAGAATGGCTTTTGGATGTTAATTGACTCATTTATTAACTAATCGGAAAGATGGCTGAATTTTTTTGGGTTGTTAGTCAGTCAAATTTGAAAGTTAGCTGACTCTAGAGTCAGCTAACTCTGAGTTTTTGGGTGATTGGTGAATTTCTGTGAGCTAACAGGGGAAGTTAGCTGACTCTAGAGTCAGCTAACTCCCTGAAGCTCACTATTTGGAGGCTGGGAGAATTTTTGTTGCCACAGTAGTCGACTATTGTGGAAAAGTTTTCTGTAAAACTTGCCTGGGAGGATTTTTGGCCAAAGTAGTCAACTAGTTAGTCGACTACTTTGGAAAATGTCTCTGTAAAAGTGGTTTGGAAGGGATTTTGGCTACTGTGGAAATTTTGTCTGTGGAGTTGATTTGAGATCAATTTCATCCTTAATTAAGGACTTCCCAGTGAGTCACCCATCGCTCTCACCTAAGCATGCTTAACTAAGGTTTTAGGTAAACAAAAATCTTTAGTGGAAGTGGTTTGAGGATGATTTCACTTTTATTAGCTAGCATTCATGCTGACTAATGGTGGGTAACACCTGTTATTTATCTGATAACGAAAATTTAGCTAGGGGCATTAATGAAAATTGACTAGGGGCAAAAGTAGAATTTGATAAAAAGTCATTTGAGGATTTGATTAAGGGCAAGGTAGGAAAGAAAATTGAAGGAGCAAAAATACTTGGTAGAGAAGGGAGCCATGTGGACTTTGAAAAATGTGATTTAAGAGTAGAGAGGGATAAAATAGAAATTTCTAAGAGCATTTAAAGCCATCCATCCCTCCCTTAACCCTTAAGCGGCCGGGTGAAAAGAGAGAAAAAGAGAGAAAAGGGGGAGAAAAGAGAAAGAAAAGAGGAGAGGTTCTGCCAGCCGTGGAGAAGAAAAAGAGAAAAAGAAAAAGAAAAGAAGAAGAAGAGAGGAAGAAGAGAAGAAGAGGAAGGGAAGGAAAGGAAAAAGGCTTGGTGGTTTAGCTATCTTTACTAAGGTAAGTTCAAACTTCCCTAAGCTAGATAATGATCTTTAAATCTTATGATTTAGAGGCAAATGAGGTAATAGCATGTGTAGGTTGTAAATCTTTAAGTATGTTAGGGATTGAGGAATATTATGCTAAGATGCTAAAGCATAGAGCTTGCATGTATAGTTTCATGAAACCCTTGGTGCTTGTGACCCTAATAATGCATGTATGATGACTTAGGCCAAGAGATTGGTTCAAGGGAGCCAGAGCAAGGGAAATAGCAGCTAAGGTGAGTGGGTTTCTCATCTAGCTTTAAGAAATATTTTATGATAGCATAGTGGTATTTTACTATAAATCAGAGTATGTTATGCTAAGTATAGTATTTCAAGTAGTTAAATATGAAAAATGAGAACGCAGTTATGATGTATCTTATTCTCAAAGCATATTATAAAACAAAGCATGAGTTTAAGAGCAAAGCTTGAGTTTAAAGCATGTTTTAAAGCAAAGTATGGGTTTAAAGCATATTTTGAAGCAAAGCATGAGTTTATGAAAAGAAAAGAAAACATGGGCTAGAGCATGTTTCAAAGCAAAGTGAGTTTCAGCAAAGCATAAGTTTCAGAAAAAGCATGAGTTTCAACAAAGCATGAATTTAAGAAAAAAAAAGGAAACATGGGCTAGAGCATGTTTCAAAGCAAAGTATAGAGCTTCATGAAAAGCATTGGTCGGATAAAAATACATGTTTTAGTAAAGCATAGAATTTACTTTTTAGATTTATGTTTCAAAGAGATGCATGGGCATGCATGAATATCAATGTTTCAAAGAAAGTATAGCTGAGTGTATTTTGGATTATAAACTTGTATTGGAATATTTTTACAGCATACAACATAAAGAGCATAGGGCCATCTATGGGGCTGATCACCCTGTAGACTGTGCCATAGCATGAACATTGCACACACTATTATAGCCGGCACCTCCTTGCGACTCAATCGTACTATGATCCCGAGGCCAGGGGGAGTACAAGCTAGATCAGCAAGGGGGCAGATGCAACGACCTCAAATGAGGCAAGAATCATAGCTCGGTTAAGAGCTAGGTTACTATATAGCCCGAGGGGGCACAGAGATATAGACCCATAGAGGGGGCAAGCAGGAGGCCCAGGGAAAAGGGGCAAGCTCACACCTGGGATGAACCACACATGTGAGGGGTGCCATATGGTGCGGAGATCCTCGGCGCTCAGTACACTCACCCACTGAGAGTACACCTGCAGGAGGGCGACTGTAGGGATGTACCTTAGTGGTAGCACACCCAGCCGATCATCATGAAGTTTTGTAAAAGTGACATTTCTTATTTAAGTTGCATTATTGGAAGCATAAGCTAACTTATAAGTTTTTTTATCTCATTGAAAAGATTTCAGTATCTATTGTGATATGTTGTATCAGTATGTTTATTGGTTTTAAAATGTGGTTCTCAGTTTTTCCCCATTGTTAGATGGCTATCCAGTCATTGGGACTTAGGTCTCACCCCTCTATTATTGAAATTTTTGGATTACAGATCAGAGTTAGCAGGTTGGCTCTTGGATGCCTGATTTTGATATGGGCTGCTAGATGTGTATAAAGTGGTTGATAACATGGATTTATGTTACTTGGATTGTATATGTATATGATATGGATATGAATGGATGTGTATGACTGTAACCCTATGATGTATTTTGGACTTGGGTGGTTATAAGAAATGACTTTTGGTTGTAGAATGAATTTCTGTATATGGTCTTTATAACAACATAGTGATAAAAGTTATATTGCCTAGAATCATCTGATGAATAGATAAGAAAATCTTATGTTATATGAGCAGGATGAAATAAATTGTGATGTAATCTTATGAATAGTATGAATGAATTGAACAGGTCAAAGTTTTTAGCAGATATAGCATTTTTTGTATGTAACTTATGACAATTAGATAGGGATCACTTAGGCTTTATGGTACTTAGCATAAAGATTAGTAGATCTCTACTCAATTTTCATAAGAAATCATGCCTCGGTTTAAGGGGCCGACAAATTTTTGGTATCAGAGCTTAGGTATTAGATCCTAGGGGCATAAGCATGAGTCTAGTATAGTGAGTATAGTTTTGAATGATGAACCTGATCAAATGAATTGTGTCTTGTAGGATGATTTCTACCAAGACAAGAATGGATGGAGAGCAGTCCTCTAAGAGAGGCAGAGGTAGGGGTAGGCCCAGAAAGTCTGATAAGGAAGGCCAACCTAGTAGAGCCTTTTCTAGCGATCCACCATCTGATTGTACAGGGGTGGAAGTATCTCAGGAGCATATGCATGATTCTCATTCCCATTCTGCTACCCCGGTGCCAGTGGACCCATCCCTGGCATAGGCTTAGGGGCCGAGTATGCTAGATTTGGTGAGGATGATCACTCAGGCAGTAGTAGCAGCAATGACCTCTAGTTCCAGCCTTTAGTCTAGAAATCTTGAAGTAGAAAGGAATGTAGAGAGAGCTAGAAAGTTGGGAGCTCTAGAGTTTCAGGGGACCACTGACCCTATTCAGGCTGATGTTTGGCTTCAAAGGATAGAAAGGGTCTTTAAAGTGATGAAGTGCTCTGAGGAGCAAAAGCTGAGTATAGCAACCTTCTTGTTGGAAGGTAGAGCACAAAATTGGTGGAGGTTTGTTAGTAGTAGATAGCCCCAAGGGGTGGAGGTGACCTAAAAGAGTTTTAAGAAGGAATTCTATCAACAATATTATTCAGAGGTGTATAGAGATCAGAAGAGGAGAGAATTTCTTAATTTAACCCAAGGAAAGATGTCTGTCGCAGAGTATGAGGCTACCTTTATTGAGTTCTCTCGATTTGCTAAAGCCCTAGTAGTGGATGAGAGGGAGAAATGTAGGCTATTTCAGGATGGCTTAAATCTCCCAATCAAGGCTAAGACCAGCATGCAGTGTTATAGTAGTTATTCTAAGCTGGTGCATGGGGCTCTCAGGGCAGAGGAGATAGAGAAGGAGTTCCTTAGTATGAGGCAAGAGAGGTCAAAAGGGGTGCACCTAGTTTCCCTTCAGGTGCAGGAGGAACTCAGCAGTTCAAGAAGCCCCAGAGGGCGGGACAGTTTAGTTCCAGTCATAAAGCTCCTGCAGATGTTGGTAGAAGGTCAGCATCTGTGTCAGTATCTAGTCCTGTTCAGAGAAAAATAGTATATGGAGGGATGTCTCAGGCTGTTAGTAGTAGAGTGGCAGGAGAGATAAGAGATCAGAGTCTCTCCTTGGGTGGTGGGAGAGCTCTACCCCAATGCAGTGTTTGTGGGAAGATGCACTATGGGGAATGTAAGATGGGTAATAGAGGATGTTATATTTGTGGTCAAATAGACCACTTGAAGAGAGATTGTCCTAAGAGAGTGCAGGGCAGCGATCATCCTCAAGGATCAGCTGCACCTAGAGGACAGCCTACTAGAAGGGGAAATAGTAGTATCCCAGCTTCAGCCAGTCAGATGAGATCTAGTGTTAATCAGCAAGGGATGATTCCTGGTGTTCCAAGGGCTAAAGCTAGAGTTTTTGCAATGACCAGGCAAGAGGCTCAGGTCAACCCAGATGTGGTGACAGGTATATTACCCATTTGCAATTTTGATGCTTATGTTTTAATTGATTCTGGATCTACGCATTCATTCATAGCAGTAGATTTCATCAAGCATCTAAATAAAGCTGTGAGTCTATTGGGTAGTCAGTTGGTAGTATCCGTGCTAGTAGGGAAACCTTTCATTGCAGATCAGATGTATAAAGATTGTACCATTTTAGTCGAGGGCCAAGAATTGTTAGCAGATTTGATTCCATTAAATCTAAAAGAATTTGATGCTATATTGGGGATGGATTGGTTATCAATGCATAGGGCCAAAGTAGTTTGTTCAAAGAAAGAAGTAGTATTTCCTACCTCAAATGGTAGAGAGATCTATTTTGTAGGAGAAAAGAGAGTGTTGCCCTCAAGTGTGATTTCAGCCTTGACAGCTAGCAGAATGCTAAGAAAGGGGTATGAAGCCTATCTAGCTTGTGTAGTGAATTTAGAGGATAATGGTCCAGAGCTATTTGATATTTCGGTGGTATATGAATTTCCAGATGTATTTCCTGAGGAGTTGCCAAGATTGCCACCAGACAGAGAGATAGAGTTCAGTATATACTTGACCCCTGATACTAGACCTATAGCCAGGGCACCCTATAGAATGGCTCCAGAAAAATTGAAAGAATTAAAAGTCCAGCTTCAGTAATTGCTTGATAAAGGGTTCATTAGACCTAGTGTTTCACCTTGGGGTGCACCTGTGTTGTTTGTAAAGAAGAAAGATGGTACCTTGAGGTTATGCATAGACTATAGACAGCTCAACAAGGTGACCATTAGAAATAATTATCCCTTGCCATGGATAGATGATTTGTTTGATCAGCTTCAGGGGGCAGCAGTATTTTCAAAGATTGACCTTAGATCTAGGTATCACCAGTTGAAAATAAAGAAAAAGGATGTACCAAAGACTGCTTTCAGGACTAGATATGGTCATTATGAGTTTTTGGTGAGGCCTTTTGGCTTGATCAATGCCCCGGCTGCTTTTATGGGATTTGATGAATCGGGTGTTTCAGAAATTTTTAGATAAATTTGTGATAGTGTTCATTGATGATATTCTGATCTATTCTAAAAGCAGAGAGGAGCATGAACAGCATTTGAGGACAATATTGCAAGTCTTAAGGGAGAAACAGTTATATGCCAAGCTAAGTAAAAGTGAGTTTTGGTTAGATAAAGTTAAATTCTTGGGACATGTGATATCAACTAAGGGTATTATGGTAGACCCCCAAAAAATAGAGGCAATAGTGAATTGGGAAGCTCCTACAAATCAGACAGAGGTAAGAAGTTTCTTGGGCTTGGCAGGATACTATAGAAGATTTATAGAAAACTTCTCTATTATAGCTTCTCCCATGACCAAGCTATTAAGAAAGAATACTAAATTTGAATGGTTTGGTGAATGTCAGGAATGTATGATGAGTTGAAGAGGAGATTGACTTCAGCTCCAGTGCTCACACTCGCAGATAGTAGCAGTGATTATGTGATATATAGTGATGCTTCTTTCAAAGGTTTGGGGTGTGTATTGATGCAAAATGGGAAGGTGATTGCCTACATCTCTAGACAGTTAAGGTCCCATGAAAAGAATTACCCTACCCATGATTTAGAATTAGCAGCAGTAGTATTTGCATTAAAAATATGGAGATACTATTTGTATGGGATAAAATGCCAGATATTTACAGATCACAAAAGTTTAAAGTATATCCTAACATAAAAAGAATTGAATCTCAGGCAAAGGAGATGGATAGAGCTGATAAAAGATTATGATTGTACTATAGAGTATCACCCAGGGAAAGCCAATGTAGTGGCTGATGCATTGAGTCGAAAGTCTACAGCAACCTTAACTTCCATTAGAGCAGTACAGTTACCTCTAATGTTAGAATTGAGAGAGCTAGATATAGAGCTGGCAGCAGATAATTCAGGAGCCTTATTAGCAAATTTTAGAGTCAGACCAATGTTGCTTGAGAAAATAAGAGAGGCTCAAGTGCAGAATCCACAATTGCAAAAAGCTAAAGAATTAGTTCTGAGTGGGTCCCAGTCAGAATTTTTAGTTAGAAATGATGGTATATTGTTATTTAAGAATAGAGTATGTATGCCAGCAGTAGAATCATTAAAAGAGCAAATTCTGCAAGAAGCCCATAGTTCAGCCTATGCAATGCACTCAGGAAGCACTAAGATGTATAGAACTATTAAGCAAAATTATTGGTGGTATGGGATGAAAAGAGAGATAGCTAAGTTTGTCTCTAAGTGTTTGGTATGCCAGCAGATTAAAGCAGAACATCAGAGCCCAGCTGGCAAAATGCAGCCATTATTTGTGCTAGAATGGAAGTGGGAGCACATTACTATGGATTTTGTTGTGGGTCTCCCAAAGACAAGAAAAGGTAATAATTCTATTTGGGTGATAGCAGATAGATTGACAATGTCTGCCCACTTTTTGCCTATTCAGATTTCATTTACCTTGGATAGATTAGTAAAGTTGTATGTGAATGAAATTGTAAGTAGACATGGGGTGCCAATATCCATTGTATCAGATAGAGATCCAAGGTTCATATCTCATTTTTGGGCAGAGTTGCAAAAAGCTTTAGGCATTAAGTTAAGATTTAGTACAACACTTCATCCTCAAACTGATAGGCAGTCTGAGAGAACCATCCAAACATTGGAGGATATGTTGAGAGCATGTGTTATTAAATTTTCAGGTAGCTGGGATGAGCACTTGCTATTGATTGAGTTTGCATATAATAACAGTTATCATTCTAGCATTGATATGGTACCTTATGAAGCTTTATATGGAAGAAAATGTAGAACTCCAGTGTGCTAGGATGAAGAAGGAGAAAGGAGGCTACTAGGCCCAGAGTTGGTGCAGCTCACGGCAGATCAGGTTAGAATTATGAGAGCTAAATTAAAGGCAGCCCAAGATAGATAGAAGAGCTATGCAGATAAGAAGCATAGAGATGTGAAATTTGAAGTAGAAGATGAGGTATTTTTGAAGGTGTCTCCTTGGAAGGGTATCATGAGATTTGGGAAGAAAGGAAAACTAAGTCCCCGATACATTGGATCTTATGAGATTATTGAGAAGGCGGGGATACTTGCATATGGATTGGCCTTGCCACCATAACTCTCTCAAATCCATAATGTGTTTCATGTATCAATGCTTAGAAAATATGTGTCAGATTCCTCTCATGTACTTCAGTCAGAGCCAATAGAGTTACAGAAAGATTTATCTTATGTAATAGAGCCAGTGCAAATTTTGAGCAGGGAGGTTAAACAACTCCGTAGCAAAAAGATCCCTTTAGTTAAAGTGCAGTGGCAGAATCATCAGAGAGAGGAAGCTACATGAAAGAGAGAAGATGAGATGAGATTGAAGTATCCTCGTTTGTCTCAAGTTGAAAGTAGCTAAATTTTGGGGACGAAATTTCCTAAAGGGGGAAAGATTGTAATATCCTGAACTTAGAGGTCTTGTAATTTCATTTTAAGCATGTTTTTATTGTTAGTTTAGCCTTCTAATATGAATGATTGAGTGTGAATCTTAAGAAAATATGAAGGCTGAAATTTTAGAGGTTGTTTTGAATTTTCTTCCATGATCCTTTCAAAATGTTGATAAAGTCACTTATTTGGGCTTTTGATTGAAGTTTTTATGATGATTTTAATGTTTTCTGATTGTTTTTGATCCTTGGAAGAAGTTAGAATGAAGATTTTGAAAGTTGGAATGCATTAAAATGGCTTTTGGATGTTAATTGACTCATTTATTAACTAATCGGGAAGATGGCTGAATTTTTTTGGGTTGTTAGTCAAATTTGGAAGTTAGCTGGCTCTAGAGTCAGCTAACTCTGAGTTTTTGGCTGACTGGTGAATTTCTGTGAGCTAACAGGGGAAGTTAGCTGACTCTAGAGTCAGCTAACTCCCTGAAGCTCAGTATTTGGAGGCTGGGAGAATTTTTGTTGCCATAGTAGTCGACTATTGTGAAAAAGTTTTATGTAAAACTTGCCTGGGAGGATTTTTCTCTAGTTGACTACTTTGGAAAATGTCTCTGTAAAAGTGGTTTGGAAGGGATTTTGGCTACTGTGGGAATTTTGTCTGTGGAGTTGATTTGAGATCAATTTCACCCTTAATTAAGGACTTCCCAGTGGGTCACCCATCGCTCTCACCCAAGCACGCTTAACTGAGGTTTTAGGTGGACAAAAATATTCTGTGAAAGTAGTTTGAGGATGATTTCACTTTCATTGGCTAGCATTCATGCTGACTAATAGGTGGTTTGAGGATGATTTCACTTTCATTGGCTAGCATTCATGCAGACTAATAGGTGGGTAACCCCTGTTATTTATCTGATAACGAAAATTTAGCCAGGGCATTAATGAAAATTTGGCCAGGGGCAAAAGTAGAATTAGATAAAAAGTCATTTGAGGATTTGATCAAGGGCAAGATAGGAAAAAAAATTGAAGGGACAAAAATACTTGATAGAGAAGGGAGCAATGTGGACTTTGAAAAGCGTGACTTAAAAGTAGAGAGAGACAAAATAGAAATTTCTAAGAGCATTTAAAGCCGTCCATCCCTCCCTTAACCCTTAAGCGGCCGGGTGAAAAGAGAGAAAAAGAGAGAAAAGGGGGAGAAAAGAGAAAGAAAAGAGGAGAGGTTCTGCCAGCCGTGGAGAAGAAGAAGAGAAAAAGAAAAAGAAAAGAAGAAGAAGAAGGAAAAAGAGAAGAAGAGGAAGGGAAGGAAAGGAAAAAGGCTTGATGGTTTAGCTATCTTTGCTAAGGTAAGTACAAACTTCCCTAAGCTAGATAATGATGTTTAAAGCTCATGATTTAGAGGCAAATGAGGTGATAGCATGTGTATGTTGTAAATCTTTGAGTATGTTAGGGATTGAGGAATAGTATGCTAAGATGCTAAGGCATAGAGCATGCATGCATAGTTTCATGAAACCCTTGGTGCTTGTGACCCTAATAATGCATGTATGATGATTTAGGCCAAGATGGTTCAAGGGAGCCAGAGCAAGGGAAATAACAGTTAAGGTGAGTGGGTTTCTCATCTAGCTTTAAGAAATATTTTATGATAGCATAGTGGTATTTTGCTATAAATCAGAGTATGTTATGCTAAGTATAGTATTTCAAGTAGTTAAATATGAAAAATGAGAACGCAGTTATGATGTATCTTATTCTCAAAGCATATTATAAAGCAAAGCATGAGTTTAAGAGCAAAGCATGAGTTTAAAAGCAAAGCATGAGTTTAAAGCATATTTTAAAGCAAATCATGGGTTTAAAGCATATTTTGAAGCAAAGCATGAGTTTATAAAAAGAAAAGGAAACATGAGCTAGAGTATGTTTCAAAGCAAAGTGAGTTTCAGCAAAGCATAAGTTTCAGAAAAAGCATGAGTTTCAGCAAAGCATGAATTTAAGAAAAGAAAAGGAAACATGGGTTAGAGCATGTTTCAAAGCAAAGTATAGAGCTTCATGAAAAGCATTGGTCGGATAAAAATACATGTTTTAGTAAAGCATAGAATTTACTTTTTAGATTTATGTTTCAAAGAGATGCATGGGAATGCATGAATATCAATGTTTCAAAAAAAGTATAGTTGAGTGTATATTGGATTATAAACTTGTATTGGAATATTTTTACAGCATACAACATAAAGAGCATAGGGCCATCTATGGGGCTGATCACCCTGTGGACTGTGCCATAGCATGAGCATTGCACACACTATTATAGCCAGCACCTCCTTGCGACTCAATCGTACTATGTCCCGAGGCCAAGGGGAGTACAAGCTAGATCAGCCCAGTGGGGCAGATTGCAAGCAGCCCAGTGGGGCAAGAATCACAGCTCGGTTAAGAGCTAGGTTACTATATAGCCCGAGGGGGCACAGAGATATAGGCCCATGGAGGGGGCAAGTAGGAGGCCTAGGGAAAAGGGGCAAGCTCACACCTGGGATGAACCGCACATGTGAGGGGTGTCATATGGTGCGGGGATCCTCGGCGCTCAGTACACTCACCCACTGAGAGTACACCTGCAGAAGGGCGACTGTAGGGATGTATCTTAGTGGTAGCACACCAAGCCGATCATCATGAAGTTTTGTAAAAGTGGCATTTCTTATTTAAGTTGAATTATTGGAAGCATAAGCTAACTTATAAGTTTTCTTATCTCATTGAAAAGATTTCAATATCTATTGTGATATGTTGTATCAGTATGTTTATTGGTTTTAAAATGTGGTTCTCAGTTTTTCCCCATTGTTAAATGGCTATCCAGTCTTTGGGACTTAGGTCTCACCCCTCTATTATTGAAATTTTTGGATTACAGATCAGAGTTAGCAGATTGGCTCTTGGATGCCTGATTTTGATATGGGCTGCTAGATGTGTATAAAGTGGTTGATGACATGGATTTATGTTACTTGGATTGTATATGTATTTGATATGGATATGAATGGATGTGTATGATTGTAACCCTATGATTTATTTTGGACTTGGGTGGTTATAAGAAATGACTTTTGGTTGTAAAATGAATTTCTGTATATGGTCTTTATAACAACATAGTGATGAAAGTTATATTGCCTAGAATCATCTGATGAATAGATGAGAAAATCTTATGTTATATGAGCAGGATGAAATAAATTGTGATGTAATCTTATGAATAGTATGAATGAATTGAGCAGATTAAAGTTTTTAGCAGATATAGCATTTTGTGCATGTAACTTATAGCAATTGGATAGGGATCGCTTGGGCTTTATGGTACTTAGCATAAAGACTAGTAGATCTCTACTCAATTTTCATAAGAAATCATGCCATCGGTTTTAAGGGGCTGACAAATCTATCAGAGTGCATCAATGATATTCTTAAAGGTACTCGAAGCCTTCCCATTACAGCTTTAGTGTAGCATATCTTCTTTTGTCTCATAGAGTACTTTGAGAGATGTAAGAGAAATGTTGTAGCATTGATGCAACAAGGAAGTGTTTACACAAAGTATTTGACTGATCCAATGGCAAAGCATGGAGAGAAGGCTAGTTCACATTGTGTCATCTCATTCGATGGATAAACTAGAGTATTTGAAGTGGAGACCATATATAATAACCTCAATAATCAGGGAGGAAACAAATAGGTGGTGAAACTTACCAAGGATACCTGCATGTGTGGAAAGTTTTAGGCCATAAAATTCCTTGCTTGCATGTCATGGCTACATGCTCATCTGTATCCTTTGATTATGTCTAATATGTGCATGCTTGTTACAGATTAGATATTATTTGTAGATATTATAATGGATGTTTCGTATCTATCAGTCATCAAGCATATTAGTTGAAGCGTACTTGCCCTACTATCGGATAGTCGACTCCTTTGACCTAAAGGTCAACCAATGTCTAGTCATTTCACAATGAAATGAATTGGAAGAAGAGTGGTATGAAACAAAGATATGGTAAATGTCATATAAGGAAGGTCATAACCATTATGTGTGCAAGAGAGCACGTAAAAGATGTATGTCAAAACTAGAATCACACAATTGTCCAATAGAGAGAAGATTTAAAGAAAGTTTGGGAATTAAGTATGCATTAGGGATAATAATTGACAGGTCGAAATAGATTCTATATGACTAACTGGCATATGTGAACCATCGACAGTTAGAATTTTTGAAGCGTTAAATGCCAAGGATTTGGTTGAAAAGTTAGAAGGATTAGAAGTTATGTGATTATAGCATGCAGAATCAACATACCAAAGAGATTTACTTGGAAAGACAAAAAAGGCAGAAGCACAAGTAAAAGTCGAGAAATGTGTACTAGCTCGAGTGAAAGCTTGAGTGATAATTGCTTCAAGGTCAGCCTCTAAAAGGGAGTGAGTTACTATAGGAGACTCGGTAGAAAGCTCATCACTGAAAGTAATAGTAGCTGCATGATGCTGAGGAGGCCTATACTGATCGCCATGACTAGTTGGCCCTCTATTTTGGAATTATTGAAAATCAGAATTAGCTATACAAAGAGTATGATTCCTCTTAAATGTAAAATAACGATAATCCTCAATTATGTGACTATTTGTACGATAGTAACGATAAAAATGTGACCGTTAAATAGAAGAAGATTGCGTTGGTGCAAAAGTAGGTATGAGGGATGGAGCAGCCAAAACAAAATCACCAAGTAGGAGTTTCATTGTTTACCTATGAGTCTTCTTAAAAAGTAGCTCTATAATAGCCATATCTAAAGTAGGCAAAGGACTACGATGTAAAAGAAATGTTCTAACGGATTCAAAATCATCATTGAGTGCCATAAAAAATTGGTTAAGATGTATACTATCTAGATAAGCAATAAATAACTCGATATCATATGAACATTTTCACTGTGGCTCAGTTATAGCTAACTGACCCCAAATGCCAAACATCTGAGAATGAAAATCATTAATAGATTGACCTGGCTTTTGTTTCAGATGATGGAGTTTATTGAGAAGCTGATATTGGTGAGCAAGATACGTAGAAAAATGGCGTTTGGCCAAAAAATCCTAGAGCTCCTTAGTCGTATCAAATCGTTCAAAAAGGATATTGATAGAAGTAATAGACGCATTTGCGATCCAAGCAATTATTTTGTAATCATCACTATCCCAATCTTTAAGGCGAGCTTCCTATGTTGCAGTAGTTTTAGTAAGCTCCTTCATTGGTTTCTATCATTTGTGACATAACATTAGAGCTTACATCCTTTAAGAAAATTACGCATGATTTTGGTCCAATGCTTGTAATTAGAATCATTTAGAATAATCTGGATAGTCTGAGTAACATTTGCTTGAAAAATAATAGTAGAATGTAGATAAATCAGTCAGAAAATTAGTATAAATTGGCTTAAACTGAAAGCAGACTTGATAAAAGCTTTGAAGATTGTAGCTATGCTTAACAAGGTTATTGAATATATATATATTCTCAAGCTACATAAGGTAATTCTCATATCATGAAAAAAGTGAAAAAAAGAGAAAAAAATGAAAATGTATTATATTTCATACTCTTTCTATGCATAGGGCAATCTTTTATATAATAGTAGGGTTGATAATTATAAAGATTTTAGGGCTCTTAAGAATTATATGGATATATAAAATATTTTAAAATATTTTAACAAATACATCTAATATCTTAGGTTCTAAAAATTTATTAAATTATATCAAATATTTTTTAAAAAATTTTATCAAATATTTTAAAGATCTTATCAAATATTATAGTAAGAATATTCTTGACAAGGCATATTAAGATCCCTTATGCCTTTCTTCGGATTAAAGACTTGTTGGTAAAAGTGAACTTAAATCAAATCTTGGGTTTCAGAGTGCATCTGAACCCTTAATTTTTTTTCCTTCTGTTGCCAAAGATGTTGGAACTATACGTGGACAGCCACTGATTGGCTTGCTGCTGTTCTGGATTCAACAAAACCTATTGATCTGAACACCACAAGCCCTATACAAGGGGTGGTGGTTTCTCGTCACCCGCCACAGGTTCTGATGTTAAGGCAAGGTTTCTATATAGGTGGAATGAAAAAATTAAAAGCAAAATTGCTAGTTCGAGATTGAACACTTATAAGATGTATGCTTATGATTCTTGCTCGCGCTATTGACCGATTCCTCAAGCAAGGAGGGGATATATTCGTGTTTGGAGACCACTTGGGGTATAAAGGATTCTTGGAAGTCGTTAGTCTCTCTGCTTAAATATTTAACTGACGTTTACCAAGTTTTTAAAAATTTTAAAAAAAAGTAAAAAAAAAAATTATAAATTCATCACCTAACCTGGCAGCTGCTCACCTTCTTCGGACGCAGGCGTGGCACCCAACAAATAGTTTGGAATCCACCTCATTTCAACTATTAGTTATTAAAAAAATATTATTAAAATTAGAAGCTCCCATCCGGCTCCGCCACATTGCCTGTTGTTTTTAATGCGGGACCGAGACCGAACGGAGCGGAGCGGTGTCAAGGCAGGAGTTGGCGGCTTCCCCTCGTAATTGAAAAGTCCGTGAAAGATGGCGATGACTGGATTTTACCGGCGAAATCTCCCCTCGCCGCCGGCGATCGAGTTCGCATCCTCCGATGGAAAGGTAATAACACGCGCCGCCTCCAATGTCTTCTTTTATCTCTGCCGTTTCTTTCCTTCAATCTTTGTTCTATTTCTTGGAAAAAAGAGAGAGATTATAGGGCTTTCGGATCTGTTCGGATGGGCCATACTGGGAATTGACGGCACCGGATTGCCTCGGAAGCGCATAGAACAGAGGAAGAATGGACCTGTTGTTTGATTAACTACGCGTGAAAATTAGTAATTATATGTTTTAGCATTTGTGATTTTATCTTTTGATTGTTTCTTTTGGAGATTAAATTCGGAGTCGTGTATGATAGATTGAGGGTAACATATCTCTTCTTGTTCCTTCGGGACGTGTTTTTATGCTTCAAATAAGGAGATTTAAGTGGAATATTGAAATCCTAAAATTTTTAGCATAAACCTTTGGAGGTCATTCTTCTCCTCGATGGCTTCTTTATTAAACTGTTCTCTATCAAATTTTACAGAAACTCTTCACAGAGGCGCTTCAAGGTGGAAATTCGGCTGGATTCTTCAAGCCAATTTCCTACTTCCAAACACAATCTGAGCCTGCATATTGTGGATTGGCGAGTCTCTCTATGGTCTTGAATGCCCTTGCAATTGATCCAGGAAGGAGGTGGAAAGGTAGCACAAAGTTTCTGCAATCCTTCGATAAAAAAGAAGAAAAGAAATTCAACAGTGCAGTTTAATTTGCTGTAAGCTTGCACTGAGCTTGTTTCTCTCATATCTATATTATGATGAACTTAATGTTGAAGGCATGTAATCTAGTTTGACCTGAAACAAGAATAGGATTAGATGATGATATCAAAGTGCAAACAACAGCATTCGAGGACAAGGATTTTTAATTGGTTTTAATGAAATAGGGAAAATTGAAAGTGTGATTTGCTTTGTTGTCTTATATGATTTGTTTTGTTAACTTAGATTCATCATTCTAAGAATGAGGAGATAAATGGACATACCTAATAAAATTAAACAACTTAAATGAAGTGAAGAGGAACTTAATGGTTGTTCTATGATGAATACATGCCCAATGTGGCTTGTAGGAATGCCAATTTAAAATTGGCATGGCAATAAATTGTGAAATGTTGCATGGATTAGTGTTTCATGATATGGTGGGCGGATGAATGTGGTATGTACCATAATGCTAAGATAGATTCGTGGGACAACTAGGAAAGAATGTGCAAACATTTTTTACAACAAGTGTAAAAGTTTCTCTTATCAAAAAACAAGTGTCAGAGTTGCATAGATTCTAGAGAAGAAGATGCCAAGTGAAAAATGTCCATGTTCTGTTAATTATTGACTTCACATCTGTTTTCTCTTTTGACCATATTATGAAATAAAAGAAATTATGTATTTCAAGAGTTCTGATTGTTATAAGTTTCTTAATTTTTGTAATAGTACTAAATTATATTACTTTTGTGGTTTATGATTTTCAGGCCCTTGGAGATGGTTTGATGAATCCATGTTCGATTGTTGTGCACCTTTGGAGAAAATCAAAGCTGAAGGCACTACATTTGGAAATGTTTTTTGCTTGGCCCAGTGTGCTGGAGCTAAAGTTGAAGCTTTCCGTACAAATCAAAGCTCCATCAATGACTTCCGCAACCATGTCATAAAATGTACTGGCTCTGAAGATTGTCATCTAATCACATCCTATCATAGGAAAATTTTTGAGCAGGTTTCTCTCTGATTCTTATAATATTGTCTTTCCCTTTAATGGCAGTGATATTGATTCAATCGTCCTTTTTCTTTGCTTAGTTCGATTATGACTACAATTTTGGTCTGTGTTTGCAGTTTTATGCTTGAATTTACCAGAAGCAAGATTAAATTTCAATGCATTGTTTATAATTCAAGTACTGCAAGATTAAATTTCAATGCATTGTTTATAATTCAAGTACTGCAAAATGGTGCATCTCCTTAACAGGGTTGATTTGCAGAAAGGTTTTTAACTCATAAATAAAAGAACAAGGTTCTTTTTATTTTGGTATTTGCACCATTATTCTGGGTGGTATATGGTTGGTGTCATATTCAATGAAACCATGCTTGGACGACACTGTCAGCTGATTCATACTACCAAACAAATTCTATTTCAACTATGTTATTCAATACAGACTGAAAAATGACAATTATTATCTCCAATAATATTTGAATTGATCTTTTGTCTGGCTTATTAATAGTTATGCTTGACTAAACTACTTGTGCTTTTGTCTTGTAATTTTAGCTTTTGCTATAATCTTGAGATTTATAAAATCAGATGAACATTTTTGGTTATGTGAAGTTTCACCTGATTATTGCTAATCATTTTCTTGTTTCTCTGCCAACATGACTGTTGATTGTTCTAGTAGTTTAAGGTTTCAGCTTTGTTGGACAAGGGCCATGTGAGATTTCTTTCACTTGGTTTAATTCTTGTAAAAGGTACTTACATTTTTCTGCCACAAGAAAACAAGTGAACTCAAAAAATTAATTGACCACATTAATTGTGAACTGAAACCAACTTTCCAAACTAGTAGTTACCCAATTTGGTTACTGATTTGCTGCAATCAAGAGTCAAAAGAAAGTAATTTGTTTCTTGCTTCGTTTTTTCCTAACAAAGACCATTTGATTGCTTTGATATCATATTGGGGTTTCATTTATTTGAATTGGTTTGATCTTTGTGTGGAAATGTAGCCTTGAACCATATCGACATCTTATTTGAATGATGCTAGAACAGCAGTTTTGTTTGAATTAATACTTTAGGAGATGTGAACATATGCATTCTATATGTTCCACACAGGCTGTGACATACGTACACATGTGCACATACATGCACATGTCCTATGAGAATGCTACTGACTGTACAAGAACAGTATGTACAATTTAATACACCAAACCCCATTTTTCAGACTCAAATCATAATGAATGATGTACAGAGTATCTCAAGGAGGATTAAGAACTGCTGAATAATTTATAACGTTATAAAGAAGTTGACAAAAATTGATGGTGAAAGAAATGGGAGATGAATCCCAAGATGTTAGTAGTAGGTCATGAAGCACTGATCAATCTCAATGTACTTATTACACGTGAAATACCAAATTGCTATTAAGAAAATAATCTTATTGTCATTACGATGAAAGAGAGTTAAGAGAATCATAAATATTCTAATATTTGCAATACAATGCTACAACCAATCTACCTTGGCTTCTGTGTAAACAAGGATTTAAGTGTGGAATGGTGTCTTGCTGGCCTTCCACTGGTATGAGGGCATGCTGTTCTAATGCTTTCTATGCACTGGTATGCATGCACACTACTGGTTTCTCTAGCTTTGGCTTGCTAAGGGGCTGGGGTCATTCATGCAATTGTGCCATGTGCTGCATTAGTGAAAGTGTTATGGGCTGATATGGCAGTCCTTGTGCATAAATCACAATGCAGCACTGCTCTAGTTTTCTGAGTAAGAACCAGAACTTGCTTTCGTGCCTTTCAAGAGATTAGAGGGTCTTTGAGTGAGAAAATTGGCAATTATGGACCAACGATCTGGGACATCACTAGCCTAATGAACAAGACCAGGCTTGAAACTAAAGTTACAAAGTGGATGAGAGCAAAAGTACATAACTGGTAGTACTGAAGATAACAAAAAGGATGAGAAATATCAGATGTACCGGACTTATATTAAGTCAATAATATTTGTTAGGGTCAGGAAAGGCTTACAATCATGTGGCTTACGCCTCAAGAACATTAACAATGGGTGCATAAGCTGCTGTTGTTTCTCTCAATTGAGCATGATAACTGATTCTTAAAATGCTTTCACTCAGAAGACAGATATCTTGGGAATTATGGGCTAATAAAGAAGATCAAGATAATTTATATCAAATTAATTTTGAAGATGTGCCTTGACAGATTGAATGGAAAGGGAAATGTTTCGAGTGATTATCATGCTGGTGCATAAAAGAGAATGACCAGGGTGCATGAAACGGATCAAGCAAACATATTGTAATACCCCAAAAATAGTCCTACATTGGATGAGAAAGAAAAGTGTTATATGCTTATAACTCAAGTTTATCTATTACCAATTAACTTCCATTCGAGTTTTTGGACCACGTGGTTTTAGCCCACTATCGAGTTAATTTGACTAGGTGGGCTTGGAGCATTACAAACGGTATCAGAGCCAATCCGAGGGCACAGAATTTGATGGGTATAAGGAAAGGGCTACCAATGGGATAGTGGTGGAGTCCCGCTATAGCATGGAGCCACCCTTGCAGCACCAACGATTCGGTTTAGAGTAGATTCTGGCTAGCTTGTGGTATGCAACAAGGACGCTGCATTATAAAGGAGGAAGATTGTAATACTCCAAAATTAGTTCCATATTAGATGAGAAAAAAAAATGTTATGTGCTTATAACTCAAGTTCACCTGCTACCAATGAACTTCCATTCAAGTTTTTGAGCCATGTGGTTTCGACCCACTACCGAGTTAATTAGACAAGCAGATGAGCTTGGAGCGTTACACATATTATAGTCATGGCCACTTTACAGAAAGCCAATTGCGATGGCTGCCTGGATCAATTTTACAAACTAAACTTGATATTCCTTTTTGAGATCATATATAAACTAATGCAGATGACAAACATGCGATGGAATATGTGAAAGTCAAGAGGATAAGGTAGCTAAACCTCCTTATTAGTCTTCATGAAGGTCATTATAAAAAACTATTTTTCATCTCAAATGAATGGGTGCAATTGCAATCAAATAGTTATACAGTGGTCATCCCAACAAAATTAGTAGAAGTTTATTGTAATTATACCTCCTAATTGAAGTTATGAGCCATCGATTAAAACTTGTATAACTATTTGATTTGTAGATCGACTTGCTAGAGATAGAACAAGGTTCACTGAGCTAGTACTAAGAGACCAATATCAGTCAGCGACCGGTTTGGTGTCGTATTAACATAAGATAGATTGAGACATATTGGTTTTGTATTGGTACAACTTAAAACCTTTTTTTTTTCATTTTTTTCCTCATTTGTTAGGGTTTTGAGAGAATATTTTAATAATTATTGCATTTAAAATTCATCTTTCTATATTACTTTGATATTTTTTGAGAGAATATTATTGTATAATCAATTAATTAATGCAATGAAAAATGAATACCCATATGAATGTAATACAGTATGCATAGATACATATAATTGGAAATACATAAATCAAAATTCATGTAGTAGAGATTTCATGTTGACATTTAGTTTTTCATGGAATGTTGGTGTTGCTTGTAGATGTTCGTAATCTTAGTCCATGATCTAACTCCAGTTCTGCCCCTATCTCTGCATTTGATAATTTGTTTCTTCTTGATAGCCATATGCTACCAATTTTATACTTGATGTTGGTGTGGCTATGTTATTTGGGAGAAGGTTAAGGTAGCGAAATTTGACCTTGAATCTAGTTGAGTTGGTCGAGGATGGTAGCTACTTGAATACGATGCCTTAGATGAAGGATAACTATATGAGTTTGGAAGATGTGGGATTCTTATTATTTATAAATGGTAACTTTGACTTAAAGATTGTTTCCTCATACTTTTTCTTAAGAGTCCAACAACCTTAAATTCTTTTAGAAGTTTAATACGGTTTAAATTTCCAAGGAGAAATCTAATTATAGTTCATTATAGGAATTGAAAAGTTGAGAAATAGAGCCAATATAGTGTTAGAATTAGGATTAAAGTTAAGATTATATAAATATAAAAAATACGATGATACAAAATAATATACATAATGTTGCTATTTAGTGCAACATAATAAATTAAAAATGGGTTTTGAAATCTTTTGGCTACTGGTTGTTATCATGTTACAATACTTATCATGTGTTGGTCATGGCAATTATGTAGACTGTAATGGATAACTATTAAACCATCCAATCTGACTACATAATCATCTCAAGCATCAATCTTTTCACAAAATAAAAATGTATAAGTTAATTCTGCTATTTAATTTTCTTTTAATTCTGCTATTTAATTTTCTTTTAATTCTGCTATTTAATTTTCTATGTATGGTGGCCCTTCATGAGCTGGAATGTTTGATGAGCTTCTCTCAGCCAACCACTCAATAGAGATAGGGAGGGTATAACTGTCCTGTCCACTGTACCTTTCTGGTCTGTATGGCTAGGGGAAAAGACAGTATAACAGTCCTGTCTACTTTACCTTTGTGGACTATATGTCTATTTTATCTTATAAAGAAACATCTGTTTCTCAATTTTCTGCAACCTCAATAAATTATTAAGTTAAATAAGAAATGGGTAACTTTTAGGATTTTCACTACTGGATTTTGAAACCTGACCAGTTCTGTGATCCTTCTAGTGGACTATCGATGAATGTTGAAATAAAAAGCTGAATGCATCTGTTTAATTTTGCCGACTCCCTGGACTAATATGTTTGTATGCCATTGTTATTTCTAGGCCATCTTAATCTATGTGAGCTTTTTGGCCTCTTAGAACATTACATGATAGATGCTTCTGCTAATTTGATCTGAATGGCACTGTATTTAAATAGGACAAGCCTTTAACCAGGATCCATGTGGCTTAATTGATATTCTTATGCCCACTTATATCTGATAGATCACTAATCAATTCTTTCCAATAGAATCGGTTAACCAAGGCTAAAAGGAGCCTTTCCATTGAGACTATTAATTGTTGGACATTCCATATAATTGAGACTTGTAATCAGTGGGCATTGTGGAGTATTTAAACCATTATAAAGGCATTGTGGGAGTGCTTTAGAAAATTTAAAATATTTAAAACACTAATAGGGGCATTCTATGAGAGGGGTATTTTGAGAATAGGAAAGTTTTCACATGGGACTTGTAGTTTTTAAGATGGCTGAAATAAAACTTGTGTAGGAAAAAAATAGACCTTTTCTTTTCCCTACCTAAAAGTATGAAGCATATGGTAAACATAGAAGGGGAAACCTACAAACAAATGTGGAAATATCAACTCTGGTTAATGAACGCATGGTATGTCATTTTGGATGTACCGTACCATGCCAGTACTGTACTGATACCTGTATTGGTATGCCTATGTACTGAGCATACCAAGCGTATTGACACTATGTTAGAATTTACCTATACAATGAACTCTGTAGTCATACGCTCGTATAAACATATGATCCCTAGTGAACTCTAGTAAACTTTGTAGTAATATCAAATCTTCCACAGAACTGTATGAACATTATATCTGGGGGTCAATATACTTGTAGTTATAATAAAATAAATATAACTTTGAATTTCAAGCTTGTTTACTTATTTTATGCCTTTTTTACATGTTATTTATCTGTTGTAATGTTCTCATAAAATGGTTATGCATTAGTTTCCTTATGTATGCCATGATTACGTATACTGCTTCGGCACAAAAAATAAACATGGGTTGTCCATAACAATTATGTGTTTGAACTAAGGTTTGTCATATTGGAAGTCGATATTGTTTGGTATAAGGAGTACCATACTGAATCGAGGGTATACCAGTCAGGTGGACTAGGAGGCCTTAACCCATGAACCGCTTCAAATTAGGTTGAACTGGTTGATTCAGTTCAGTTTGGTGTGCAAGTATAAGGTCGGTGCGGGT
Source organism: Metroxylon sagu (assembly GCA_017589505.3). Taxonomy (NCBI): domain Eukaryota; kingdom Viridiplantae; phylum Streptophyta; class Magnoliopsida; order Arecales; family Arecaceae; genus Metroxylon; species Metroxylon sagu. The sequence goes on along the minus strand of JACVBY030000375.1, from coordinate 326,498 downwards.
GGTTCGAGGTAGTTCACCCCTTATACCAAACCGAGAGACTGAACCATCCCAGTTCCAGATTGATTGGTTTGCTCCAAATCGCTTGGTTTGGGATGATTCAACTAAGCTTGGTTTGAACGCTCATGGACAATACATTTCTATTGATGATTCTTTATATTAGAAACTTGTAGTTCTTTCTTTCTTTTTACTTTTTCAAATTTTGTAACTTTGTGAGACAATTGGATAATTGTAGTTTCATTTGGTCTCAGACAGGAGATGGACATTTTTCACCAATTGGTGCTTATCATGCTGGAAGTGATATGGTTCTAATTTTGGATGTGGCTCGTTTCAAATATCCTCCTCACTGGGTTCCACTTTCAGTTCTTTGGCAAGCTATGGATACGATTGATGAAACAACTGGATACCACAGGGGGTATGATTTCTTACATTCTTCTAGTTATAGAGAACAAAATTTCATCTTTAATATTATGAAGTTCAATGGCCTGCTAGTGTCATGTCAAACAAGGGAAATCACTTTCATTGGGTGGTAGTGTAGCAGTTCTTGTTACTCTTATTTGGCACAAAAATAACTCTTAAAATTACCTAAGTCTGCCCATGTAAACACACAGGTCTGACATATTGTAGATTTGATTCTACAACATCCAATACACCAGAATCTATGATTAACACTTATTACAATAATGCAAAGCCATGCAATTTTGCATAATAGTCTTTGCCCGCAAGTGTGAGGAATAAAACAATTTATCTGCACAAAGGTCAGAAAATATAATGATATGAGCCATATTCATGATAATTTTTTGCCCAAACATTTTCAAGTGTGCGTTACTCAGGCCTGTCCAGGCTACTTTTTAATGGTTTTGGTGTTGCAAAGTTCTGAATCTTGCTTGCATGTAAAATTTATTATAGTTGAAAAAGCAATTGCACTGTATCCTTACACCCTATTCCATTTTTCTGGAGAGAAAGATCCTAGTGGTCTTCTGTAACTCAAGTTTTGTTCCTCTCAGTTGGTTCTTGGCATGGCATGCACACCTTCTTGGTGTTGGTACCCATATGCAACAGAAGAAATGCAGTCTTGTCTCTATTGTTGCAGAGATTTTCTGGAACTTTTTTCTTTTAATTCCATATCCAAACTCTTTTGAATAGCTTATAATGATAGAGAAGCATATGTTTAGCTGTTTCTGACAAACTATAATGAAGATTCATGCTGTAATATTTTGAGAACCTCGTAGCCAAATCGGCTTTAAAAATAACATTATTACGAAATACAATCTTACGGAGGTAAATATCAGAATTCAGCTAACATATATTCTACCCATACATATATCTACATTTCATTGCATCATAGTTATCAGTCAATATACTCACAATGTAAAATGTACTATGCTTTTTTTTATACATGTATCCAGTGATACATAAGTCTACATCATGGAGCTGAGGTCACAATATGGTACATATCATAGTGTTGTGTGATACTCTGATTCTTTAAATACAACATTGATATGCATTACAAGATTCCTGGTTTGTGCTACTGATGGTTGTTGAGGGCTTAAAGATCTCTTACTAAAACATTTTGTTTGCTGCTTCCTAGGTTGACTGTGTACTGATAGGACAGCTAACTGCTTAGGGTTAAATGCTCGCAGGGCCATGGTACCAAAACATTTCATGCTCACATTAAGTACACATTTAGACTCAGTTGCAGAGCATTTGCAACTTTGAGGTAGATAAAGGTAGACTGGATTGGCCATAGAGAGTTTATTCACTTTTAATATCAAGTTCAAAACAAATATACCTGTTACTCCAATTGTTCATGAGCAGGATGAGACTAGAGTGACCATAATAGGCGCCTAAGTAACGATATTTTGAAAAATTGCATATGTTGTATAGAGCATAAAAAATATATGGGTTGCACAAAATACTACATAGGTTGCAGATTGCATGAGTTGCAAAATGCATAGGTTGCATAAAATACTGCATGAGTTGCAGGCTCCATAGGTTGCAAAATAATTTCATGTTATTAAGTTGCATAAATTGCAAGAAAGTCATTTTAGTTAGGACTGAAATGAGATTCAAAAGAGTCGAATGTGGAATATATATATCATAGTGTCCACAAATCCATATCAGGCCTGAAGTAGCCGAACGAGAGCATATGTGTACGCTCGGGTTGGCCCTTTTTGTGATGTCTGGACTTGAATTCGTACAACATTTGAGTTTAACATAGCCCATTGAGTGAAAGCTCCGCCGTCGCATACATTATGTTGTATGTGCTAAAGTCAACCTAGTAGGAGTAACATGATAAATTTCTTTTCTGTCACCATATGAGCCCTACAATTGTGCAGTGTCTTAGGACTTGAACTTATATCCTAAAGTTGAAATTCAGGATAACTTCCTTAGCTTTGTCATCCAAGGTCATGAATAATACAGCCACATGAGACAATACTAGGGAGTTAACTAGACAAAGATAAATTGATATGAGTGTTTAAGGAAGATTACTCACAAACATACCTTGAGTTTGTGATCCATTGCTCGGGCAATTATGTGCATAAGTTTCATATGATCATGGATATAGATATTTGACTTGGTGATTTTAAGTACTGCTCAGAGTTTAGTCTCTTGAAGGGTTGAGAGTACTTGATTAGATGTGATCGGATTTTTTAGGACACAAATGAAACTGAATTGATTGTGTGCTGCGTTAGTTATGTGTTAATTTAATGCAGCACTTCCACTACATGTGAGTTTCATTGAGTTGCACATCCCACTGCACTGCATAAGGAGAGAGGTGAAATGAGGTTGAGAGCATTGTTCTTCTACGAATGAGTAGGAAATTGTTAGTCGACCTAGCACTCAGTGCTAAGTCATGCATCCACACGGACCTACCTGCATGGGCCACTGCTGATCAGTGAGGCGATGGCTGTAAGGCAGTAACAGCCTCATGCCGTCAAGGCTAAAACAAATAAGAAAGTCTTCTCTCTAATGAGCGAACGAGAGAAGCTCTCTCCTTTTTCTCCTTAGTTCATCGATGACCTCCTTGCCTCTCTGGTGGCACAGCCTAGGGTGTGACACACTAGGAGACTCTAGTAGCCTCCACGACCAGCCGATGAGCTTCCCCGTAGCTTCCGCTATGGAAAGGAGGTATGTCCCCTATTTTCCCACAAATGAAAGAACGCATAACGAACCTTGGTATTCTCCGCTATTTCATTGGGCTTGAGGTTTCCTATAGTGCAAATATATGATGTCTCATCAAAAATATGCTGCTGAAGTTATTGCTCATGCACTACTGAAAAACACTAGAACTGCTCCACCTTTTGAGTTTCATATGAAGGTTCACCTAGATGATGGTGATGTGGAAGATGAAATTTCAATTGCAAAATGTGAAGGTTTAGATTCAACAGTGCAGCTACCTAGGAAGCTGAAGTCATGGACTAAGCCAATACCCAAAATGATTTTCTTCACTAGATCCTTGAAATAAATTTCTGGAGTTTGAATTTCAAATCTCAAATTTGAATGTTTTCCACATGCCTTCACACATTATGAAAGGATCCCATTATCTTAAAATTTTATGTCATCAAATTAGACCAAGGGAACTACTCTATAAAGCTTTCTCTTTGAATCCCACCCAACCACATTCTTCCACTTAAAACTTTCCCTACCTGTCCAACCATAATGTGACCAATTTTGTTTTGCTCAAATTAACTCAAACCACTTACATGGCTCATCTGAGAAACAAGAGCACTAGATTGTGAGATTGATTCCTTAAATGGAAGTGGAAAGTTATTGAATTCAGATTTTGCACCTAGGATGCATCACATGGGCATACTTAAAAAAGGTTCTAGGATTAGCTGTCAGCCTAAAACTGCGGTAGATGTGTGTGAACTTTAGCAGATACCTGCCCATCAAACTGGAAATCTTGAGAGTTTGAGTTGCTCTCAAAACTTCAATACTTGAAGAAAGGTATATCTTCTTTCCAAGTACCTAGGAGAATATAGTGATCTGTTTTATGGCATTTCACTGTAACCTGACATGAATATGATATAAGCTGATGACTTAAAATATGTTGTGTGATTTTAAGGTTGTGACTGAAAATATCTAAGTTTCAATGAGCAGATGGGTAATGGAATGTTCTGATGTGTAATTTGTAAAGGGGAGAAATCATGAACCTAAGAACTGTTGAATAATAATAGAAGTTGGAAGAATACTTTAAAATCTTCTGAAATAATGTTTGTTACAATAATATTTCCCTCTTTTTATTATTTAAATTTTGATAACAAGAATGCATAATAGATTTAACCCTTGAACTCTTCCATCTGAATCTTCTTGGCTGACTATCTATTCCTTTCAGGAAAAGGTTCAACTAATAATACTCCCAGCACGTGCAATATTTTAAGTTGCCCTGCAACAAGGTTGCTGTGCCTCTCTTATGTACATTTATGGTGCCTTGACCGATGAGGATCCTAACTATTGTTTCAGTTGTTGTTCTATCAACTTGTTGAGACTTGTCTTTTTGCAGGTACATGCTTGTTTCAAAACCTCAGGAAGCACCATCTCTGCTATATACTTCGGTAATGACCTTTCAAGGTTTCATAAACTTTAGCAATTTATAATATGACTGCTTAAGAATTATGTGTATCTTCTCTACATAATTGCCAGCATAATAATTGCCTGGCCTATAATATCCATGAGACAAAGATTCTGCTGTTGATTTTTGAAGATTATGCAGAATTTCAGACAAGAGAGCTGCTTCAGCACTGCAAAGTACTTCATAGATGATGTGCCTCTTCTTTTAAAGTCCAAGGATCTTAAAAGTGTTCCTCTAGTTCTCTCTCTTTTGTTTCAATATGTACCTGCAAATGCTGAAGATTTCCTCACATGGATTGCGGAAGCTAGGAGACAAGAGGAAGATGGATCAAACTTGAGTGAAGAGGAAAAAGGCAGACTTGCTATTAAGGTCTTGATTTGTTCTAATCATGCATTTTCCTACTCATTATTTTTTACCCTGAAAATTCACTCAAGATCATTGTGTTTCAGGAAAGAGTACTGCAAGAACTTCGTGCGACTAAGCTTTTTAAATTTGTCACGAAGTCATTATTGTCTGTGAGCTCGTGTTGCAGAAATGGATCATCTGTGTGTGAAAAAAATTCTTTACCTGAAATTGCAGCAGGTGTCAGCTGCAAGGGTGCAAAGTTATTAAACAGCAGGAATGGAAGAAACCAAGAATTATACTGTGGAGGGACAAGTATTAAATGCTTGAGGGCAAAAGGATATCTACCTATGACTCTTGTCTCATGCAAAGTGGTATCATGTGGCAGAGAGCAAGGACTAAATGTGCTGGTACCGGTATCACCAGAAAATTCAAGTTCTTGCAGCTCTGGTCTGAGTAATTCAATTGGAATGCGTCCAACAACTGGTGATCTTTTAACAGTTCTGTTACTGGCCTTGCCTTCTCATACATGGTTGGGTGTTAAAGATAAGAGGCTGTCGGCCAAAATTCAAGATATTGTTTCAACTGAGAATCTTCCAGATGTTCTTCGAGCAGAGGTTGGTCATTCTGCTCTGCCTCCCCCATTCAAGAACATGCACACTCTCACAGACACAACACACACAAACGAAACTTTTCCTTATTTCAACCCAAAAAGCTGGCAGTTACAGTCCTTGACCAATTTCTTACATATTAACTCTACACAGAATTGTTACATTTTTCCACTTTATATGGACCCAATCTCATATTCATTAGAACTTGGCTTAATATGTTCTCTTCCCCACTGCTAAGAGGCTTGATCAAGATCATTATGCTGTTATTTAGATGCTTAAAATTATGTTTTGACTAATGGATCATACAGGCTGCAAATGAAACAAGATGCTGCTGAATAGCTTGAAGTGTGGCTAAATAACAGGCTTGATCAAGATCATTTCTTTAGGGGATGAGCCAATGTCAAATAAATGAGCCAAGATTGAACACTTTAGGCTTGCAAAATTAAATAGGAACTCAGGTTAAGTTTGATAACAATCTTGTCCAGTTAACGAACATGCCAAATTTGATAGCTGTTGTCAACTCAGCTCATACTTGGATACTCCTGTCATATAAAATGGCAAGCCTATGCAGCTTGGTGCTTAGATCAACTTGTTTGCACGCCTAATGACATAGGAAATGTCATATTTTGCTTCATTGCTTCTAATGGTACTGCATATTCTATGTTTGTCATCTATTGACACTGTTATTAGTTCAGTTTCTGCGTATTCATATTTTACAAACTAGCTAAATTGGAATCTACAGGCAATGGTTTGAATTAAATGATGGGAAAAAACTTTGTTGTATATAAAGTTACAATAACTGGTTGACATATTCATACGATCTATGGTAATATATCAGAGATTACTGTGTAAAAGTTACAGATTTACATAAACGTGGAGATCCAATTGTTTTAATAAGAAACCAATGATTTAGAGGAGCAACCAGAAATTCCTTAGTTTTTCCTATTATTGCTCCACGGAAAGAAGAGAAAAGGTTGTTTGGTTTCTGTTTGTAGTAAGGTGCAATTAGTATACATGGAGCCAGGATTTTTCTCATAATGGAAAGTAAATGCTTGATACTCATGTTTCCCATCTTAGAAAAATTTAATAATTAATGGTTGTATGACTAGATAAGCTGGGTAATTAGATGGTTATGAACAAATCAGAATGGATATGAGGAAAATCTGGTGCCTATGTTATAGTCTCAAAGTTTTATCTATTTGCATGCTTGTGTATGATTACCATAAACATAAAGTCTCGTCTCAATATGACTTCACATGCTTGTGGGCACAGTATTTACAAATTACAATATGCTTGATTTGTTGGAATCTTTCACTCAAGCTGACATTCAACTGAGAACACCTTTTGAGTCCCGCTCAAATAAAGTAGAAGCTCGCTACTAAGGGGAAAAATTTAGAAGACAGTAGGACTCTGATCTGGTCTCACAGTTGGTTATTAGTTCGAGAAGTACAAGGTACATATTACAATAAATTTATAAAGAGTGAACTTCTTTTAGAACTTTCAAGGTGGCAATTGCTCCGCCCTGCTCTACCATGTCGTCTGAGCAAGTATTTTTGGTCACTGTTTGAAAATATTGGGTTGATGCTTTATGAAGGAATACCCTTCAACTAAGGAGTAACTTACTCTGTAGGGGCATAGCTCTTTAATCAAATAGTAGTCAATGTCATATAATGAGCATAAATCCAATTCCGTCCATGGAGTCTGTTACACTTTGCACTTGCTGCTGAAGCCGTGAGGATAAGCTCATTATTCTAGGAACAGGGACTGTCTGTGGTATGCCTTGATCTTAGGGAATTTATCTAATTATCCAAAATCTGCTGGTTCTTTATGCTTTCTTGAAGATGACTACTGGTTTTTTATTGCTCACTGAACTCCGGCAGATTCCAAACACATTTCATAAGGACTAGTTTATAAACTGTACTACAGAAGGCAGTATGAAGTAATGTCATTGTTCACCTGTGCTGCTTACCTTTGATAGTACAAATTCTAAGTATCCTTCATGGCACATGGCAGGTTCTACACTTGCGACAGCAGCTTCAAATCCTCAAGAGATGTAAAGATAACGAGGCTGATGATTATCTTGCTCTTCACTCGCCTGATATAATCATTTCAGACCTTCAATGAGCGTTGAAGGGGTATTATTTTCTGAACTTTTGTTTCGTAAAGAACATGAATTCTTTAAAATGTAAAATGTTCTAGTTTACAAACCAGTCTCATTGATTTTGATGTGAATGCTTATCTCGTAGTTGCTATTTATTAGATATAAATCCCACTTGTTATGCAATCTGTGCTGATTAAGAATATCAAAATTAACGTAGAAAGAGGCTGGAACTATATGACCAAAGAATTTGATGTTGTAGATTTACGAGTTAACTCTATCTTGTCCTGCAAGTAAATGCAGAGAAGACCTGTCATAGGGGAACCAAGGTTGGACTGCCATCAGCGACCAATTAAAGCATAGCCTAAAATTGACTAATGCAACTTCGGTGTGGTAGCTTATGGGTGAGAATGTGATACTGGTACATAAATAATATGCGAGGTGTACAAGTGTATAATATGCCCAAGCATTGCTAAAAAACGGCAAGGTGTGTCAGCATTTTTTTTTAAAAAAAAAATCTTTTCACTAGATTTTAGGGGTTTATGAGTTTCCAGAAAGGTGGCCCCTGTTTTGTTGCCTATTACCTTTTGGTCCTCCCTAAGAACAAGAGGAGGAGATAATAGTGTAAAACTGGATTGCCAATACTATATCTTTGGGTAAAATTAACTGTGTAAAATTGGAACGTCAAAGACCAGAAGTACTTAAACTCAACTTTGGCTAAGATTAAGGTTTACAACCTTGGTTGGACTTGGCTTAGGTTTGTTTTCAACCATTCCTGCCCTCTAACGAGCAAACTTTACCAAACAAATGTTGGCTCTTTCTTTTCTCTAGGAAGCAAAGCGGGTTAGTAACGAGAAAATACAATGTTTGGTCCTATATTGGTTGATGTGAAGGTTGTAGAAAGTCATGCATGAAGCGCCAAACTTTAGGTCGTCTAGCATGAAGCGGATGATCAGGGAAGAAAATATTTACTAGGTGGATGACTTCTCCTGGGAGCATAATAAATGTTTTAAATTTTATGAGATAGGGCTGTTATGATGTTTCCATGAAATAGAACATCCCGTTGTGTCATTACATCTCAACACTTAAGATGGGGTCTACCGTAAGACTTGCTAACTAAAGCATTGGAATGATAGCGAAATGATTCATTTGAAATAGCAAAACTTGTCCCAACACTCATAAGACGTCCCGTTGAGACTTGAAATGAGGGCATTAATATAATGATATGAATATGTAGGGATGACAATTTCTTTCAAATTAGTAGATACTTACCCGCTTTTGCTTCATTTGAATCAGGTATGAAGGTGAAAAAAGATAAGTAGAGTATAAAGACATGTGGCAATAGCTATAATGGATATGGGGCAGGCATAAATGTAAAGATATTCCCGTCCTATCCTACCCCATACTTATTATGTCTGTTAGTAAATTTAGTTAATTACTCTTATTTACTAACATAGTTTCAAATTTCTCATGAAAAACTTTACTAGCAACCACAGACAATAATTTTTCAAGGGCTTAATCCGTTTAATTGGCCAAGAATTGAAGGAAAAGAAAGAAAGCAATCTACAATTGCTTTGGGTCTCGATTTGGAATTAAAATTTGAAGGAAAAAAATATGATCTAAAATTAAAGAAAAAAACATGAAATAAATGAATGGAGTGTAGAACAGATGGTAGGTATGAAGCAAATATGGATAGCAAAATGGGTATGGATATTATATTATCCCCCATGAAAATGGATACACAATTTTATAGCCATATCGAGTACGGGATGGATACGGATGCGGATATGGATATAAATGTTTTTGATGGATATGGGCACTGCACCTGCTCCATTCTTTTGTTATTCATATAATAAATTTTTCTGATGGATATAAATATAAAGATATCTTTTATTGTACCCGCTTCATTCCATTGCCATCTGCATAAATATATCATTTGGTCCCTTATTCAAGCACATGAATTTTTCCTTCTTGAACCAAATGACATCCGCTACTTTTGTTGCCTCCACTTGTGCGTGCTGCCCTACTCCCCTTTTCCGCTTCCCCGAGCTGCCATTCCCAATTGGCCCACCACTTTTCCTCGCCATTATCTTCCCCCACTTTCATTGGCCCCTGCTCATGGACATTCCAACTCTGCTTCTATTAACCTATTTACCAGTATGATGCTCAGAGATCATGGGTTTTATGTTTTGTCTAATCAGTATCCTAAATGTAAGCCCTACTATTGCAGTCATTCCTCTTCTGCAATAAGACCTAAAAATGATTGACTCTCTTCATAACTCTTTCCTTTAGACCTCCAATATTTTTCCTTTGAGTCTTTTCCATTATAGAGAAAATGGTCATTTAAAAAATTAGTGCAAAGATGGCCTCATTTATTTCTTTTGCTATAGGAATTGGCCGGGTTCCAAACCCTCCTATTGTTATCCTTTCAATTATCTTCCCATCTCTCGCCGTGTAGCTGACAAGTATGACTAGAAAATCAGCACTTTTCCTTGTCACCAAAGATATGCTGAGATCCCGTACGTCCATCAATGCGTTGACATCATGTTTAAAGTCCTAGAGCTTGGTAGGTTTGTCATGAAGGAAGACATGCCTGGTTATATGACCTTGGTCATTAACTAGTGTTATTTTGACTATAAGGTAAAATGCCTTGAAGAAAGTAGGTTGTTGTCTACCTTCTCTTGTCAAGAAATTTCCACACTTTTCAACCATGACCTTATCAATAAGGATTTATTTACTATGCCATTTAGACTTTGGTGTACCAATAAAAAGTGTATTAGGTATGATTTATAATGTATCTTGTAGATTTATCAACCTTACTTTCGTTGGAATTATGGCATCTTTTCAGATAATGGGAGGGGTTTTCTAGCCCTGCCTAATGTTTTGAGATAATAAATTTTAAAGAGGTATCAGAAACTTAGGACATTGATAATATTTCATTTTTTTGGTTTGAATAGCCAACTTTGCCTTGATGGAGAGGATATTTCAATGTTTCATTTCTATTTTTGAAGAATTCAGATTGAGCATTTTTTTTCAGATCATAAGGGGTGATTACAAGTATGTTATCTATGTCCAAATTGAAATAGTAGAACTTGCTTTAATCCTTATCTCTCTTGTGATCATTCTCAATGATCGTTTTAACTAGCTCTGGGAAGATACTTTTGATTTTTAAATATCAACTATTATCAACCTTCCATTTTTTTATTGTTAGTACATGCACTCCTAATATCCAATGCAAGTAGAAATTAGTAGGTCCATGATTTAATATAGTTGGTTGATTATGATTATTATCATCAATCAATATAAATTTTAGCCTATTGGCTTTGTTTGATCAATTAACCTTTTTTAATCAATTATTTAATTTTCATAACTTGAACTTTTTTTATTAATTCAAACTATATTTCTTATGCACTCTTCTCATTGGATGATGGTCTATTCCGAACCAATTCAACTGGTGCCTTAAAATATTTTTACGTTTAATTTGTTGGTTTTTTTGAGCAATTTTGAATGATATCATTTAACTACTTATATTACAAATTGGTCGAACTTTTCAAACGAAGTTGTATGTTATTTCTCAAGCATTTTTTCTATGATAAATATATCTTTAAGCATCATTTGATCTTTTGGTGATGACATTTGATAAATGTGATCAAACGATATATGGGACTATTAATAATAGGCTAAAAATATCATTCATGAGCCACCATTTAACTAATTTTATAAAACAAAATCTCATGACATGATATGTTACTCATTTTGCGACCTCCAATTTCAATATAATTTGCTGTCCCCTTGACCATTTTGATGAGAAGTTTTGGCCATCTCTTGACCTTAAGAAGAGGTCAAAGTCTTTTTATTAGCATCAAATGTTCTTTTCTCACCAAGTGTGCTTAAAGCTTGAACTAGCTTATTAATTTAGTCCTATTTTTTTGACATTCTATCTTATTCAAATCCATCAAGTGTGCTAAAAGCATTTTCTAAAAGGTTAAATGAGTACTTGATTGAACCATCGATATGGTTAATCAATTAGATTGACCAGTAGAATTAGGTCAATAATGATATATTTCTAAATGTCTTAGTAAAAGAGCTTAAAATTTCTAACAAGATGTAAATATTGCCAAAAAAAAAAAGATAATAATTCACAAATAAAGAAACTAACCAAATAGAGGCTTGTTTTCATGAAAGATTAAAAAAGATAAAGTAAAGTACAAATATTCTGTAGAATGATCATCATGCTAGAGAACTATTTTAGCTTAGTTGAGTCAAGGATATAGAATCCTCTCAATACTTGTCAATCTTCTCTAAGATAAAATAGGACTTGATATTGAAGAATTTTGAATCAGGATTAGGGATGCAAAATCTTTTGATGCTTATCATGGTAAATAGGATAGTTATAGAAGTCCTATCCATGTTGGTGCTGATATCAATTGTCCTTGAGCATATAGAATATGAGAAATATTTAAAATGAAGCCTCTTTTCTTTTCTTATATATTACATTTTAATAGTTATATCTATCCATAGCTATCATCTTTTAAGTGGTTTCTTATCTTAGTAACTTTCCTCTTGAAAGTTGCCAGTAGTTACTTATCCATTATCTTAATAATTCCATTTAGATAGTTAATTCTAGCAATCAACTATCTAATTATATCATCTTATATGAGTAATAGGTGGCTAACCATGATCTCTCCAAGTATCAAGTACAAATAATTACCTAAATCTTGGTTAACACAACAAATCAACCATTTTATTATCGTTAGTCAATGATTAATTAAACTTTGGCAAAAACTATGCATGATACTAGCTGAACTTAATTAGATCTAATAAATTAATTTCATTCCAATCACATTAGAAGCTATCATAAAAATTATCCATGCATCCCATACATGTTCTACATCTAATACTTATCAACAAATACTAAATCATTACGTAAGCTATTAAAAATAAATTGAGATTTGCAATCATAAAGCAGATATTAGCCTACACACAAAGGATAGAGTTCAGCATTTTCATAGAAACCTTTGTTTAAATCTACAAAATCTTTCTTCGAAAAGCTCTAGTCTATATAAAAATTAGATGTGGCAAAAATTCTAATTGCCTATCTCAAAATATCGAATGCTATATTGTCTCGTAAGTATAATTTATTACTTGTTACAATTAAAAGGAATTTTTTTTTTTGCATGTATACATTCATAAATATTTGAATTAGTTATATATTCACATCTATTTACTATTTATGTGTATACCTTTATATATATATATATATATATATATATATATATATATATATATATATACATATATTTTGCATAGATATCCATATAAATATTTGAAATTACATATCTATTCTCATAAATTTACTATTTATTAATATATCTTCATAAATTATCTCTTTGGCATGTATATCTTCATAGATTTTTGCTATTTAAATGTATAACCTTAAATAAAAGTAGATGCACAAAAGATATATTTTATAAGAGAAAAGGAGAGAGGCTCCGCGGGGGGTATATAACTTCAAACACCTATAATGGTATAAATGCAAAGAAATAATATATGAATATGTATATAAATAGTAATTTTGTAAGGATATACATGCACTTCTAAGGATATATAAGAAGTGAAACATAACTAAAAAGCCAACTGATGAGTTATTATTTTCTATAGAAATTCTCTCGTAAACACTTCAAGACTCTCTTAGTCATAATTTGGGAGCCAACTAAGATCAAAAAATAAACAATAAAATCACATCCTCAACCTTTTTTGATCTATTTTTCATATATAACTACAAAATAATTTGAGTATTTATCATTGCCTTTGTAACAATTTATAAAATTAAAGATTGCATAGGTAAAAGCTTTTGCTCTCATGTCTCATGAAGCTCTTCCAGTGCGGCAGCATGGTTTGGCACAATATGGGTCATGCCTAGCATGGGCCATAATAAATAATACCAGGCTATATTAGGCTAGAGGTTGGAGGTATGCTGGTGGAACAGCACGATGCAGCTGAGTCACAACCGAGGGATTTTACTAAAATACCCCATCCAACAATCATAAATAATTATATTTTAGAGATATTTTGATCACTTTAATGTATTAAAATAAAATAAAATAAAATAAAAAGGTCAGCCTGCATGCCGGCAAGACCCGACGCAAACCCTCAGATCATGGGACGTCGGCCGGCAAGGACACATGGGCCATGCTGGATCAGGGTCCGGATTCTATGGGTCATGCCAGCGCAGTCTCCCTCCTATGGCCAGCACGGTTTGCAAATAGTGCCACATCATGTCATGTTAATACGGCCGCTTAATTGCAAGACAAGCGGCCGCGGCTCCTGCTCGTTTTATATTACTACTCCCACATCTTCTATTTCTAGCATCAAAGCATCATATGCAATAGTTTGTCAGTGATTGCTTCTAATGTTGGGGCCCAATCTGCGTCCATATCTGTCTGTAGCTTCCCGCAGCTATTGTTGTTGGTCCCAGCATCCGCACTGGATTCATTGAAGCTCCAGTAGAAGGTTTGCATCCATCCATCCATCCGATACTGAAATTCAAACAAAATGTTTGTCTATGATTGAAGGAAAAAAAAAAAAAAAAATGTTAGTATTTTACTTGTTGAGACATTCTAGTTACTAGCCCAAAAATCGATACATGAGGTCTTGCCAACTCTCCAACCTGTGGGAAAATATAGTCTCCAGATAAGCACCACAAGAAAAATCTAAAAGAAGCAGAAAAAAAAAAAAAAAAAAAAAAAATCAGGTATGAACTGCCCGATCATGCACCGCACCTGTGTGGATTACTGTCTGAATTTTGATTTTTGAAATCTGAATTTCAAAATTTGAATGATGTCTAATGTTTATCAATAGATTATTTAAAGAAAGTCCATTCATAGAAAAGATGAAATATTGCCCCCAGTTGATTAAATGCAAGAATGAAATGATACAGAACGGGATGATTGCAAGAAAAGTAGCTAGCAATTATTTAGATAGAGGGCAAGGATGGGAAGAAGCCTACTTAAGTTAGAGTAGGCCATAGAAAACATCAATAAAAATATGATAATAGGCATTTTTATAAGTCAGTATTGATGAAAATATGTATACAATATTATAATAAAGATATGTGTATATAAATAAATATTTTATTAACAAAATTATAATCAAATTTAGTTGGAAAAGATCAAAGTAATTTATTTAAGATTTACAAAAGAATTATGAGCCATTCAATTTTAAGAGGGCCTAACCTTAAGTCAATATAAGTAACTCTCTCTTAACACTTATAAATACATTACCAAAGGTCTCAAAAAGGCTAACAAGTGGATAAGTCCTCTCTCTCTCTTTCCTTTCTCATTTTTCTCTTTTTCTTTTCTCAAACTAAAAGGAAACTGACTTGATCATTGAAGAAACATTGAGAGAGAAGCCTCGGGACCTCTAATAAATTTTGTAAGTAATTGTAGGCTGATTTCTAATTTTTTGAACAAAAATCTTCATCAGCAAGCAAAGGATATCTTTTGCTTAGAAACATGTTAATTTTATTTAACATTAAATCATCAACAGGCTGATAGATATTAACTCTAGCTGGTTGGCACCCTTCTTCTTCTTCTAGAAGCGTACTTTTGGGGAGGGCACAGCGTTGAAGAACCTAAAAAACTGAATCATCATCAAATGAACTTCGACTTAATTATTTAAAGTCGGCTTCCTTGAGTTTTAAGCTATGAAGAGGTAACGACTTTGACTCTGAGAGGTTTAATTAAATAATTTTTTTAACTCCTGAGTGGGGCCTTCTCTACCTTTAAAAAAAAAACAATTAATGCTGGGTTTTAAAGATTCAACGGATTGCCCAAAGTCAAATATTATGATTCCTTTGCCAGATAACCCCATCTACTTGAACCATGCTTGCGTGTGCTTGCTCGTTGAAGCAATTATGTGTTAATGATAATATTATAAAGATAAAATAATAAATATGAATAAAGAATGGAAGTTAACTAGAGAGATCATGGAACCGTCCCGTATAACAAATGTACATGCAAAGATGTTTTTCTTCTTTATTTTTGGACTGAGAATATGACTTTATCCACATTTTATCCCCTCTTTATCCAACATCAAAACTAAGCCTTGTAAAGTTTGTGGATGTGGATATAGGAAATCAGCCAATTCCTAAAGCAAAGAGGAGGAGAGAAGGGGCATAAAGTTTAAGAAGCTGACAAGAGTCCCAAGATCATCTCACAGGATAAAACTTAGTTATAGCTTATGAGGTATTTGCTATCAAGTTCTTTAATTAAAAAAAAAAAAGATTCATGTACAATTTTATACTTTATTACATGCTTAAATTTTGTTATAAAAAAAATAAAATATATATCACTATAAAATGTGATGGTTATACATGTATTACTTGTTAAGTGTATGTATTATAAGTGAGAAATTTAATGGCAAATACCTAATGAACTGTGCGTCAGTTACCTCATATTTCTAACATCTAAGGGTTTGGAGGACAACGGAGTGGCCTCTTCAAAACTAATTATTAGTTTTAGTGCAGAGCCTTATGCAAGTAGCAGGGTAAAAACAATAGTTAAGTCTAGTTTGAAAGCTGGCTACCATTTTAGGTAAGTTTTTATTACATGTTATCCATGATAAATACTATCAAGGAGTGAGAATGTCAATTCCTAACAATTCCGCCAAAGAGATTATTACAATCAACAAAAATTATGCTTTTTGAAGGCAGGTTGGCATAAGAAAAAAAGGATTACAAAAATTTCAATGAGAGCCTAAAGACTTATCAAATTATAGATTGCCCTAAAGAGCAAACATAGTGATAATTTAACAAAAGACTATTGTTACAAGGATCTTTCTTAAGAAAAATTCTTGAGTTTTTCTTATGCCACATGTACCACATAAATGCCATGATTAACTTTTCCTTTATTTGGCTTGCACTCTATGATATCCCAAATTTGAGATTGTGATACCCTAAATTTAGTTTCATATTGAATGGAAAAGAAATGTGTTATGTGCTTATAATTTACTTGCTACTCATTAACTTCCACTCGAGTTTTTGAGCCATATGGTTTCAACCCACTAGAAATAATGGGTTTAGTTGGTGGGCTTAGGATATTACAAATGGTGCCGCTAGAAGTTAATGAGATCAGTTGGTGGGCTTAGAGCGTTACAAATGGTATCAAAGTCCATCTGAGTGTGCAAAAGTTGGTGGGCATGAGGAAAGAACTATCAATATAGGATGGTGATAGAGTCTCGCTATGGCATGAAGTCACCCTTGTGGCTAGCTTATGGCGTGTGACGAGGACGACTCATCCCGTCATGGCAGAGTGACGCATTATAAGGGAAGGAGATTGTGATACCTCAAATTTGAGATTGTGATACCCTAAATTTAGTTTCATATTGGATGAAAAAAAAAAGTATTATATGCTTATAACTTAAGTTCACTTGCTACCCATTAACTTTTACTTGAGTTTTTGAACCATATAGTTTCGGTCCGTTAGAAGTTAATGGGATTAGTTAGTGAGCTTGGAATGTTACAAATAGTGCCTGCTAAAAGTTAATGGGACAAGTTGATAGACTTAGGGTGTTATACGCTCTCTTCCTTTTCCAATCCAATCAAAAATTAAGCATTTTAAAAGATAGTCTCACAAAACCTAAATCACTGATGGAGACCTTCAACATCAACCTCAGGAATGAGCATCTGATAGCTCATGAGCATCTCCATTGAGTACAGACACACCTTCTGCTTGTGCCCACCATGGTTTTAAAAGAAAAAAAGTCAGCTATGTTGTCTACCTCGACTTAGGTAAGAAGTAGAAGAAAGTGGCGAGGGGCTTATTTTAAAGTTCTTGGATGACATATGACCACGTGGTAATGGTACCAAAGAGAAACTACATTAATAAAACTGACTTTATCTATCAATGTATAGGGAATAACGTAATTTGAATTGGATGGGAATCACAGCAGTCAGTGCTTTATAAAACGGAGCAAGGTCCAGAGGGGATTAAAGCCGCCACCCATGGAAAGCCAAAGGAAGTAAGCTATAGCTTCCTAAAATAGGTATAGATTTCTCTCTTTTTCTCTCTCTTCTATTGATTTCATGATTGATATTGATGCAGCGTCGAAGAAGTTATAAGTGTCGATTCCCATGAGGCTAGGAAACTCCTGAGTTCAGGCCACCACTATCTGGACGTGAGGTCGGTCTCCTACCTTCGTTCTCTTTCACTTTCTTAGCTCTCTCAAGGAAATTATCTCTCTACCTTCTTCTCGTTTTTCGTATTGTTGTTTGATTGATTGGATTTATGTAAGGATGCCTGAGGACTTCGAGAAAGGCCATGTGGAGGGCGCCATGAACGTCCCGTTCTACTTATCTGTTACTCCTCAAGGTTTTTCTTTAACTTGTTCAGCATCTCCAACTCTCTTAATACCACCTTTGGATGAGTCTATCACAAGATCATTGTACAATGTTATTTAAAATTGGAGAATCCTTAACAGTCATGAAATTGAAATTATACACTATCAGAACAAACTTTCAAGTATGTGATTTTTATAGTTTCATTGGCTGGGCTTCCTCTTGACAAAGGAACAGGCCTTAGAATTATTAGTCTAAAATATTTATTTATACAATAAAAGGACAAAATATTTGCCATGACTTTTAGAACCTCCAAAGGCAATCAACTTGATTGATTTCTTTAGTTTTACCATCAACCAGCTCCTGATTTAAAATCAAAGATCTCCAAAGATGACAATCATATGTTCATTTCCAAAATTGTTAGCAATTTCTTATAGTTCAATAAGTCTTTCTTTTAAGACCGCAATTAAGTTAATGTCTAAATTTGCTAAGAAAATAAAAATTATCAATGTTCCCAACAAAAAGAAGTCCCTAAACATTAGTACCTTGTTCCAAGACATCCATTTTGTAACAATCTTGCATCTCTTCTTTGTTCAAATTGCTCCGATTTTTATTTGGAAACATTGATTAATGGAGTCATCTTTTAAGACTAAAAAATAAAGAATTGACTTATTGTTATTTTTAAAATTTTTAAAACAAAAAGAATAGTATGGTTAAAAGTTGACTAATATTGTTATTACATTGTTGTAGGATGCGTTAAGTGGCAGGTCTCTTCTCTAGGCTTTAAGGGTTAAGTCCTTGCTTAAACTTTCTCACAGTATCCCTATGTGTAAATATATTTTTGCCCATTTAAGAGCTTTTAGGGATCATCTTGTTATTTTTTAGGACTTTGAGAGGTTGAGAAATTAAGGGATTTGTGTTTACAATTTCCTTTATTTTTGTAGACTTCATCGTTCTTCAAGTGTCTCTACATGTCAATGTACCAGAAACTGAACCATATAAATCACTCTTTCTTTTTTGTATTACTCTATTAGCTTCATTAATTCTACACCTAAATTATTGTTGTAGCGGTCAGTATCCCTTTTCTTGCATTTATCTTTTGCTTTTTGTTGCTTATTTTTTCTCTGTCTACGTCAATTTCTAGGGAAAGCGAAAAACCCTCAATTTATTGAGCAAGTATCAACGATCTATGGAAAAGACGAACATTTCATCGTGGTAATCTTATTCTCTCCTACAAGTTACTCATCATGGCTTTTTTTTTTTTTGCTCTTTCTTTTGTTATTATTTTGAAGGGATAATTTAATCCAACAATAATGATCCCTAAAAATTTTAGAGACAAGACTAGATTTAAGAATAATCTTATATTCACATAAGAATGTTGCTATACCTGCTAGTTATTGTGGACTATAAGCTCATCACCTTCTGCTCTTGAAATGAAATAGATCTTATATTCAAGATCTCTTAAACGTACAACTCCATCAACATCTATTATAAAAATCAAACAATGGTATAACCAATATTTACTTAACAATAATTCACTATCAATAAAGATTATTACAATATTCAAATTTATAACTTTCATACTCACAAATCCTTACCCCCATTTAAACTCTAATCTACTATTTTTATTCTACTTAAATGTCCATACAAAAAAATAGCAAACTCCCTTTTATATGACAGTAAATCTTAGTTTCAAGTAAGTCTCAAAAAACCAAAAAAAAAAAAAACTCTGTGAAAAAAGAAACTTCAATATAATAAAAAAGTTAAAATAAATCACAAGAAATCCCAAAACCCTAACAAATCTTTCTTTTATTGAATAGAACACTTTATTCTCAAAGTGAATTCTTAAAAGGAATCGTACGAAAAGAAAGAAATTCCAATGCAATAAAGAAGTCAAAGATAAAGCCCAGCGGGAATAGCTATTAATTATTTTCACACTATTTTAAAAAAATTATTAGAGAAAAATGTAACTTCACGAAACATAAAAATAAATCAGTTTACTGTTAAACTAGATCGCCTTTCCAAGAGGAAATCCTTCTCAATAGTTGGTGGTTGCATGTTTCCGTTGTATTGATTGAGGCAAAACAGAAAAAATAAATATCATTAAAATTTTATTCTTATATATGAAGGATATACGAGAAAAGAGTAGCAAAACATTAACGATACTAATGACTTTTAATTGTACCAAATTATCTAAAAGTAGAAGCTAAAAGAAGTTTTCAATCAGCTTCTCTTATATGAACATGTGATCATATATTATAATGCAATTCTTTTCTTTTTATGTACGTAGCAAAAATAGTTCTTATAATATAATTATTTTTTTTAAAATTATATACTTAATCATATTTATATTAAGGATTAGTAGAAATTAAATGGTAAGTAGAAATTTAATCACATTAAAATCTACTTTTAATAACTGTTATAGAATATTATTTATACTCAATAATCTAATAATAGGTTAAAATTTAGTCATGTTTAAAATTTAGTTATGTGTTTAACAGTTTTTTTTTATATTTATGTGACTATTAGGAATTTGATTCTTTCCATTGGAGAAAAAGAGAACAGAGCCAACGTAAGTTGACGAAAAAATTATGATTTATTATAAAATAAAATCTATGTACATTTGATAATTGCACTTTCATAATTATCGACTATTGCCTTCCTTTACATAAATTAGAAAAAAAATTGATTCTCCACTAAAAAAAAATGGGCATCCTTTCTAACTATAAAAAGAATAAAAATAGTGAACAATAGCTGAGATAAAAACAAAAAATTATTAGTTTATGATTAAAAAATAGTTTGGGTAAAAAGAATAATAGTTTCTGGTTGAAAAAAATATTCTTCATAGGAAAAAAGAAAAGAATGGGCTTAAAAAAAATTAATAGTTCGGTGAAAATAAGTTCTAGATTGGAAAAAATATATTTTGCATTGGAAAAAAGAAAAAGAATCAGTTAAAAAAAAATTAACAGTTGGATGTTAAAAAAATATTTCTAACTGAAAAAAATGTTTCTCATGGGAATAAAAAAAAACAAGAATCGGCTTAAAAAAATTAACAATTTGATAGAAAATTAATTCCCAATTGAAAAAAATAATCAACTTCCTTTTTGATTAAAAAAATAAAAATAGCAAACATGAGCTAAGATAAAAGGATTAACAGTTTTTTACTAAAAAAAAAAAATCTCATGAGAACAAAAAAGAGATGACTAAAATAAATTTAATAATTTGATGTAAAAAATTTAATAGTTTCTAACTTGAAAAAATATTCTTCATGGGAAAGGAAAAGCATCAACTAAAAAAATTAAAGTTTGAAGAAAATAAAACTTCTAATGGGGAAAAAAATAAAACTTCTGGCATAGGATAAATGAAAAAAAATTCTAAAAAGATTAATAGTTTGATAAAAAAAAGTTTTCAATCAAAAAAAATTGTTCTTCATAAGGAAAAAGAAATAAAACAGGTCAAACAAAATTAACAGATTGATGTAAAAGAAGTTTCTAATCGAAAAAAAAGGTTTTCGAGCAAAACAAAATATTCCCAATGGAAAAAAAAAAGGAAAAGAAGAACTAACTAAAATAAATAAATAATTTGATGTAAAAAAAAAGTTTTGGACTGAAAAATGCAAAAAAAAGAACTAGTTAAAAGAAAAATTAATAGTTTGATGTAAAAAGAAAAAAATATTTTTTATGAGAAAAGGAAAAGAATCGGCTAAAAAAATTAATAGTTTGAAAAAAAAAAAGCTTTTGATGGGAGAAAAAAATATTCCACATAGGAAAAAGGAAAAAGATATGGCTAAAAAAATTAATAGTTTGATAAAAAAAAGTTTTTGATCAACAAAATAGTTCTCCATAGGAAAAAGAAAAAAAGAACAGGTCGAAATAATAGTTTGATGTAAAAAAAGTTTCTAACTAAGAAAAAAAGTTTTTGATAAAAAAATTTCCCATAGGAAAAAAGGAAAAGAAGAACTGATTAAAAAGCTCAATAGTTTGGTACAAGAAAAAGTTTCTGATTGAAAAATAGGAAAAAAGGAACTGGTTAAAAAAATTAATAGTTTGAAGAAAAAACTTTTGACTGGAGAAAAAATATTTTGCATGAGAAAAAGAAAGAACTAGCTATAAAAAGTTAATAGTTTGATAATATATTTTGACTGAAAAAAATGTTCTTCATGAAAAAAAAAAAGAAAAAAATTAATAAATCAAAAAAAATAATAATTTGATGTAAAATAAGTTTCTAACTAAAAAAGTTTTTGATAAAAAAAAAAATGTTCCCCATGGGAAAAAGGAAAAAAAAGAACTGATCGAAAAAAAAAATCAATAGTTTGACTTTAGAAAAAAAGAAGTTGCTGACTGGAAAAAAAAAAAAAAAAGAATTGATAGTTTGAAAAAAAAAATATTTACTTCTACTTCTAAATATGTATAGGCAGAGGAAAGGTTAAAAATAATAATAAGACGGTTCTCAGCTTCCTTTTTCCATATATATGTATATATATATATATATATATATAATGTAAGAGAAGAAAAAAAAAAAAAAAAATCATTAATGCACCTCGCCGGACGGGAACGAAAGAAAGCAAAACTGGGAAACCTTCTCTCAGATTCAGCTTTTATATATAAATAATAGATTAGAGGTTTACCTCTCCTTTGAAAAACATTAGATCAAAAGAAATATAAAAAGTATAGATGAAAGTTTATGAGTTTAGATCAAACTAGAATACCATGTGGCTACGAAGGAGGTTTCTCTTAGGGTGGAAGAACTCAGGCCCAAAGGATATGAGCCACTAGGTTCCCCTACAACGGCAACACCCATGAGCATCAGCCTTGTTAAGTCAGAAAAAGGAAGATAAAGAAATTTGAAACAACCTTGCTTTATCTAAGACCAGTGTGCATGCTAAGAGAATAGCAATGCACATGGCATAGCATATCAATCCTATGTACTTAAAAGTTCAGTTCAGTTTTGTCTGCGAACAAGTCGGAACGATACTAAACCATTCGATTCACCCAATTCGGAACAATTCTTTAAGAACATACCATTTGAATTCAATAAAAATATCAAAAAAATTAAATTCTTTAAGAATAAAAAGTCTAACTTTCTTTAATAAATTCAAAGAATTTTAGAAAATCTTAATTTATGATACTTTCGAATAAAAATTTTAAAAATTTAATTTAATTTAGAAATAATAAGAAAACAAAATATCAAGAAAAGTTATCTTAAAATATAATTTAAGAGGTTTTGATTAATATATTATCAAACTTATAGGATTTCTAAATAAAGATAAGATCACAATAATATTAAACCTTGCACTGACTTATACTGACTTATTTCATAACTTATCAAAATAATAAAATTAAACTTACCATAAAATTCTAAGGTTAAAATATATTTCTTAGGATCCAAACTATATCATATCACTAGACTGAGATTGTGGTTTAATAACACATCAATTTTTATTTTATTGTTTTAATGAGCTATAAATTTAATCGGTATAGGTTAGTATAAGCTTCATTGGTACAATGATCCTGTCTAAGCCTAAAAATCCTATAAGTTTAATCAAGTATTGAACAAAGCCTTACCGATTATATTTTAAGATTATTTTTTTATTATTTTATTTTTATCATTTCTAAGTTAAATTATTTTTTTAAGATTTCTATGCAAAATGAAAATTCCTTAACTTAATATTTACTAAATCAAGATTTTTTGAAATTTTTTGAATTTGTTCTTAGAAGGAAAAGTTGACTTATATTCTTAAAAAACTTGACTTTTCTGATATTTTTGTGAAATTCAAATAAAGATATTTTTTTTATTTCTATGAGAAATCTTAATTAAATGGAAAGAAAAGAAAAAAGAGAAGAAATGATGGCATTTACTTAGATAATTTTAAATATAAATAAGAGAGAGATGAGGGAGAATAAGAGCTCATGGAAGTCTCAACCTTGTATATTACATAAACAAAGAAAAAAATGAAAAAAGCATGAAAAGTTTTTTATAAAAAAACAAAAGGGGAAAAAAAGGGGCACCGATCCAAACCATCAATATGCTACAGATTTGATTTGATTCGGTATCAAACCAAATCTGTTTAGTATCATTATCCAGTTCTGCCAACCTTGCTTAAAACCAATGCATGTGGACCTTAAAAATCTTGCCAGACCCATAAATAACCAAACACCAGAGATGTTATTGTCATAAGACTAGAGTAGATTAACGAGCTCAGCTATTGTGGAAGAACATCATTAGCGGTGTGCTCCTTGGAAGACAGAGAGCCTCCATTGGCCAAGTAATTATTAGCAACTTGAATGCATTCTTTATTAAGTACAACAAGCATGGAAGAAAATTAATGTGACTTCAGTTCTCAAAATGTCCAATGGTAAAGGGTTGTTACTGTGATGATCTATAGATGAACTAATCAATAACCATTAGAGAGTCCCCTTGTAGCTAAATTCATACTGCTCCAAATGAAGGCCATGCACATTCCTTCCCAAGCTGCCCTTATTTTAGGAACAGGCACCAAGCAACAATGGATTTTTCTCAGAACCAGCATGTATAAACCGACCATAGCAATTTCTGAGAATAAATCCACACTAACAGAGTCTGCTCATAAATGGAGGAATCCAGAAAGCAAACTTCTAATAGGATTATAGTTTTGAGAACCAAATTTTGATAAACAGCCAAAAGGAAAACAAAATTTTGACACGTAAATATTATATTGCATTAAATTGAGCTACCCAATAATAATACATTACAATTATTATATAACATATATTATATTGCATTGTAATTTATGTAAAAAACGAGTCTTGGAGATTCATTAGACCAAACAATTGAAGTCAGCCATATTCTACAGAGAACTTGTAATATTTCAGAAAGCAAACTTTTCATAGACTTATTGGGTTTTGATAATTTTGGATTTGATTGAAAGGTCACATTGAGATTTATAATTGATATTTGTATGGATCTCAATGCAATTCAAATGATTTGTAGGTTTAAAACTAACTGAAAGCTGTAGCTATAATTTAGTGATTTTTTTTTTTTTTAGTTTTCAAAAAGACAACTGTTTTTGAAAATATAGGATTTTATTGATCTTAGACTTGTTAGAAAGGACCTTTCAAGATCTACAATTAGAATCTTGTGGCCCTCCATGAAATTTTAATATTTTAAATGTTAAATAGTGGTGAAAAGCTAATATCAAAATTTAATAATGTTTTTCTGATTTTTAAAATTTTATTTATATTAGGAATCTTTTAGAGAGTACTTTAGATAGCCAAGATTTCTGCAATTAGAAGTAATGGCCCTAATTCTTCTAATTAAAAAAAATTATGCATAACTTTGTATACAGCAAGATAACATGTACTTAACTAAGCAAGGAACTCAAAGAACTCAAAAGCATTGTTTGGAGTTAAAACACATTGTTACACTAGATTAGGAGTTAGATACATGACCAATAAATAACTTTTTGTTGAAATCTCTTACTCTTGATTTTCTTTAACTTGTTTAGTTGGATTTTTACAATGAATTTCATGACAGTTGATTCATAAATAATATAATTTTGAAGAGATTTGTGGTTCTATTTCACAAGAGTGGTTATATAAATCGAAATATTTCTCACCGGGTAACTTTTGATTTTTGAGTTGTCAATTGCATATGTAATTTATGGTGCCTACTGAATGCATAAGATTTTGTCACCAAGGTTCAAACCTTGTCTTCATTAGAATTCTTTGGGGTGAGGACTATTTGGCTAAGGCTCTTTTCTCCCATTGTTTATGGATCTCTTCTACTTAGGACATTAAAGAGTAATGTTAAATTTTGAATTTTGTTTGCCCAACTCATGCCTTACCCATAGTTGATAAGTCAATGTTTTAATACTTTAGTTCACTAGACCATCAATCTTTTTTTGAGAATACACTAGAGTATTAATTTCAACTTAGCTATTTATTCTATTATTTGCGAAGGGTTGTCAATCTGGTGTGCGGTCTAAGCTTGCAACTCTAGATCTGCTCAATGCTGTGAGTTTTTTCTTTCTTTATGATAGCCATTTAAGTAAGTTTAAGGATTTCATTTTTCATTAAACATTCCTATTTAAGGCTAATTCACTTTCACTACTTAACTCATTGCTAATTTTGAATTATTTTCATGCTTAATCCATAATAATTGTTTATTATCCACTTAATATTTAATGAAGTTCTTTACTGAAATTTTTATTCTAATATGGATGCTAATATTTTGGTTCCAGCAACCTATCATGCATACCTTTTAAAGTTTTCACTGGAAAGGTTTTGCACAAATTTAAGCAGTAGCTCACAGAATTTGAAAACTTCAGGTTGAAAATTAATTCCAATATCCAATCAAAAAGTTGAATATAACATGGACGTTAGCCTAAATATTTTTTATTTTAAACTGTCATGTTACTATAAAATAAGTTCCATGCAAGTAAAATTCAGATGTAAATGTAAATGATAACAGAAGTATATGGCATAGAGATAAATCACACTCTTTTATAACTTTACCAGTAGAGTAGCATGACATAAGCATGCAGCAAATAAATTGGTAAATTTTGTTACCAATTAGAGTCAACATTCTTGTGTTAATGGATATAGCAGAATTTTGAATGGCTGAAGCTAATATGTTCTCCAATCACGGCTTGACTGAAATGCATAACAGTATGAGCTGGCTAATATGTTCTCCAATCACGACTTGACTGAAATCACGGCTTGACTGAAATGCATACACAGTATGAGCTATGGAAGGGCATACTCAAGATCTATTTGAGGGTTATAACTCTTTTCAGAATTTGCTTACTGATATCTTTAGTCAAAAGGTGGACAATAAGGCTCCACTGTTTAGATAGATGCATTTCAATCATATTAGGAAGTACAATAAGATATACTTAGGATCAAGGGTTTAAATCTCATGGAATGAAACTGTTCAATCTTTTAATGAAATACGATGTATCATCATATCACTCCATTTTGATACTTTAGATAGGAGATTTCTGAAGACGTTGGCACAGTGGGATGATGGTGAGACAGTTCCGTCCCTTTTTTGGACAACAACCTATCCTGAGTCTGGGACCTAAAACCTTACTTAGGATTTTAGTGATAGTAAAGAATCCCATTAGAGTTTTATGTTATAATACAATAATATTTACCAGAATCTGGTTATAAGATATATTTCTTTATTGACATATTTGTCAATGATTTCATACCTTCACCTGATCCCTAGTCATCCAGGAATCTCGAACACATCTCTGTCAGCCCCCAAAAATTGACCAATCAATGGATGAACCAAGCAATTTGGACCAAAATGACAAGAAGGAAAGCCAAGCTGTTTTCAGCAGCGCAAAAACACAGAGCCACATACTAATTCTAGCACATAATGATATCCAATTTTCATATCTTCCATTCTGGCATGCATTATAGGATTAGCTGCTAAATAAGTAGCACCTACATAAGAGAACTCAAGGTGGCAAACAAACATGTAGATCACAAGTTAAAATTGAATCCAAGATATTTCAGTAGCACATAGAGGCGCAAGAGCATGATCTTCAACTCTACACTCATTGCTTATTGGAGGTCCAGGAATCCAATTTCTAAGCCTTGTATCATCCAGTCTCCTGGCCCATTCAAAATCAAAAAAGCCCTTAAGAGAATAGTCACATAGATGTAGGCCATGATTGTCTCTTGCTAATGAATTTTTGTTGGTATGTGCATAAACTTACAACATTGGTTAATGGTTAATGGCATAAGAAAAAACAGGTTAGAGTGATGGTGACGCATGGTGGAATCTTTCGAAGGAATGCCATTATAAATAGATATTTTTCTCCTAGTAGCAACTGGATTGAAGATTGGTTTGGATCCAAACGCACCTTCTTTGCAAAGGATATCTAGAATATACATTGTTAAATCCAAACACCCAGGAATAAAGAAGAAAACCAAGATCCTTCATTTCAAATTTCATGCAAAAAACTGATATGAGGCTTTCAATGGATTGAGTAGATGATCTTGTCAGTATGATACCATCAATGTTTTAAGTAGGAGCAAAAGCCAAGTTAGTGTTAAAAGGGTACAAATGAGATGAATCTAAGCATGTGGTGCATGATTTAAGCCCATAGATACCTTATAAAACTGCAAATATAATGAGGATAAGAAAAATCAATAAAGCTGGGATGTAGTCTCATATAAACATCTAGGTACATTTTTGATAACCAATTGCTGAATAATCTAGCCACGAGAGATTGCCACATCTAGTAGCATGAAAGTATCAGAGATTGCCACATCTAGCAGCATGAAAGTTGTAAGATTGACAAGAAGAGGAAATCTCCAATCAAAATCAACTTCATTTTCCTATACAAAGGCCTAAAAAATATGCTGGGCTTTGTAGCATTCCACAAATCAGCATTTACACCCTTTAAGATTATGAGAAGGGTGGGGTAGGTACAAGAGACCAAGTGCCATCATGTTGGAGAACTTGAAACTAGTCATCCATGTCTTGGTGTCACCTTGAGTCCTTAGAAGCTCGAACATAATCAGAGATTTGTTTTTCATGAAGTGTGAAGAGAAACAGAGAGGAAGAGGATACAAGCGAAGGAGATAGTGGTTGACTTTGTAAAATTCAAACATTAGCAGTATAATTCGGATTTGATTCATGAATTTCATGTTCTGAAGGAGTCATCATGCTATGACTAGTGGTGACTGGAAGGGAGATGTTTGCTGCATGGAGCTCTCACTTGAGACTAGTCTGGCCAGAGTTTGATGAATGTGGTTGCGTTGGTAGTTACTAGTAGCAGTACTCAATTGCTCATTGTTGGATACAAGTTGAGGCAACAACAAACCCAAGTACTGGTTAGAAGAAGCCAACATTGACCCAGAAATGCAGGGGAAGAGGGTGCATCACCAAGAATTAGATATTGAAATGGATGCATGAACTATAAAGTGCCTCAGTGTCTACAAATATTACATGCCGAGATATATAAATTTTTCTACATGTTAGATCAAGTCACTTGTGTCCTCTATGTTTAAGCACTGCAGCCCATAAAAACACAAAACAAAGATAAGGAAAACATCTTAAGCCAAACATAGCAAGAAAGCTATATTCAGGGCATGTTCCAAATTATTGCTTGCATGAAGACCTTTTTCCAAGTACTACAGCAGGTAAAAAATTAATAAATATATGACAGCTTGAAAGGCATCCCATCATGTCCTAAACCCTAGGGTAGATCTAAGATGTGGCAACCCACCGTATGCTAGGCATGCAAGGTGTTCAATGATAGAAACATTCATTCATCTTGAAAAAAAAAAATATAAATCAATATGCATAGAGAATGAAATAAAATTGTTATTACAATCCAAATAAGATAAGTACTCTGGCCATAAGCAAGACTATAAAATATAAATAATGCCTATGGTGAGTTTATAAGTGCTGCTTTCTACCCAAGTCTCTTTTTATTTCTTAAGTTTTAAAAATAACAAAAGATGATTTAATGAATTCACACTCTATAAATAATACTAATTCTAAACATATCATTCAAGAGATTAGCATTTTTAAAATTTTTAGAAACATAGCATATTATAACTATTATCTTGCCTTTTCATTGAATACTTATAATCTCAAAGTATTTTTGGAACTCATATTCTCTCTCTCTTCATATAAAGTCCTTACAATTTTCATGCTAAGGTTACATGCCTTCCTTTGTTAGAATTTATAGTTCATTATCTTTGATCATTATTTTAAGTTTATATGTTATCTTATTACAAATACACCATGATTACAAACTACGGTTACATATATTCCTATGACAGGGCAAGATCATCGTATTTAAGCCTGTGGTTAGAAATATATTCTCCACATATATCTCATATAGAGGTGGATCTAAATATCAATCATCATGTCATCAAGTGATATGATAATGGATTGAAGGAGACATATTTTATTATTTTATATTTATTTTCATCTATTTAATGCATTTTTTAATTATCCATATAATATCTTAGATACACACACATTATTATTATTATTATTATTATTGGTTAGTTGGTCGACTTGGTTACCCTAACTTGCATCAGCTCAAGCAATGCGCAAAGGATTATGCTCAAGCAATGCAGAAAGGACTATTTCCAGGTTAGGCTGATCCCAGATCTACTCCTTAACCCAAACTTAGTTCAAAGTGGTTGGGTCAGGATCAATTTGGGTTCAAATTTTGGGTTCAAAAGCTTGGATCCGGGCTTAAATGGGCTGAACCACATCAGCCTGGACCAAGCAACGGGTCGATCAGACCCACTCTTCCCTCTCCCCTGCTTCCCTTCGCCCACGACCCTGCTCCATCGAAGGCCCTAGGGCACCCGTCGGCCTTCCACCGGCCAGTCAGCCGCCGCAGGCCGCCACAGCGCCGGCCGCAGCTGGCTCTCAAGCCGGACGAGCTGGCGTTCTCGTCCGACCTCCAAGTCAGCCGCGGGAGGCCGCACGAAGCCAGTCCGACGCAGCCTCAAAGGCCCGATCAAGGGTTGCCGGAGGCTCTGGCGGCCCTTTCGCAGTCGGCCACCGCCTCCTCCCACCGGAGCTCTCAGCCTGAAGAGGTCAGGTGGCCCGCCGACCACCGCAAGAGGACCTCAAGCGCTCAAATATAAAACAGGGCAGACGGCCTTCTCCTTCCTATTTCCGGCGATCGCCAGTGACACCACCCTCACCACTCCTCTCAAAGATAGGTTATGAAAAGGGGAAGAGGAAGACGGGGGTCACTTGCCGAAAGAAGCCGCTGGAGGGGAGGATTTCGCCGCCGAAGGCCGCCGCCCTGCTTCATCCAAAATAGTAGATCAAGGTAGAAAATCACGCCTTAAATTTCAAAATCTGGTGACTTGGGGTTAAATCCGGGATGGGGAACGGAAATAGTCTGCTGGAGGTTGTCGCCGAGCGGTGGAGGCGCCGGCGGAGGTCCGGTGGCGCACAGTGGTTGAGGCGAAGGGAACGCCAGGAAGGGTTGCAGAAAACAAAGAGGAGGGGGGTGTTAATCATCCGACCCTCCAGGGATTGGGTTAACCGGCGAGGGGAGGAGGTGGCGTAACGGCCTCCTCTTCCGGCTCGCACGCGGGATAACGTCGCGTCGCGACGGTCGCGGGCGCTACACATCCATATCATAGGAATTTTTATATAAAAACTTGATCAACGAGAGTTCCTTCCCTTTCAACAGCATTTTAAATTTTTCTCTTGAAAACTCCATTTTACTATGTTGTTACTGCAAAAGAAATATTGCAATAAGCTTAAATTAAGAATAATGTGGAGAATGATCCGATAAATTCACTTCTATTATCATTTCATAAATTATTATTTCACCTACGTACAATCAAGAGAATCAATCTATTGTAACTATGAAGTAGGACATACATGCAAAGGTTTCTTAGTGCCAAATATATAAAAAATATTATCCTTGAGAAAGAAGTTTGGAGTCTTGTAAAAATGAGGAATGTCTAATTGCATATACCATACTTCTTTTAACACCCTGGTTCTAATGACTCCATTAAATCTAGCAGCACTGTCATGCACTTTTGTCAATTAAATGTGGTTGGTGGCGTATCAAGATACCAAATGTGGATCAGTCAATTCATACGATTTGATAAGGAGTTCAACAAATGATTAAGTCATTATATTGATCATAGCAATGCCAACTAACAAGGGCAATGCATCATTTTTGCCAAATCGTGATGCAGTAATCTTTTAATTACTAGTCTATTTATTTGTTGTTCTATTTCCTATTTGAGATCCATAACTCCACTATGATGAATCCAAGTTCTTTCCATTGATGCCTTACTTGGAGAGGAGACACCATCTCATCAAGAACTAGAATTGTCATCATGATGGAAATTAGCACAATCCAAGCTTCATGTTTCAAATGAACCTAGCCATTTGATTATTATGACTAGGGGTAATTTTTTTAGCCATGTTTCATAAATGTTTGACATCTCTGTTGAGATAAAAGGAAGAGGGTTAGGCCTAGTTTAGTGTAAGAAACTAGATTATTATCTAAGTAATGATTGAGTGATTAGGACTGATAGTGTTTTTGTCTTTAAGAGAGAATTAAAAAAAAAAATAAAAAAAAAAGATTATTTTCTATCAATTCTATAAGTAAAGAGCATATTTTTAAAAATTTTCAAATATTTTCATATAAATCTAGTTTTACTAACAAAGTTGTGACACTTAGAATAGTAATATGGTGATCATGAAATATTGGCTAGGTCAATCTTTGGTCTACTTTTAAAACCATGATTTCATGGAATATATAAGGTCTAGACTGTTATAAGAAGAGGAAGGAGGATGAAGAATTTGATCCAATTCCAACAATGTTAAGTGACATAACAACGAAAATAGAAAAGAAAGGCTAACAATGGCTATTATATCGTCTATTAGAGCCCATATTAGCGAATTTTTATGTCAACATCGGTTACATATTAAAAAGATCCTAAGTACTTATACGGGATTAAAAAGTCCAAATAATACCTTCTTAACTAACCTTTTTAGGTGAAATCTCATATTGTGACATCCTCATTGATGGAAAATAAACGAATATAAAGGATTTGGCCACACCTTCTTGTGAAATTTAGTGCTATTTAGATAGATATATTCTAATAATAATAAATAGAGGATTGTGCACAACAAATCTGCTTAATTTTTTATTTGGCAATAAAAAGGTCATATTCTTTTTCCTCCATTTTTTTTTTTTTTTTTCAACTTCAAACATATTTATAGGTCCTCCCAATGATATCATCTCTAGAATTAAGTACAAGGCTAGAAATGGTCTAAACAAATGTGTATCAAATATTTAAAATATGTGTATTAAGCATTCAATATATGTGTACAGAACTTTCAGTAAATATGTATCCCTTATCATATATGTAGATTTAAGGATAAACTTATTCGAGGAGCCCTAAATGTGTATCATTCTACTCAAAATATAAATCTAACTTTTCCTTGCAAGCCAGTAATTGAATGAATCTTTCATAGAAAATTCATTTATATGAAGTATAATAAGGTATAATTAGAATTCCAATCATGCTAGAGAATCTTGTTAGAATATTACATTATAATACAACATTATAAAATAGTATTTACTAGGATCTGATTATATGATATAATTCTTAATGGCCATATAAGTCAATGATTCCTTATCTTCTCTACATTCTTGATAATCTAGCATACCTACTAGAATTACTATGGAAAACTAGTGTAAAAGAAAAAAAGTTAAAAACATAGGATTAGCAAACATAACACTTGAAAATCATAAGAAAAATGTGCTAGTGAAAATTTTATATGTTTCACTCGATGTATAAAACTATGCTAGATGTCAATGTAAAGTTATTAAAAGATTTGATACAAAAACATTTACAAATTACAAGAAAATGATATTAGTGAAAAACATATATTCTTGATGTAAAACAAGCCTACACTCATTTTGCTTAAGCCATTAAAAATTGAACATAGCTTTTTTTTAATGAAAGCTTGGATATAGTCGTTTTTAAACATACCATTTTATTGGAAGAAGTTAGAATAGCCAAGCTAATTGAGTAGCTCAAGCTCTTTAACCAAGAAAAGCTTGAATCAAGTTTGGTTTAATAAGGGTCAAATATTTAAATATACACAAAAAATAGTATTAAATAATATAAATATATTCTATGTTAGATTCTATAAGTTGATGCAATCAAAAATTCTCATAACTAATAGTTATCTAAATCAAAGATGCTAATACCTAGATGAGGATGCATAAGAAAACTCATTTAATAGAAAACTACCCAAGTTCAGAGAAAAAGCATAGCTATATAGAACAATATGTTTGAATGATCTTAAAGAGTTATCCTTTAACATTCATATTAAAAGATTGTGAGACGGAGCATAAATTGAAATATTACTAAACTAATAAACTCATCAAAGAAGAATGTAAGGTGACACTTAATCTGTAGGTATTTAATGAGCTTAAATTTTGAAGTTCATTTTTAGCCAAGTTAGAAAAGATAATTCAATACATATTTGTCCAAAATGAGGCTTTATTAGCATCAATATAATTAAAATTTTCATATAAATCTATTTTCATAATGTCCAACATGAAATTAGCTTTCAAAACATCTTAAATTGCTTAAAATGGAGTTTAGATGAGAAAGTTATGAGCAATTTATCAAAGCTATGTTAATACTAGAAAACTTTCAAAAAATTAAAAAAGTGTCATTCCATGTCCATAATTTAAGAATGGTTTTGCTTCTATTAGATTTGATTTTTATATTTTTTTCTTGTTAGATGAGTTAAAAAACTAATAGAAGTTTAGAGTTTATTTTTGAATATGTATTTAATATTTTTGATTTTTTAATAAATTTTTATCCTAAGAGAACTAGAAAACTATCAGATTTAGAAGAACTTATCTATATATGGGTTCTTTTTGTACTCTTTTAATATAAAATAATCATCAATCAAATTTCTAAAGATTTTCTTTAATTCCTTACTTGGAGTGATCTCTTGTGTGTCTTGGTGTGAAACTATGATCACGTGAGAAGCAACTAATGGACAAAAGCTTCTAGCATTTTCCAAGAGGTTAGATATTTGATATTGAAGACTCCTAAAAAGTTAACATGAGGTTAATTGTTATTCCTTCTAATGTACTGCTTTAATCTCATATAAAATAAGGAATCCTATAGAACCTTAAGAGTATTTGATTTGGCATTAAAGCCCAATTTCTTATATTAGATTTGGTATCAAAACCAAACTTGCATTAAATCTGATGTCAGAGTCTAAGATTGTATACGATCTTTAATATCATAATTTAAGATCTATCATCAAATTTAGTATTAAAGTTAAATTGAAATTACTCCATTATAGAGAAACATATTTATAAAGTATTTGATTATTTTTCCTAAAGAAAAACTCACAAAAGAATCCACTGAATCTATGACCTTAATTGATCCACCAACTTTTGATGAAAAAGAAGACAGCAGCCTCAAAACAAATCCATTGACTAAAGATGGCCTCCTTATTACAAAAGATAAAACTAATATGCAAGAGGAGACTAAAATTTGTAACATTTATCTAACTCTTTATGCAATAAATTTTGAAGGCTATTGCATCTCAACCTATGTTAATTCATCAAGAAACGTATCTTTCAAACTAAGAAGAATTAATACAGTCAAAGATCTTCATATGTATTGTTTAAATCAAATAAATATATTGATGCCTAAAAGGAGGATTCATTAGAAAAATTCATGTGATGAAAGGCCACCAAAATTTTCAAAAGATGGCTATATTGAAAGCTATGTTTGAACATGCTTGAAGTGCAATCCTTTAATATTCATGCTAAGATAACAAAATGAGATGAAACAAATTCTATAAGACTACCAAACTAATATGTATATATTTAAAAATGAATACAAGATGACACCTCCTCATAGGTGTTCGGTAAACTTTATCTCTAGCTAAGTAAGAAAAGGCAACCCAATATATATCAATCTAAAAGAAAGCTTCACCAACATCAACATAATTAAAAATTCTTATAAACACTTTTATTATTTGTTATTAAGTTATCTTTCTAACACGTCTTAAATCACCTAAAATGGGACCGATGACAAAGTTATGAGCAATTTATCAAAGATATAGTGCTAGTGAACTCTCAAAAAATTTACAAAAATGTCATTCTATGACCTATAGTCTTAACTATGATTTTTTTTCTATTTTTGTCCAAATTTTAATATTTGTTAGATAAGTTAAGTCTACTTAGATGAGTTAAGTCTAGTAGAAGTGAAGAATCTATTAGGAGTTCTATTTTGACTATTTATTTAATTTTTTAAAAAAATTTATATCTTAATGGAAATATGAAAGCCTTTAAAAAACCTCCTCTTTTGTACTCTTTTAATATCAAAATATTTATTAATAAAGTTTTAAAGATCTTCATCAATTTCTGGCTTTAAGTGATTCCTTGCCTGTAGTAGTGTGAGACCACAATCGTATATAAAGTAACTAGTATATTGTTAGAAGCTTCAAGGACACAAAAAAAAGTTGAAAGTAGACAATTCAAAACTTTCAGAAATTGATATAAGGACAATAGTTACCCATTACACTATACTAGTTAGATCTTATATGAGATAAAGAGTCTCCCTATAGGTTCCTTTGTTCGCATTAGAACTTTTTGACCCAAATACACAATTCATCTCTTTATGAATATTAAAAAACAATAAAGAGTCTAAAGAGTTAGATATATATAATTCACATGTACTTTTATTTATTTATACATGTCATTCTCTCATCTAAATGATTTCTCCTAGATATCTCAAACAAGTTGGATGGTATTTTTTTTAAAAAAAGACTTTTTTTTTAAAAAAAGATCTACGCATCTCTCATGCATATATATTGTCAACCCATTGATTCTTTTCTCTAATCCACATGTTTTATCTTTCTTATCCCCAATCTCTATTCTTTTATCAATTTATTTTTCTTAAATGCATATTGCACACGTTTGCTTGCTAGTATATGTACTTGTTGTATAAGTATAGAGTAATGGACCATTACATTAGAGCTTTAGTTAGTGTATTTTTTTATTATTTGAAACAATTGAATGTTAATTTAAGTTTGAACTGAACATAATTCAAGCTTGAATTGATTTTATTCTATTTAAAATTATCAAGCTGACCAATTAAGCTAGGTTTGGTTTTATAAAGTTAAGCACAAATTGAGCTTCAAATAGTGCTAAACAAATGAAGCTTAATCTCAGAGTTTAAGCTTGAAACTAATTTCAAACCATGCTTGATCAGGCCCAAAGTCAGCTCAATCCTAGAAGAAGGATAACATAACTAAGATGAAATTTTTGTTTCTCCCAGCAAAATCACTGCAGTCATGATACACTGGTCCCAAAATGAACAAGTCATGTTCATTTTGCCTAGTTTGATTTCTAAAATGAACGAACTTATCTGAGTCATGAGTCAACTCAGAGTTTTCAACTTCGGTCACTTCCATTCTTTACATGGAAGTGGTTTCGAAATCAAAATCTGGGATGTATCTACCTCCCTTTTCCTTGGCAAAATAATATAATAAATTTGATAAACCAGAATATATACATGAAGAGGAACATCAATCACTAAATCAAACAAACAACTCAACCAGACAAAATATTTGGCTCACTAGCAGCAGCAGCATCTGCTCTCTAGCATGCTTATTTAATAAATGAGATT
The DNA here is from genome assembly GCA_017589505.3 of Metroxylon sagu. Classification (NCBI taxonomy): domain Eukaryota; kingdom Viridiplantae; phylum Streptophyta; class Magnoliopsida; order Arecales; family Arecaceae; genus Metroxylon; species Metroxylon sagu. The sequence continues at coordinate 289,363 of JACVBY030000375.1, read as the reverse complement.
TTTATCAAAGCAAAGTAGCTAACAGAGAGCTCATTTTGGATGCAGGGTTTCAAGAATGTGAAAAATATGCAAGGTGGATATCTTTCATGGGTGAAGAGTCCAAGTGAAATACTGAACTAATTCTATATAATTCACCAAAATGGTTCCCAGCAAATAATTATTATCTAGTAATATTCCAATAAAAGATTATGGCAGACCCAGCTGTAAAATTCATATTCATTGCATGCACAATTATTGGGTGATTGTTTACCTTGAAGTTTATTTTATTTTGGAAGCTCATGTTCATTATGTTTCCCGTGAATGATCATTAGAATTATAAAGCTAATGAATCCAAATAAGAGCTATTATGGGAACACTGCAGTTGTCATTAGAAAGAAAATGTGCACATATATACCCATGATGTCCATTTAGCAGTGCATGATGCAAGAACATGGTAGGAAGTATGAATGAACTACCAAAAGAATGATGTTGGTACAGCAAAATCTTCCTTGACATTTGTTTCTTTTTTTTCCTGCCCCCCATAAATGATTTAATTTAGAGATTATAATTATGCATCACAGCCATCATCTAGAACAAGATACAAGGGGTATCATGAAAGTAGATCTATGGCTATGTTCCCTTCTCTTCAAGATCTGGAGCATTTTTATGTGACTAAACGAGGATGTGTCTCAAACTATAGCTCCAAGTGTCCCCAGAAATCCACGCTTAATATAGATTGCAACGTTCAGAGCTTACATATTTTCTTCCCTTTTTAAACCAAAACGTCGGCAAGCGATTTCATACTTCATTTTTTTGTTTTTTATAACAAAAAAAATGGTGACAACCCCAATAGCTACTTCCTATTTCCTGAGAAAAATTCTGTGTACAGTATCAAGAGGTACACAAGAAGGGAAGGGAGGCTAGAAAACAAAAGTTGTTTATCCTGCTCCGAGATTGGCAAGGAAATCCGCACGTTAGCTGCCTTCATGCAGGCAGCAGCATATTGGTTGCAAGGAATAAAGAAATCGAGGCTGCCAACTCCTCGCCTGTTTATTGATTCTTTTTTTTTTTTTTAAAAAAAAAAGTGACAAAAACAGCCAAAAAAAAGAAAGAAAAGAAAATCCAACATGATGTTTGGTGGGAGCATAAAAAAGTGGGAATAACAAAAGCTATGCCAGGTGACATTGTTATTCTAGATTCTGTTGGATTGCCAAAATTTTTAGAATAAACTAAAAATAAACTAGTAATCTTTTCTTTGAAATGACAAAACCATTCTCGACATATTATAGTATATTTTTATATAATAATATTAATATTTCAACTATATTATCAATACTAAAAAAAAGAACATTAATAATTTAAATACTATATTAAAGTAAAATAATATTATTATGACACGATATTCTAATATACTGCTAGAATTTTGTATAATGATATTATGTTATTAATATTAATATGACTTTTTAAACATGATAATATTATTATAATAATATTATATGTAACATAATTAAGAAATATAAATTTTTTTTAAGTAATATTATAATATCAATAATATTAGTATTATTATAAAAACTTTTGGTAAGTGATGTGTTATTAGATATTTGATGATCATTCTTATAGTATTTTTAATATTTGTTTAGAATGTCCGTTTGATAAATCATGAAGCCATGAATAGAGATGGTAATGCCATGTATACAACACGTTGATTATTATTATATATGAGACTCAATTGCTATACTAACATTAGCCATCCCTTTATCCTATATTATTATTTATAAGAGGAGATCTCACTTAAAAGGCACAAGGGTTTTTTGTCCTCAAAATTTTTGTTTTATCTCTCATCTATCCCACTAGTTGTAAGGCCCAACATTCCTTGTTCTCTTCCAACTTTCCCAAATAGGGACGCTATAAGAACCGCCCTCTGTCTCCTCCAGTCTCCTTCCCTTATTGATTTGTGCGTTAAATAGTTTTTTAATTGCGCAGCTCTAACATTCTTCTGCTCTCCTTTTGTTCTCATACAAACATTAGTTAGCCCTTTCTTTTGCAAGATCGAGCAGATTATGTGCCATCTCAGTTTTTCAATTTCTTATCCATCTCATTATTCATTAATGGTGTTTGGATTTCTCAATTGGATTCCGGCACCATGGGGTCATGTTCTTTCCAACCCACGAACCAAACAAGAAATTCAAGCTAATTTTACTGGATTTATGTGAACAGAATTTTAGAACTTAACACGCACCTGTTTTGAAGCTGACATTTAAAAACGCAACGCCAAGATCCTTCCCCTCGTCCAGCTCCAAACGGTTATCCCTCTTTCCGCGCGCACGCTTGACCCGGCATCGCATCGCATCGCATCGCATCGCCGATTCTTTTGTTCTCCCTGTCATCCATTCGCACAATGCTTCGCCTTCTCCGCACGAAGCTACTTCACCGCATCGCGACCACTCCCCTTGGAATCCCGAGCACAAACGCCCCTCCCCATTTCCACCAACGCCCTCTCGCCCAACCCTTCTCCCACGTCCCCATCACCCCAAACGATGCGCCATCCCTCACGGTCCATTTCCTCAAGAACTCGTGCGGCCTCTCCTCCGAAGCCGCCCTCACCGTCGCCGGCAAAATCCAGCTCAAGACCACCAAAAAGGCCCACTCCGTCCTCGCCCTCCTCAAACACTTCGGCTTCTCCAAGCCCGACATCGCCCGCCTCATCGCCCGGCGCCCCAGGCTCCTCCTCTCCAGCCCCGATAACACCCTCAGGCCCAAGCTCGAGTTCTACCGAGACATCGGCCTCTCCGGCACCGACCTCGCCAAGCTCCTCTCCGCAATCCCCGGGCTGCTGCTCTGGAGCTTGGAGAAGCGACTCCTCCCAAACTTCAATCTCCTCAAGACCTTCGTCCACACCAACGAGAACGTCATCTCCGCGACCAGGAACGCTCCTCGTTTGCTCATCTCCAACCTCCCCAACGTCCTGCTTCCCAAGATCGAGAGTTTGAAGAACTACGGCGTGCCGCCGCCCGTGATCTTCTCGCTCCTCACCACCCACCCGAAATCCCTGATAGAAAAGGCCGAGCACTTCGAGGAGACCTTCGACGCGATCAAGGAAACGGGCATCAGTCCATCGACCACGATATTCGCCCATGCATTCGGGGTGCTCTCGAAATTGCCCAAGAGAACGGTGAAGAGGAGGATAGAGAATTATTTGAGCTTGGGCTGGTCGCAGGAGCAAGTCTTTTGGGCGTTCGCCAAGCATCCGTACTGCATGTCGGCGTCGGACGACAAGGTGAGGAAGAACATGGAGTTCTTCGCGGAGAAGCTTAAATGGGGGCCGGCCTATGTGTCGGCGAACCCGGTGCTTCTGTCGCTCAGTTTCGAGAAGAGGATTGCTCCAAGGTGTTTGGTTTTGGGAATGCTGGCGTCGAAGGGCCTGGTGAAGGGGGAAGTGAAAGCGAGGCATTTGATGATGGGGGAGAAGAAGTTCCTCGAGAATTATGTGATCAAGTACCAGGGTGAAGTCCCAGAAGTAGTTGATGCTATGAAGGCCAGCAAGTTGGAACTGCTGGGTTTGGAGATGGGAAGCCTAAGAGTTGATGGGAATAATAAGCATTTGAATGCAGCCTAAATATAGCTGTCTGAAGCTCTTTTTCTCTTCGTTGGTGTTTTTCAGGCAGTGAACTGCTCCAGCTCATGCTTTTTTTCCATCCAAAGCTTAGGATTTTTTTTTTTTTTTTTTTGGACTTGCTTTTCTATTCAATCAAATTGGATTGAATAGAAACTCAATCATTGCTTTGTTGCTTTGTTAAAATATCAACCGCGAATTTTATTCGAAGCACTGTGAGGGCATAGCTTCTCACGTTCCTTCCCAAAAGCTTCATGTTTTTAAAAAAGTAAAAAAATAAAAAGATCGAATTCAGTTGGAGAATTAGATGGATTAAAGAAATAATCTAAGGATGGGTTTAGGCTAGGATAGGACAAGCATTGATTCATGTCTGGATGAGACAAGGCTATCTGAACGGTCCCATACTAAAGAGTCCTCGGGTGGTGGTCTCATTGTTCGATCCCATCTCATAATATTAATTTTAAATAAATTTAATTTATTATAAAAATATAAGTTTTAAAAGTGAAATATATTTAAAAATTAAATAAAATATTGATACTTTATCAATAAAAGAAAAAAAAGAAAAAAAAATCATTTCAAGGAAGTATGAAACTTTGATCAGATTAGAATGCCTCTATCGTTCAATTTCAACCGGATCCAAATGACGGACAGCCAGTCAGGAAGGGACCACCCCCTCCGCTCTCCCGTAGGGAGTATAGCATCATCATGTGGAGGATGGTGTCAGGCAAGGACCGCTCGCTGTTTAAGCGTCCAACCAGGACTCAGAGGAGGCGCTTCCCTCCAAATTTCAAGAGGAGGCATCCTAAAGTTTGAGGGAAGCCAAGAAAAGAGGAGGAGCTGCAGGGTGGACAATGAGTTTTTCTTCGAGAAAAAAGTTGGTTGCAAAATGAATAATTTTAAGAGCATGATAATATATTTGTCTACGATGAAATCATCAAACCTATAGAATTTAAGTGGTGGTGTTTTGGGGAGCCAACAATGCCACCTTCATTAGACCTAGGAGCATATAAGGAGATGATCGGCTTGTTGAAGTATTGTTTAATTATTATCGATTTTTTCCTTATCTAAATGATTCATCAAATTATTTCCTATAATAAATAAAATAAAATTTATTCAGTTGCTCTTTTGAACTGTGAATGAGATTGTTTACAATTAGGTAGGAAAGAAATCTTTGATACATAATAACGATGCAATATGTTTTCACTAATCGTATGGCATCCGCTACCGTTTGCAAGTTCCATGCTTGTTTTTACATGAATAAATTTATAAATATATCAAAAATCTTCTATTCTTTATATTTTTAAATTTATGAGATTTTTTTGGCAAATTTCTTGCCCTCCTGAATTATGTGCTACAATAACGTTGCCTATATAATTCTAGCCCTTTTTTCTGCCAATGATTGATGATTTTAATCTTTTTACTTTTGCAGTTTTAATATCTAAATATTAAATTTAATGCTTAAAACGAGTGATAAACCAGCTGATTTTTTTTTTAGCAACCATAAGTACACAAAGGTATCCAGACAACTCAGTTATTTAGGAATAAGCAATAAAATTTTATTGAGCCCTTCATGGCTTTGATCCATCCATACATTGTCTACCCGTCGCCTCCTTTTTCCCACATTCCATACCAGCTAGAGGGTCCTAAATTTATTCAGGAGGTGAGGCTGCGTATACGGTTAGATAGTGGCTGGGTCTTTCATCATTTACCCTGAGTCAGAGATTTTCAGAGGCAAGTCAGTCTTGTAAAAGATTAGCAAACAAGCGAATGGCCAATGAGATGAGTTCATTTTTCCCCAATTGATAATTTTTCAAGTTAGAGAAATTCAATCAACCTGATGCATTATCAATTCATCACGATCATCCATGTTACAGAGCTGCAGATTCAAAATACAATTATTTTAAAATTTACAAGTTTAGCAACAGGCTTTTAAAAACAGATGTCTCATAGAGTTAAAAATCTGATCTGAGAGCCCCATTTATAAATTTCATTCAGTACTTGCATGAATACAATCACAGATGAAATTGGTGATAAGTGATTCAAAATATAGCCATATAGCAGAGAGAGTTGAAAAGGATTACAAAAGAAAAAAATGACAACATTTTGGAAATGATGTTATGTTATCAATTCAACATGTTGTATGCTGGTAGATCCTTTATGCTGCTAATGTCTTCCAGAGCAAGCTCACGCTCTAATTGAGTTCTAGTAGACTTCAGTACTTCCTGAAAGAGATGAGTGAGATCAGAAAAGCTCATCTAATGGACACGAGCAAAAAACTGCAAATCATAGAGAACCAACAGAGGTTAATAAAATTTGGCAAGCTGATAATTACATTGAACTCCATATAAGAGGCACGCTTTGCAAGCCACTGAGCATCCATCATCCGAAAAGCTACACAGTAGAGGTTATCAAAAGCTTTTTCATCTTCTCCAAGGAGTTCCAGAAAACGAGCTCCTGCCTTCGAAGTTGGCATGCCTGTTAGAAAGAATCGACAGGTTGCTTAAGTTATGTTATATTAAAAACACAAATCAAAGTGTTTGTCTAATACATACCTGACTGTAAATCTAACATCTGTATCAACATAAATGATATATTAATACCAGCTACAGCAAATGGGTACTCCCATTCAGCTCTTTGCCCTTCTTGCTTGTGTAACAGCATTTGGAAAGAATCCTGCATAATAAACAACAAAGATTTAAGGAGATAATTGATCCAGGGCCTCCAGTTTAAAATAAACATGAGGGTAAAAAAAGAAATTTAAATTAAATGAAAGGCATCTGAGAGAAGGTAGTTACTGGGTAGTTCTTGGCAAAGAAGATGAGGTTCTCCAATGATATAAAGCCACCACCCCTGAGAACAGATAATCAGCACCAATTGTTACTGTCAAGTACATCCATTTGGCATACCAGACAGATGAGCAAACCTCTGCAAAGTGCTTGGTTAAGTTCTTATTACCTAAAATCTGTTGATGGGTCACAACCTTGCCAACCCATCTCCTTCCACAACTCTGATTTGAGAGGAGGAATCTCTCGATTAGGATAAGCCAAACTCCAGAGTTGCTTCAGTGCATCCTGCAACATAAAAACAGCATTGGAATACATCAGTTCAATATTAGATTTATTCTCGCTTGAAAAGAGGGAGGATTCATAGAGCTATCAACTTAACAACAAAAAGGAAATGTTGAAAACAAAGGAACAAGATCTCACATCAATGTTCGAAAAATGATGCAAACATGCAAAATGATAATAAATTAAAAGTTTGGAAAGAAGACGCACTTGATGTTCCACACGAGAACCATCGAATGGGACCTCCAATCTCCTCCTCAAATCTCTCACTCTTTCTTCCTAGAAGGTTGAACAGTTAAATTAAATAAGTCAGAAAATAGTCATTCTTAACTATATATATATATATATATATATATATATATATATAGAGAGAGAGAGAGAGAGAGAGAGAGTTGGGCTTGGCTATACGTGACACTTGGCTACACTTACGCGTAGCTAAGCTCCAAATCCGATCAATCTTTTCACCCTTAGATCCATACAAATCTTGAAATCACTCCATCTTTTTCACCTTTGGAATCCTTGATCTGTATAGATCCAAGGATAGAAAGGGCAAGTGCATCTAGGTTTGGCTATACGCGAGTGTAACCAAGTCTCTCTCTCTCTCTCTCTTTCTCTCTCTCTCTCTCTCTCTCTATATATATATATATATATATCATTACTAATATTTAGAGGTACAAAGTTTACTATATACCAGGAGAAACAATGATAAACTTAATGAAGCTGAAAATACAACAATGCATATTTAAATTTACCTATTTAACCCAAAACAAAAGTCCTAAGCTGAAAAAATGAGTAACAAACATGCATGCTGTTTTTTCAATCTCCAAATGTCAGATATGCCATTCTTCCTAAGAATGCTGACAAATCAACAAAGGGACAGGTCTCTGTCTTACTGCTGGAAGCAACTCTCAGGTCAGAGATATGCACATCTATTATTCTGTAGAGCTGACCCCTTTTTCACCAGGCAGCACGCCCATAGATAAGGAAAGCATAGTCCCAGTGGGGCCAGTGCCTTTTTATAGCCTAAACTCCTTTGACAACTGATATTCTAAATGTACTATTAAAAAACAATCACAATCCATTGTTTAGATAGTCAAAAAAACACTAGGCACATCAGGAGGATAGATAAGTTCCTCAAGAAAGCAAATCCTCTCACAGATTAGCAGGAGCTTATAGACAAAGATCAAGCATCAACTAGTTCCACCCTCAAAAGACAAAATAAAAAGGCACCATGCCAAGAACAACATATGCAGAACTACCATTTGTGTGTTCTGAAAAATTAAGGTTCATTTTACACACATTGAATGACAGCTGACCTTGTATGGTGCATTTATGAGCAGCAAAGGGACAGCCTAACATGGCACTGGGAATAACCATTGTTAGCAAACAGAAAAGCCAATCCCAGAATGAGCACCTTTCATTCAGCTTCAGACTGTAAAAGTTTTTATTTGCTTGGTGTTTCCTTTTATTAACATAACAAGTGATCTTATAGGAGTTCTACAGGAGCTTTTGTATGCCAACGTGGCTGGGTTTTGGGTTCCTATTAAGCCTCTAATTGATTTCCTTTTTAACAAGCTATAGTTGAAACCATGTTGAGCAGCAAAGAGGTTGTTGGTCAGTCTGCGCAAAATAAATATAATTTGCTATCTTGTTTTGTTATTAAAAGTCCTAACAGGAGTCAAACACAATGTTCTAGTAGGTCCACGAAAGGTATGGTATGCAAGTACTTATCTAGTTAAAATTATATATATATAGTCAAAAATTTTGGCTGAAGTTGAAACCATAACAAACCAATAATTTAAACCATTTTGGTCATCAACTGGTGAGGAGATTGGTTAGAAAAGAAATTGTGGACAAGCTTATTCCTGACTCTTATATTTTTTATGCTGACTTGATGCAATCTGGTAATAGAGTAGCATGCATGTTAATCTCAAGACTGCTAAACAAATATTTATGAAACTGACCAGACAGAGGTACATAAAGCCCATATTGAACACAACATACACTTTGTTGCACAACCCTAAATCCACAAACCATGAGTTGGTATAGGGGTTGCACTGATATATGACTGATGCATCCTCTTATCATGGTACTCAAAATCTTGGTTAAAATCAATGTTTAGAAACTTGGTTGACCCAGCCAGGTCAATTCAGCCCACCCATCACCAGCTAGACCTTGCAGGTCAGGTCAAGGTGAAACCTGGAGTTGGCTTAAACCTACTTTGAACCAGTGACTTGGATGGATAAACCATTTGAACCACCTAGGTCAAAGACATAAGACCCCGAAATCAATCAGCGGTGAGAGGAGGAAAAATATAATGCCTTCCTTGTTCCTGATATGCCAAACACTCAGATCTCCTCTCTTGATCTCTTGACCTTCATAGAGGACCACTGTCATCAAAGAGGACTATAGGGGCTCTTGATGGCATCAGGAAGTAGATATCAGAGGAAAGAAGTCACCCTGTGGGAAATCCAATGGTGACAAGCGAGAGGTCGGCTTGTGTGGGGCTCAAGGGAGACAGTGAGAGGAGGTTGACCTCTAAGGGCTCCTTGGTGACAGCAAGAGGACAAGCTGTGGCAGGGGTCAAAGGTCATGGCAAGAGTAGGGCAAGGAATTGGATTGAAAAGAGTGGGAGACAACAGAGAAATGATGAACACTCAGAAGATAGGTGATGTAGAACAAATACAGGAGGGGAAAAATGGTAGGGGATCAGATATATATAATCTCCTCTTAACTCACGATTAACTCACAATTGAACAGTAAACCAGTGATCCAGCCACCAATCTAGTCTAGTTTAGTCCAAGTTCATGGGTTCAAAACACTGGAAAAGGAAGTATGCATAGTAGGATTATATGCAGGTCACCAGACATATGTAGCATAAGAGAAGATCTTATACAAATGTCTTGATGCCTAAAGAAGCAAAAAGGGCAACCTGGTGCACCAGGCTTCCTACCAATATAAAGTCTAAAAGGGTTAGATATATACAACCTCATCCCTGCACACAGAGAAGCATATCTGTATTTCAAATATGTGACTTTCAGGTCACGATGAAGCAATCTTATCATTGCGCCCTCTTTCATACCTAAAGAAGTGACCATAGATATTCAGTTTAAACTCTTATTTTTTTTTGTGAATAAACATTGAGAAAATTGATAACAAATTTGGAATTGTAGAAAGATTTTTGGAAATTATGATCCAAAATCATTTAAAATAAACTAAATAGTACATGGATACAGTTTTAGCAAGAATAAAAGGGAAAATACAGCCCCATCTGTTTGAACGGCTGATACCTATTTGAAAATTATCTCTATTTTAAATGAAGAGATAGATGAAAACTTAATTATTATAGTGGATGGAAAGCAAGCATCCTCCTTACACTGCATATTGCATGCATGCAGGACACAAGACACAACACAACCAAACAATGCTAAAAATGTTGTACAAGTTTAAAATTTTGTGTCAGAAAGACAGTATAATTACATTAAATGAGCATAACAGGACCACTGTTGTGCTACTCTTAAGAGTCCAAGAACATAAGTAAGTGTTGGAATACTTAATCTATGGGATTAATATGAGACTAAGGAGACAGAAATTAGTGCACAGAGTAAGCTTAAGTTTCTCTAAAAGTACAAAATTACAAAGAAACAGTGAACCAATTGAGATGATATTGGCAAGTACACAGAAGAGTACAGGATTCATGGTAAGAATATTAGCTTGAAGTTGTTTGAAGGACAGAAGGTATTAGGAAAATCTAGAACCAACAATGGATATAATCCCTGTTAGGAATCATGAAGGATCACAAAGCTACACAATCAGATGGCAAAAAGGTTTCTTGTGCTTACAATAATGATTCATTATTTCAGTATCAGTGATAAGTGATGGAAGATCAAGTAAATTGGATGATAGATCAAGTAAATTGGATGATTAAAAAAGATACTAGATGATTTAATATCTGGTAGCTCACACAGACTGATATTCACACCATAGCACATGCATAACTGCACATAATCTGATAGAAATTAACAATACATAGTTATCAGAAAGAAATGAGATGAATAATGATGGAGAAGGAAAGAATACAGAATCCGTAACAACACCATTCCATTTCCCAGATAAAAATTCAGCAAAATGGTTAAGATTACCATTCCATTTCACAGCTAAAAATTCATCAAAATGGATAAGGTTTCATGTCTTCTCATCGGCCACTTCATGAAATCGACAACATTAAGAACGAAAAAGAAGGTAATTCCTTAACATTACCTGTAAGGGACTGAGACAGACTGGATAGTTGTTATTATTCTGTCCCATTTGAATAATAGAAGGAAGAAGTAAGAACCTCCCTATAATGGAGCCAGAGCCCAGAAAAATGTTTGCTGCAGAGAAAACAAGTGTAATCAGCATCAAGGATTGAGATATCTTGTGCCAATGCTATGGCAACCACGCACTAGCACGGTACTACCATGCTGTGCTGTGCCTTGGCACACATTGGCACCACAAAATGCTAAGCATGGGAAAATAGCATACCAGTGGTCTGTTTGACAGTGAAAATCAAGATAAGAAAACAAAACAGATCATAGCTTTTATCCATCAAAGTAGAGAGGACTTAGCATGAAATAAGCAGGAAACAACTAGCTTATTTAGGATGTGTAATCACATGGAAAAGATCTGAACTCCATCAATTGTTAGCTAACGTCAAACTGTTGTAATTTCTTTATAGATGAACCATTTATTTGGCTGCCAGGTAATGGGTGTAAAAAATTGCAATATCAATTCTTGCAACCATCTTCCAAAAATAAAATTAAAACAACTCCAGTTTATCAAAGAATATATAGATTTGACCAGCAAATGGAGTTTGCATCAGCTACTTAATAAGGATACAAAGACAAATTGGAGGAATCTGAAGAAATGATGCTTTTAAGAAATGTCTCTGGGAGTCAGTACAATCACTGAAGTAGGCTATGGGGCATTTAAAGATGAAATAGTTCTGGAAGGCCGCAGGAAAAATTGAAGCTTCCAAAGAGCATGACAAGCAAAAGAATAAGGTTCTACAAGTCATCAGGATGTCTGACATTGTAATATTCATCAAGATTTGTTTAAGAAGGTCAAATTCTTCTATTGCTGACTTCAACATTCAACTATTGACATAAAGTATCATAGCACTGGCTAAACTCCACTAAACCATGCCTTCAAAGCCCTCTTCAAGGGTGATCATGTGATAACCCTCTTTCCAGGAATATCTCTTATCTCTTGCAAATCAATCACATCCTCCTCAAGACAATATAATACCAATATATATCACAATTTTCACATTTGATCAAACAGCAGATATTGCCTAAACTCAAATTTTCTGTGAAGCAACAGCTCATGAGTTCTATTAATTCCAAAAAATAATTAATTGCTGCTATACAACAAGATGGATATATTCTTCATCCTAAACAGGTAAAGAATAATGTTTTCTTAGAGGGGCCTGTGCAATTATGGTATCTGTTTGTCAACCATCTACAGCCTCAATTCTAGACCACAAGACTATTATAATATGGCATTTTCATCCCTCCAAAAGTTGTAGTAATTTATTAAGGTGTTTAATTGGGTTACACCTAACAAATTGGATACCAATAGAGTTGATCGCATAGAAGTTAAATTATAAAATTTATAGGAAGAGCTGATACTGGTAATGGTGCATACTTAATGACAATTACCTATCCACTGTGCCCACTGAGCAATCAAATTCGAAAAAAGATACGTCCAGTGGAGCTTCTCCTTGTCATCCCAAGTATCTTCCTTACGTTCATGACCATATTCCTTCGAACAACACAAAACTAGGTAAGCACAAAAAAAAAACAATAAGAAATTGTCTTCCAACTTCAATTCACTCCCTTACTCTACAGAACAAAAACAAAAATATCACCTCAGAGTGGCTGTCATCATAACTATACTTTCCAAGAAGAGGTTCGTTTAGGGCATCTGAACCTGATTCCTCCATACGTTCATTTGTCCCCCCATCAACATCTCTGTGATGGAGCCTTCTTCTTAAGGTTCTTGATGCCATGATAGAAATTACTTAATTTCTCTAATTTTGCCTGTAACAAATAAATTTGCATATCATAAGCATGCATGGCATCAATGTCTTAAATAGTTACATTGTTTCATGACGACATGTTAATTGTAAGCAAGTGGAAGAAAATGGAAGAAATTAAATCAAATGTAATTCTTTCGACAAATTTGAATTATTTAGAATTCCAAGTGGTGGGCAAAATTATCATGTGTTAATGGAAATTCACATCAGTCGTCTTCATAAATCATCTGAAAAAACAATAGTTGCATTCATCTGCTCTAACATTCTTATGATACAAGAAAGTGGACATATTTTTTCATAGACACTGAACTGAAAAAAATAATAATAATAACATAAAAGGGACTCAAACTTCTACAGTAACCAATTCCATTTCTATCATTTTGATTATTAATAATCGATATTATGGAATCAATGTTTACCGTACCAAATTCTAGCAATTGTACCAACCCAATAATTAGTTACAAATGATACCATGCCCGGGAGTGAAAAAAGTATCGGTACTCTATTTTGGTACGAAGTGTGTACCATACCATACTGAACCGATAAACACAGTATGGTTCTCAGTACCAATATTGCAGACCTTGCATAAAATATAATAATATTTGTTAATTATAATAGAAACAAGCAACACATCTGCTAAATGCCAGAATTCTTCTTTTACTAGCCAAAAAAAAAATGATCTTCTACTTGTGTATACATTATTGAGATGTATATTGCTCAGAACTATTACAGTTGACTCCTATTTTAATTTTTATTGGATTTAGAAAAGGAATTAGGCCAAGTAAATTAATCAATAATCATTCAAAATGCACATTGAAAGGGAAACAATGATTTTTTTTTTTTAATACGCTAATAGTCTAAAATAAGTGATATTATTCTCATATCAGTTGAAAGGGAAATCAAAAGTTGCAAAGCTCTAGAACTGAAGACTGCATCCATAAATGTGAACTTAAAGTCCAGCTTCAGACCTATATTTAAATTGCATTATGTATGTGGATGGTGGCTTCAGTCAAAACCAAGCCACAACTTAGTTGTGCCCTGGATCTAGAAAACATGGACAAGTCCATTATTATCATTACCTAGAGCTCCCAATACCTCATCACTGAAAATAAACATGTTGGATACTTTGCATCAAGTTCATATAAAATGAATAGTTAATATATCGGTTGCAAACAGTACGCATGTGCTCTACAGTAGCTTCTCTTTAGCATCAGAAGTTGGTGCAATTAAAATAAGTGTAAAAGAATATGGGCCCAAAATTGACCATAGTGATAGTTCCACCTACAAAATTCTCTACACTCTCAATAAGTATTTTGTACAATTATTGCTATCAGATACACATAATTAACAATATAATTTCAAATCCCGATAGAATGTCCTATAGGATGGCAGGACAGATTACTGTCCCAAGTATTGGGATAAGACCATCCCACTATCATCCTAACATCCCTATCAACACATATTGGGGCATACCCCATCCCAATTGTCAAAACGAACTAGGATGATAGTACATTCTGTTCCATGAAAAAACCAAGACGATACCATCTCATAAAATTTAAAACCTTGATTAACGCTACTATTATCTATTCAATGTGCCTATAATGACTTTCTTAATCAAGAACCCATTGAATCAATTCTTATATTCCATCTTAGGCTCTTAACCAAATGGTTCTACCTCATCACTCTTCAATTTTTCACAAATTGCATCACTAAGACAGTCATCTTGATAGCATCATAATAAATTTATTTTCTCACTACAACTTAGACATCTCTTTTCCTTGTAAATTGTTTCCAGCGTTTACTCCAATTCAATTAGGAGTTATACTAGTCCTGATTCACATGAGTCGCATCTTATACAGGTACACAATAAGTAATCTGTTCACATGCATGCATGCATGCATGTATGCATACATATATGTACATATGTACATATATTTACACACATATTATTATATAAGTACAGACATATATACAGATTTGTGAACATATGGCCATATCTATGCAAACCTATTCATATAGCAACACATGTATGGGTAGATACATGTGTTTAGGTAAATGTCTATATAATTCTACATTTGACATTCTATATGCTGGCATATACCCACTCTACATATTACTAATAAATGCAGATAGAAGGAAAGTTAAAATATTTGTCTATCCTTTCTTTATATCTTCAGCATTTTAACAACATTAATGACAGCACTTCTTTCCTTTTAAAGAGATTCATACCATAGAAGCACCTCATTTTATATTATATAAGGCAAGTGTGTAATGAGTTCCTTATATATACACATGCTGTCTATCATATAAAACTAGATATCTCCTCTTTGTATGGACCACAGCTACTAAAGCAAAGAAAAAGGAGGGAAGTTGAGAACACACAAATCATATTCTTCCTTAACATCTAGAAGTCTCATCATGGTGCTACCCAATTTCATGTATCATCTACGTGAATACAAACATTGATCTTTCTAAAACTTGACAAATACTTATTTTTTTGCTGCATGTTCATATAGCAAAAGAATGTAAATAAAAGAGAATTCATTTAGGAAAAGTATGACAAATTGGAATGAAAATGGGGCAGGCTTGTAGCTAAAAATTTTTACATTCTTCAAACCACCCATGTTGGAGACCAGGCACAGTTTGCATCCTTACAAACCACCCATGTTGGAGACCCAAAACAACTTCAGTCATAAAAGTCTTTTAAATGCTATATCATTCAGAGCTTTATTATAATAGTCACAATCTTTAAAATGGCCTTCTTTCTTAATGCCCATAACACGATCTTGTATAGTTCCGTCCCTTTCTTCCTAAGTTGAACTCAATGTAACTCTGAGTTGATAAATTCATCTCTACATAAATAGCACTAACTCTTGCAGGGCATTTCCAGCCCCCCAATTATGACTTTACATTTCAACCACCCAACACTTATAGGGCGGTAGGACTATCATCCAACAGCATAGATAACCAGTACATGTGATAGAAATTAAAAGGAAGTGAGATGAAAAAGATGTCTTATCTTAAGCATGACTCAGCAGCCCATGCCTTACAAGAAAAAACAATGATCAGCTAGTCCACACAAGAATGGAAAGGATATAGAATTTGTATTTTCATCCTAGTATGACTGTGCTCTTGCCACCTCCATGCTACTATGACTATTAGACTGTTATCCAACAGATATACAAGGCCAGCTCATGCACAAAAACAAAGACAGGGAGATCAGAGGCAGGAGATTTTGAAACTCCTCTCTCTTCTGCATCTCAAGTAGTTAGTAGGATCACCAACCATTATCATATACACTTCTCATATATCAATTGCATGGATCACATGTGACAAATGCAAGTGCAAATAATGTCAACCATAGTCACACAAACCTAAGTTTGTTCAAAACAATTTCTCGTAATATTTTTAGCCATACCTACAACCAACAACCTTGGGTCCACTTAATGATTTCTTCTTTTTATGTCCATTCCTATGCAAGGTGACCTCCATTGCTAGAGCAAGATTCTCCAGATCTTAGTCTTGTGCAGCTAGCTCCTAGAGAATGTCCTTAATATTAAGAGAAATCAAACAAAGTTTCTATAGTTTGAGCTTCTTATTTCAATCTTGGATCCACTTGATGAATTCTTCCTTTATGTTCATTCCTATCCAAGGCTACCTCCTTTGCTAAAGCAAGATTTTCTTTGTAGCTAGCTCACAGGGAATGTCCTTAATATTAAGAGAAATCAAAGAAAGTTTCTATAGTCTGAGCCACATCCACCAGTCCATTTCAATCATTAAGTTGATAATGTTTAACATGATATGTTGGATCAAAATAATGCTTTGGAAGAAAAAGGGGGGAAGAGGGAGTAGGTGGGACCATCCACTTAAACAGACTTGAATGGTGATTAACTTCTGATGATATATATGAGAGAATTGATAGTATGAATGATAATTGTCACAATTCAATTAGCTACCTTTCAAGGCTCCCATAAAAACAAAACATGCACCTACACCTAGTGAATCCCAAAAGTTAGATGGCTATAATTTTATAAGTATCATCTCTTTCTCACAACACTGTCAGATTGTAATAAAAATGTATAGTTGGATGACTGTTGCTACAAGGCCAAAAATATGTGAGCGACAACTATGTGGCAATCAAGAGATCAGCAGTGTGCCTCTAACTTGGATGTTCCAGATTTCTGACAATTTCCTAAATCCTTTATCCTCAATAATTTCCTGAGAGAAGACTAGCATACCGAGACGCAGCAGAATCCTATTCATTTACTCCAAAATCACTTTCATACTCTTGAAATCCGGCAGAATACTAAGATATGAACCTTATGAGCATTATAGCCATAAAAGGTAAAAAATTAAAAACAAAAGGTATCATACACACATACACACACTATGCTAATGGCAATTCACTTGGTGTCGAGATCTCTTGCCCAAGTTAGATGCGGCTTTACCAAAACCATCGTTCTGACTTCCCCTCCCCTTTCTGTCAGTGTCTCTACTTTGGATAATCCCATCTATTATAAATGCACCTCATTTGCTCAGCTCTTGCTTCTTTTTAGTCATAGTGCTTCTTCTCACATGCATCCAATGAAAGTATGAACAGAAGTAGGCAGGTAAGCACATATATGCATGCACACTTGTATGTTTGTATGTATTTGTGCATACATTTTTTTGTGAGTATATCAAAAAGTTGCAATACACACATCAATATGTCCCTAAAATATTTATTCAAGTAACATACAGTTCAAAAGGATACTAATCCTCAAACATAAGCAGAATGAACAACACAACAATCCTATCAATAATGGCCTCATAAGTAAAGCTTCCACAAAAATTACTAATTTCAACCAAATATGAAGATGGAAGATGCAAGCATAATCAACATCAGATTAACAACAAAATTTTACTTTGTATTCACCGATCCCCTAAGAAATCTTCAAATCAGACGTAAAGATATATTACAAGGAAGATGGCATTGAGGTTATTTAAACTCCACTAAATATATTTTTATCTCCATAACTAACAATTTGGATGACTGACCAAATCCAAAGGTCAATAGACTCCTAGAATTTCTTTCCAGTGACTCCTCTGAAGAATGTCGTTTAGAGTTTTCAATGTTCATTGCAATATCAACAAGAGAACCAAATTAGCTATAAAGCCACACTAGCTCCACCATGCCCCTGACTCCTTGCTAAAAAAATCATACCAAATTTTAGTCAAAACTAAATAGGACATCAATATATCAAATTCAATTGGATTGGGGGTAATCTATTGAAAAAGGCACCTTTCTTTCAGCAAATTTTCTCGCTACAGCCTATCGTACAATAGCAGATAGTACAAAACAAAATCAGCATCGAAACTACAAATATTCTCCCAAAATTTCAGCAAGAAACCGCCTATAATTTCAGCAGGATGAAGAAAAATCAGATATATTCGAGATTTTCCTTTTTGGGGGACAGAATTAAGATTTTGTTGTCAAACAAACCAAAAACCGGGGGAAAAAGATCCATCCATCTCCGCAATTTATCCTCTAAGGCCTCAAAATTCAAGGCAGAATTCCATTGAGCAATCAAATTAGCTTAACTGAGATCAATCTGAAGACGAAAAACGATGTGAAAGATCTAAACAAAAGGGATTCTAAGAAAGAGAGAATTAAAACCTTACCACGAGGTAATCTTTCAAACCTAATTTGAAGAAACCCACGAGGAGAAGAGCGAAGCGATCTCCTGCCTAAAACGAAAGGGTTCGTCCTCTGGGGAATTCAGACAGATGCTTTGCTCGCAAGGTATGCAGTCCGAATCGAGCATTCAAGGCCCGATCTAAATAGAATTTGATATAACCTTCTTCTTTGCTCATAAGTCCACGCCTCCTCCCGTATATGGACGCACCGGATGGCCTCATGCGGTTGATTCTGGTCGGAGGAGGTTTTTTATCAAAAGATGGGGTGGTAATATCATCCGGGCCGCGTACCCCCGTGGCGTCGCCCCTACTCTGCGAGAACGCCAGCTAGATTTTTTATAGGTTATCACATTAGGTCGATAGAAAGTTTGTATGAAAAAAGTATTTTTAGAAATATTTTCTTATATTTAGTCAAAGGAGCTTTTATATGAAAAAAAAATCAATTTGACTATAATACCTTTAAAATAAAGATTATATAGGAATTAATATAATACAATGTATTATTATATTTATATTATACTATATTTATCAATATAATAATATTATATTATATTAGTAATATTTTATTTATAATATAGTATGTAAGATTTATTATATATTATTATTATATTATTATGTTACATTATATTACTATATTATATTTTATTTTATTTTATCTATTATAATATAATATAATGTAATATGCTACACTATTGTATAATATAATATGTCTATATATTATAATATATGATATAATTTAATATAATATAATATATTATATTATATTATGTATATTATATATGGCTATATATGAGTTTTTTATATATAGACGGTTCCAAGCTCGGATAAAAAAGAAAGGTTACAGTAAATTGACGATTAACGTAAAACTATAATCATACCCTATGAATATAAATCCAATAGAAAAAATCGATAAAGTTAGGGTGCTCTTCAAAAATAATGCACTGCATCAAACCTCGGAGATAGTAAAAATGGCAAAGGTAAATAGTGCGGTCCCCGAAAGCAACACGTAACATCAACGTTCGAATGCAACGAAAAATAAGAAAGGGTTCCCATACCTTCATGGACAAGTATGAGCAAAGAAGTTAGTCCAAAAAATAAAAATAAAAATAAAATAAAATATATTTAACAACTTGGAATATAAGGTCAATGGAACTAATAGATACAATAACTAAAAGGAAAATTAATGTAACTTGCTTGTAGAAAATCAAGTGGATAGATGAAAAAGTAAAAGAGGTTAATGGTTTTAAACTTTAATATATAGGCAAAGATAGAAATAAAAATAGAATAAGAATTATCGTAAATAAAAGCCTAAAAGATGAAATTATAAGCATTAAGACGATACGAGATATAATAATTTTAATTAAATTAGTGATAGATGAAGAGTCAATAAATATTATTAGTGCTTATACTCTTCAGATATATTTAGATAGTGTGACAAAGCAAAATTTTTGGAAAGATATGGATAGATTAATTCAAAAGATTCCTACTGGAAAAAAATACTTATTGGAGGATATTTGAATGGACATGTAGGAAAGTATAATATAGATTTTGAAAGAGTGCATGAAAGTTATGGATTTGGAAATAGAAATGATAAGGAAAATATCATTTGATAACTTTTAAAAGTGTATATAATGCTAGTTAAATAGATTTCTTTCTTACTAAAAAGATTAATCGTTGTTTTATAAAGGTTGCAAAGTTATATCGAGTGAGGGTCCAACTACACAGCATAGATTAATAACTATGGATGTATGTATTCAAAAATGGAGGAGAAAGACTATAGAGTATAAGACTTCAAGGATTAGGTGGTAGAATTTGAAAGGAGAGAAACTAATAACTTTTAAAGATGGAGTAATGAAGGAAGAAAAATGAAGTATAGATGGAGAGATGAATATTATTTGAGATGAGATAACCAATAGTATTAGAAAAGAAACTATGGATATATTAGGAGAGTTAAAAGGAAAATAACCATATAATAAGAAAACCTAGTGGTGGAATGTGAAAGTTTAGTTAATAGTTAAGGCTAAAAGAGAATGCTATAAAAAATTACCTAAATATAAGAATGGAAAAGCATACGAAACCTATAAGATGGTTAAAAAAAGTTAAAAAGATATTACGAGAGGCTAGATGTAAGACATATAAGGAATTATATTACAAGTTAGAAATTAAAAATGGAATAAAAGGCATATAGAATTATAAGAGTAAGAGATAAAAAAATTAGAGATATATTTCAGATTAAATGCATTAAAGATGATATTCAAAAAGTTTTGGTTAAAAAGAAAGAGATCAAAGAAAGATGAAGAAACTATTTTAATAAATTATTAAATATAAATAATATAAATAATTTAGAATGCCTTATGGGTTTCGCCATCTATTTTCTCTTACTTTTCAATCAAATATTCGTGAGGATGAAAAAGTTTTATATCTTTGTTCTCTTCTTAACCGATCGAGCACTTAGATGCATTTAAGTATTATAGTGATGGTAACTTTTGTCTATCAATTAATAATTTAGATTTTATTTTTTAGTTTGTATTATCATTGTTGAAACAATGAATGCAAGCGCAAATAAGAGACCAGTAGCTGATGGTCAAGTTCACGAACCTTAGGTGAGGTTTAACAACCAAACAAGGGAATAATTCATGTGGTTTGAGGTTAAATTACCTCTAAGTGTTTTTGTTGATGAAATGACAATAAGGTAGAGAATTGAAGTACCATTTGAGTAGTTCATTTTCTTTCTTTTCTTTTTATTATAGCAAAATAACAAAAGTTAAATTATTCTTTTCATACTTTAGTCAATTTTAAATCTAATTACTGCCATAATTATAGCACAATAATATCCTAATAAAAAAAATAAAGTTAGAGCAGCAAATATCTAAAGTTAGCTCCAAAGATAATAATGAGATTATTTTTAATCTACCAATGCAATAATGAGAAGATTTAAAAACTAATGAAATACATACATGCAAGCCTATAGAGAGGGGCATAGAAAAGAAAGTAATCTCAACTTGGAGGATCCAAAAGCACTTTTAGATACCTAAAAATACTTTTGAATCATTTTATGGTATTTAGTAAAATTTTTAAATGTACTTTTTAGCTTTATCAAAAGCTTTTATAAACTCTATTTGGAAAAACTCTAATTTGAAAGTTTTCCTAAAAGCTTTATTTATCAAATATTAAGCTATTTTCATTAGACTTGAATGCCACAGATTCAAACCAGAAGAGCAACAATATTTAATATACTAATGTGACTATAATAATATAATATAATATATTATGTTCAAATATTACTATAATATTATTATACTAATATTATAATATATTAAAATAAAAATATATAATTATTATAATTATATAAAAATATTATTAAAATTATATAAAAATATATTATATGGTGCAATATAAGATAATCTAATAATATTATAAAATATTATAAGATAATATGTAAATATAATATAATTATACTGTATAATGTTATAATTTTGTAATATTATAGTAATAATATATCACAATATTATATTATGTTATTAAATAATAATAGTCATAATTTTAATAATTTTATCATATAATTATTAAATAATAGTAAAAAAATATATTATAACAATTTTACATTATAATTGTAATTATATTAGAATATTATTATATTTTCTTATAGTAAGAAACCAAGAGAACAAAAAAAATTAAAATTATAATATAGTATAATGCAATATAACATGTTATATTTAAATATTATTATAATATTATGATATCTTATAAATATAATTATTATAATTATATGAAAAGATTATTATAATTATAATATATTATGCAATGTAAAATAAGATACTATAATAATATTATAAAATACTATAATATAGTACATAAATTTAAGATACTATAATATGATATATATTAATATTATCAGAATATGATATTATTATATTTAAATATTATTAAAAATAACTTATAATAATATTATTTTAATATATTAAATAATTAAAAGTATTATGCAATGTTTTTTTATCATTTTTATTCTAAAAACACTATCGCTAAATAGATGTTAAAGTCTCAAAATACTTTAAAAATATTGCTGCCAAATAACAAATAAGTTTTTTAAAAAACTCTACTTCCTAAAGCTCTATTATCAACGGCTTCGACAAACGGACTTAAAACTTATTAACAATTGCTAATAAGAAACAAAGAAATATAAAACAATATTAGTAAGCTTGAACGTTGTCAGAGTTGTTGGATACAGAAGATTAAAAAAAAAAAAAAAAACTTTGACTAGTTGTATAATAATTTACTAAATCAGAATTGTGTTTACTGTAGTACAATTTGTGTTTGTCTGAGATAGATTTCAATTAACCAGAATGCAATAAGATAAAATGGATGCTTTAGTTTTTTTTTTATAGATGTAAGAAAAGAGTTTATAAAAAGGTGGCAAATACTTATTATAATTTTGAAAACTATTTGTTCAAATATATTGTTGTTTGCTAAAAGTATGAAATAATAATTCCTTTAACAGAACGAAATGGTTGGCACCTTTGACTATGAAGTTGATGTCTATTTATTTTAAAATTAGAAAGTATTTGCAAATTTTAGTTATCTATTTAGAAATTTCTAAATTTTTAACAAAATCTGTAGTGTATATAAAGATGCACATATACATACATACATATATCTAAATTAACATAAAAAGAATTATCACTTTAAACAGCAATGTCTTGAAAATAAAGATATTTTTTTAAAAAAATTACAAAGTAATGTGCAAGTTTTTTAAGAACTTATAGATTCTGCATAACATATAGATTTCCAAATATATATAGAGAATGCAAATTTTGTATATATTTACAATAAAGTAGCAATATTTTATTTATTGTTGTTTGTGTCCTAATATGAAACAATATAAAATTAATAATAGTTTTGAGAACCGGCAAGATTTAGAGATTACGTGATAGAAATTAATTCTAGCTATTTGATTTTCAGTAAAATATGAATAACATAATAAATTAGAAGCTTCACATAGTTAATGTAAAATGATTTTCAAAAAGCCAAATAGATTATTTTTTTAAATTAAGCCAATAATGCTCTTAGACTATATGAGGTAATTAATAAATCAAAGGATAGAAATTTATAACAGTAATTTAACAATCAATCATGTAAAATTATTAGATGATCATTAATTAGTATTATTTTGAAAGTATCTAAAATTCAAATTAAAATATAGTGGTTAAATAATTTAGATGGATCTTTTTATGCCATTGCTTGAATGCCATAATTTTTACAGGCATTTATAAGTATTAGAAAAGAGGTTTATAATGGTCAATATATTTAAATATTAATTAAAATTTGTAATATTTAAGAATGCATGGATTTAGTGTTTTTGTAGGCATTTTACAAGGATTTTTCTTCACTTTTTAATATTGTGGTTGCATTTTCTAGCATTTCTAAGTATTGAAAAAGACTTTTATAATGGAATGTCTTAGTCCAACATTTAAATTCTTTGAAAATATTTAATTGAAATTACTTTAGCTAAACTTTATCCATATTTTGGGGCACTTAGAATCATCAAGATGATGCATGGTATAGCTATTTTATTTGCAAACTAGGTTCTTTGGAATAATTCTTTTCTTTTAGCAATAAAAATAATTTTTTAATGAGATATATGATAATATTTAAACCTATGAACTGCATAATACATATACTTACGCAACATTTGAGAAACAATTTTTAATAGTTCATTGGTATTCATGGAAATTAAAAATATAGAAAAAACTGAATTTGATTAATTAATCTTAACAAAATATTCTGTAAGATGAAAATATTTGTATTTAGTATTCAACATAATTGAAAAAAATCTTTCTGCAGTCAACCTTCAACAAGTACCACTTGCATAAATAACAATTAGCAAGTCTCTCTATGTTTAAGCAATGTAATTTTGTAATAAATACATAAATAAATCATATTTACTGCAATATTTAGGTTAAAAGTAAGGCAATTAAATATTTTATTCTATCTATGGTTCTTTCCAATTGATCTCAAGATTATGTCAAAAGACTTTGAGGAAAATATGCCATATTTATCCTATGCTCTCCAAAATCGATATCCAAATGCATACTTTCCACCATAATGAATAGATCTTTACTCATAATAATTTCTCATGCAACCAAATTATGAAGCAATATATAGTCTTTTGAAGAAATAATAAATCTTCAAAATCTTAGCATAATACTAAATGATCTTATCAACATCATTATAATACTATTCTGCAATTAGATAAACATTAAAACTAACAAGACTTTTAAGCTTATTCACCAAGTTTGCTCATGTTTTCTCTCCTTTTAATTCCTCTCCTCTTTTTCTTTTGTATTTTTCATCTTTGATTTTTTTGCTCTCTCTTATTCTTATTCTATAGGTGGCAATATTTCTTCTCTTTGAAAGAAAGTTTCATATGGATAGGTGGAGAGAATAAATCATAAGGCAATATAAATAGAAAATCGAGAGAAAAAAGATAAATCTTAAAGTTCATCCAAAAATATGGTAGCTAGTAAATCTTGTTTTGTAGCTTAAGCTTGTAAGAAAGTGCTTTTTCTTTTTTCTGATTTTAAGTTGACAACCCTAGCCCAAAATCATCCAAAAAGATGGTGGTTTTTTTTTTTTTTTTTTTTTGAGGCTAAGCTACAAGAAATGCTTCCTTTTGCCTTTTTATAATTTTTTTAATGCATTCTAGTTTGAAGTTTTATATATATATATATATATATATTTGGATAGAAAGCTTTATAAGCTCTTTACTTATTCTCTTCTACTTTACTATTGCTTTGTTTTGAATATAAATATAATACAAATTTATTTCTTAGATCTACATAATTAGTCATTTTAACTTTGGTTTTATGGATTAAAAGTTGATCAACCTATGGAGGTGGGAAAATCAAAGACTTAAGAGAGGGATGGGGAGAGAAAAAGGGAAAAGAAAAGAGGTTAAGGCCGTTGCATTCTTGTTTTCAAATTTATTTATTTATTTATTTGATATGTGTATTTCTCTTTATATAGTTTATCTACCATGCCTTGATATTAGTAATATTTTTTTAAAATAAATCAGAATAAAGAAATGCCAAGCAGTTTGCACATCATCTTGCATATGCTACTTAAATATAATTTTGCTTTTTAAATATCTTTTATGCATAACCCTTCCAATTATAGTTTAGTTGCTTAAGGGTTTTTTTAATATATTTTCAAATAAAGATTCTTAAAAAAAATCAAAGACAACCTCGCTAGAATACGTTTTCTATCCTCACCTTATCAATTTTTGACCTAGAACCTACATGTACATTTCAATTTTATAGTCATCAAATTTGAGTACGCCACCGTCACTATTACTATAAAAAAAATAAAAAAAATATTTATAATCCTACTTGTACATTTTCATATTATAGTCATCAAATTTAAGCTCCTCTGTGTCACTATTGCTATAAGGAAGAAGAAGAAATATTTTATTATTAGCCATATAATCTTGTGAGAAAAATTTTTATTGATCAATAAAAAGCATTTATTTCCTAAATAATGAATATACGCTTAAAGGATATTGTCATACAAATAATATAAAAAAGTATTATCATTATTTACATTTAAAAGAATTATTTATTAACATTTATTAGTTAAAGATCTAATAAAATAATACATATTATGGAGAATACAAAATAATATTATATATATATATTATTTTTTTTTATTTTTATGATTTGTGAACTATATGAATCTAAAAAAATCCAAATATAGCTAAGTTTGAATCCGATTATCTCACATATCCTTCGATCCATATAGTTCATAAATTTCAAAAGAATATAGTCTTTAGTCATCTTCTTTATTTTTAAATCAAATTCTAAATATTAAAATAATAATAATTAAAAAAACTTTGAAAATCAAGAATGAAAAAGATGAATCTTGAATTAGTTACGTCATATATAATCAAGTCTATCCCCTCCCCCCTCTCTCTCTCTCTCTCTCTCTCTCTCTCTCTCTACATATATATATATATATATATATATATATAATTCGGACCGTTCCCTTGACCCGCCCCACCGCCTTCGACCCGCCAGTCTTCTCGCGCTTCCGTCGACCGCCCACAGCTTCCTGATCGCCTTCTTCTTCCACCCAATATCGCCGGCCGTCACCGGTCCATCTGAGCCGCTTCCAATGGTGAAAAACCACTGAGAAGGGGGAAGGATCGTGGTGGTCGGGCTAGAGGCGTGGCAACTGGGCGATGGTTACGGTTTTGGGCCGGACCGGGTCCTACTTGATCCGGCCCGGCTCGAACTATCGTCCCCTAAAGGCATTTCCGCCCCCCAATGTGGCCGGGTTGTTCTACATATATTCCCGATAGCAGAAAAAAATTCACTTTTTCCTATTTGAATCAAATTAAATTGAGCTCGAAACAAAATCCCCAGTCGGCTCGCCAAGTATTGCCATTCTTTTTTTCTTCTTTTAAGCTTTCGCTGCCCCCCCCCCCCACCGCCACCGGCGAGTTCGAAGCCAGCCGACCGTCGTCGCCTCTTCCTCTCTCCACCTCCTTCCTCGGCAATGTCGAGAGGTACGTCCTCATCCCTTCTTCTTTCTTGATTTCTCAAGAAAAATGGTAAAAAAATTCCAAATTCCGATTCGTTTTTGTTATGCACATCGAGAATATTTTGTTTTTAGGGCTTAAACAAGAACCGCGGATCATCGGTTGATCGTAATCTAGGATTTCTCTAGTTCGTTTGTCTGGTTTCGATTTATGGTGATTTTTAGTGTTCTTGCAATTAAAGGTCTCTCTCTCTTAAATTTCTTTTCGGTTTATGGTGTTCTTGATGGATGGTAAAGTGGAAACCGTCATCTTGATTGGGGTGGCCATGTTAATTTTGGTAACAATATCATCTACTTGGGACCGAATAGTCACCCCGTAGTAATTGTATGATTGTTATGGGAGATTTGGTCGCACAGGAACAGAAAAAAGAATGGTTGTTTAAATTCCGTAGCAGCATGTGGAGTCTTATGAAATATTCTTGTTCTGGTGGAATTTGCGAGGTAGCCATATGATCTTACAGAGGAGAGGAGAAAGATGCATGAGGAGAAGCAATCAGTTGCTATCTTCTTCATGACTCCAATGTTCAGAGGAAGGGACAAACTTGAGTAGTGAGGAAAATTTGAATTTTAATGACTAAACTTGAGATGAGAACTAAAATGCTTTAGGAAGAGAATAAACCTTGAGGTGCAGCTCAATCTGTGAAGATTTTTCTGGGACCTTCTCGTTTAGCTAATACTGGTAGCATGTTTCTCAAAGAACATATATATACTCATGGACGATTTATGTGACTCACATGCACGTACTTATTATCATTATGCTTTACTGCTGTCTCATAGCAGTTTTTTGAATTTGGTTTTGGAGGTATATGAGTGTGGTGGCACTTAATAATTGAGGTCGCCAACACAATGTGCGCGTAGTTGTTGAGTTTGTGATCATGTAACAAAACTGCTGTTATGTTTGGGTGTCTTTAGTGTTGCTTTTGCTCTTATTGAAGTGCTTTTCAAAAAGAAATTAGTCCAAAGCACTTCGAAGAAAAGAACAATTTTGTGATGGTTGTTAGTGAATGTGATAGTTGAAAATTAATTTTTTTGGGACTTCTTGTAGTTCCATGAAAGATTTGCTGATAAACAACTCTCTCATTGCTACACGGTGTGATGATTATATCTTGTCATTCTGATCAAATCAATGACCAAGAACAAAGACAAGTAAATCTAGTGACCCTTCTCTACAGGGTCAGCTTTTTGGCTTGGTGGATAAATAATACTGTAACGACTACCATCATTAATAGCTAATGCAATCATAGACAGCATTTGGTCAAAAATGTAGTATTTTTCCTCTCCAAACACTGGTTGATGTGAGATATCAAGTTTTTAAGCAAACAATGATATAATTGTTCCGTTCATGGTTTACATACACATATACGTATGTATGTATGTACATACACATATATGCATATACATACAAACATATTATGTATGTAGAAAAAAAGAATGAGAAAAATAAAGAAGAGACAGATAATATATATTCACAGTCACATATTTCTTCTCCCACGTTATTGTGAGAAATTCTGAGTGAGGAGAAAAGGGGGTTGTAAAGATCTAAACGTTTGGAAGGATGAGAGAGATAGGGTGAAAGGGCTGGGGAATGTTTGTTGCAGAGGAAGAGGGACCCTGGATAAATCCAAGAATGATGAAAGTTTGGACTGATTTCTTAAATTAAAAAGCTAAAAATTCTGGCTTTCACATAACAGCAGCTTTATTGACTTCTGCTTTAGAGATAAGAAATTTTTGAAATAGGTTACTGCATGCTATTCTTTGTTCAAAATAGACTCATCTATCTTTTAAAAGCTGGAATGTTACTACTATTTTTAAACAGCACAAATATACCCTTGGCGATGGGTGTTGAAGTGCCTTTGATGCTGATGCTTAATGGTGTAAATTTATCTTATTCAGTCTTATGGCACTAGTTATAGATGTTTCGCAAAATCTGCTGTATTACACAATCATTTTGACTTTCTTGCTGGCAGATGATGAGGATGATGACGATTATGAGGAGTTTGGTGGGGGAAATCGTCTCTTGGGTTTTATGTTTGGAAATGTCGATAATTCTGGTGACCTTGATGTTGACTATCTTGATGAGGTAATTCATCTGATTTTGTTTCTCTTTTCAGCTCAACAGTGTGGGTTATATCATAAAATTTAATAAAATGATCAGGCAAAGTCTTGTCAGATTTCTCATTCAGTTGAATATTACTGAAACATGAGACTCATACATTATCAGGAAACATGATATGCCCCAGAAAAGGAATATAGCGCTCTAATAAATCTATAATGGTTTCCATGCTTTCTAATTGATAATATTTTAAACCATAGGAAAAAAGATATATGGAACTCTACATTCAGGTATGAAAGATAGTATGGAACAAAACAATTAAAAAGATAGGAACGAACCCCTTCCTGATTCGTGCATTTGCTTGTGTCGGTTTTGTCAGGGCGTTTTCTCATTTAATGTCAAATATGCAATTTTGTTTCTCAGGATGCAAAGGAGCATCTTGGTGCATTGGCCGACAAGCTGGGTCCATCCCTTACAGATATTGATGTATGCTGCTCTAACTATATATTTGGTTTTGCATGTTGTGCTTTGTTTTTGAATATATTCAACTTATTGGAATAAATCAGCATGATGTGTTTTAAATTCTAAGTGAATTATTTATCTTGTTTAAATTGTAGCTGATCAAAACCTCTCCAGCAGCAACAGATGCTTCTGAACAAGGTGAGGCTTGTACCTAGAAAAATAACTTCCATGAGCTCCTATGCTAATTTTATTGATGTTAAAAGAAAGAGTCAAAATTTTGATATGTATCTATTAAATCTAAGTGATTTATTGATGTAGTTACCAAGGAAGATAAAAGCTTAATTTCTGAATTAACAGCATAGACCTCTATTGGGAAGTGGTCATAACTTCCTTTAGGAAACTCTAAATTGCACATAGTTTGAGGCATTGGAAACTAAACTTTTTGAACTTTGTATTAGTATTAGAATTGAATGGAGAAATCTTTTTGAATCACTGCAGATTTTTGCTGAGAATAGGCCAAATTTTTTGATCTTTGAGTTGAGCTGCCATTGGAAGTTCTAGCCACATTTATTATCTTATAGTTTGATTATCTTGAAACCTGCTATCTTTTGGAAGTTGTGGTAGTAATATTAGTTTTGAGTTATGTGTTTGACTATCTTGTATTTTGATAGTTGTAGTAGTCTTTAATGCATTGAAAGCTTCTATAAAGGGGGGATGCATGCTAGGAGAGAGTAGCTTAAAATCATTTACTATTTCATGAATGAAATAGTAGAGCATTATAGCTCTTATTTTATCTCTCCTTCTCTTTGTTATTGCTTTGATTTCTATACCTCTCTTCTCCTCTCTCTCTCTCTCTCTCTCTCTCTCTCTCTCTCTCTCTTGCTCCCACATCATTTACCTTCTATTAAACAATTGGTGTATTGTAGATGTTTAGGGGCCCTATTTTTGTTGATGGTATAACTTGCTCCTTTTGAGTTATGTAAAAGAAATTTAGAAGGTTTTTGTGATGAATGACTAAGATAATACCACTTCAAATGCTAAGACTTTCCAAAAGTATTCTGCCCTCTTATTTTAGGTTTCTTTCTATTTTAATTTGAGTTGTATTAGGAGTGGTTTAGGAAAGCTTTTCTAACTTGGTTTATTTATTTATATTTTGAGGCTACTGGGGTTGAAGTTTGGGAGTCTCTATTTCATGTTTAATACTTCTTAAGCCATAGGTAATATAAAGGGTTTAAATCCAATGCTTAGTAGCAGGTAACTTTCACTTATGTTGGCACACCTTTTCCTTCTAAATATTTTGTTGTTACTTTGTAAAGATCCGCTTCCTTTTACCCGCACCCAAACTCCCTCTCACACATTTGCCTCTGGTAACTAAGATCTAACGTGTAACATGAACTTTAGAAGTGGCGCAATGAAGCAGTGTTTTATTCTCTTCTTTATGGTGCTTTCATGCTAGTGACTTTTAACCTTCCTTGAACCTTAGTTATGATTTTGGGTTACTTTGGCACTACATGGTGCTTATTTATGGTTGGCTTTCTATTTTCTTGTTGAACATTTCTCCATTCTCTTAGATCTTGATTTATTATAGCCAATCAAAACCATATAGCACTTCCCATACTATTGGTTTGTTGTCTTTTTTGACATTTTTTCTTTTCTTTCCTTTTTTTTTTTTTTGGGGGGGGGGGGGGGGGTGGCGTTATTTTTGGTTAAAATGGACATTTCTAGTTCATTACTAACAAAATAATGTATTTTTCTTGTATTGTGGAATGAACTAATGGTTTATCTTGTTTTCTTGTAAAATCTCAATTGCAAATCCAGTTAAACCTTAGAATTTTATCATCAAAACTTACTCTTAGTTATCTGTCACATAATTTCTATGGAAGTCATTTTGTATAATTTATTTTAACTCAAGTTCTGGATTTATTTTAGATTAGAACAATCTTATTAACTTTTTGTGTGATTTTAAGACCCATTGATTTAAAGTATATTCTCCCACTTTAATTAGACACCAAAACTTCATTTCTTTGTTTGTTTGGCATTATGCTATTAAAGCTTTGCAACTATGTTACATTGCCTTGGGCAAGTGTGATTCATGCCAGAGAAATTATGGACGGTTATGATTCCCTATCTTGTTAGAAAAATATTTTTGTTATTTACCTTGATAAATAAACTTAAGAGGTGCACATATCTTATTTATATATGTCATGGTATGTTACATCGATGTGTGGTGCCTTGTATCGGATGTACCATATATTGATACTAAACCAAGGTCTGGGACTGATGCATGCCAAGTCTCAGTACGTTGAATTGACCTACGTACCAGGTGTACTGACACTATACTAGTGTGGTACTAATACGGGGTGCGATGCCGAGATGACGAACCTTGATATATGTTATCATTTAACCAAATAGAGTGTGTTCATTACTAATGGGAAAAGTGAAGAAATGTGCAATGCTTGTTTCATCTCTTATTTTTGATGAGGATTTTTAATTATAGATGATGTCATAGGCCACTGAATCAAACTCAAACACTGATGTTACGTAGTGTCCGTTCTAAGAAAAAAAATAATTTGATCTAATATTTTGTATTAGGGATATTGATGTTGAAGACTTTGCTGCAAGATTTATTTGCATGAGTCCTTGAATCAATCACCATGTCAATGAATGTTTTGAACTTTTGATTGCTATGATGATTGCTGTGACTTTTTAATGAGAGCTGAGTTTGCCATGCCTATATGAAGTCAAAAGGCCAAGCTCACATATGATGTAGTCCATAGAACTCATGATAAGGATATTTGCTCAATGCTTGTTGGGATGATACGAAATTGCACTTTATGGAGCAGTACTTAGCAAAGATTGCAAGAAGTCCTTCCAATAAGGCAACAACAGTTTTAATCATGGGACATTGAGTGATTAACTTGCTTCCAAGGAGAAAAGATAAAGAACTCTATAGAGTAAAAAGAGCTTGCTAGAGACCTTGGCTCATTTTGTTGTGATACTTGCTGAAGAGTCTCATATCTTCTCCACTTAATTCTGATATGGAAGAAGGTATGTGACTTAATTATTTTATGGTTTGTGTCAAAATAGGTGATTAACAAGTTAAAATTGTTGGTTGAGATGCATTGCATTATGCGTGTATGTGTTCTGTCATGTTTCAAGTTGTGTTGTCTTGGAATGATACGGCATTGTAGAGGATGAATCTATTGTGCTGGCCACTATCTGTCATGTGCTGTGATAGCGGCACTTTAATCCTTGGAGAATAATGATTTTCCTCATTAGAGAGCAATGTTTCCCTTAAAAAAAAATCTTTAAATGGTGCAATGTGATTTCCATGAAGTGACCTGCCCTTTGGTCCTTCTCTTGCAAACACAAATCAATTTCTAGAGCCATATTTCATTTATATCCTAACCAATTTGAGGTGAAATTTCTTGTACATTAATGCAAATAATTGAGTGACAATGCATGTAATGGGTGGTCCGGACTTAACAGAGAAAAATAAAAGAAAAAAAAAAAGAGTGAATAAGATGAAGTGTAGGAGAGAAATATGCAGAATTCACTGAGAAAGAAATTGACTTGTTGTTAATTACCCATAAATCGTACCCAATTTGCCACTCTTAATGAACCCCTCAGAGTGCTTTCTAATCATATGATATGAGGACTTGGAACCTGTAATGAACTTGGACGCTAACAAATAGAATTTGGCTCAAGTGGAGCCTTTAGTAAACTTGAAACTCCCCTTGAGGCTCATAGACCCTAACAAACTTACCAATTTCCAACTCTTAAGATGACATACATTGACTTAAAAAGTTCCCAAAATTCACCTTATGTCCTGTGTATATTTAAAAAGTTTAGGTATGCACAGAATTTACATATAAAATTTCAAAATGTACTTTCAATTTGTCTTGTGGTAGAGTAAGGCCTTCTAAAGTTTGGCATGCATGTGTCCTCTGCCATTTATTTTCAATTTCTTTTGTATTGTATATACCTTCTTCCTATTGGACTTGGCAATGAAGCCAGCAACACATTTGACCGAAGTTTCTAACAAAGATTATATGAGACCAGGCCAACCATTTTATATTTAATGTAATCCTGGATGATTGAAAATATACAAACACTTAGTCAAATGCTCAAAGCATTTGGCATGACCTCGTCAACTATTTCAACTCTCAATGCATCTATCCAAGCTTATCACTGCCACATCTTTATAATATGATCAATATCATAGTTTTTTTAGTGCTTTTCTTATTAATTGACATAATATATACTTAGGACAAGGCAATGAGACCATAAAACAATAAACAAAATCAATTGGCATTATATCAATGTAACTCTACTAGTTGTTGAGATAACTAATTGGTTGATTTATTTAAATTTTATGAGTTAGACATTATAGATAATAAAAATTAATTTAACTTTGGGGTTTCATATGCATATATGCAGGTATAATTTAACTAGTAGAATAAAATTTAGAAATAATCTTTTGTTGTAATATTCACTTTCTATATTAGTTCTTGACCCTAAATTCTCTTAGATGTCATCCATATGATTGATCTGCTGTTGATTCTCCAATACCTAGTAGTGTATGCTGACAAACAACCTCCTCCTTATTAAACAATCATATGATGGCTTTGGTGCATCGCATTATCGGATTCAAAGACACTGGTTACCTATATGTTAATTGTATAAACTTTGAAATCATTATCAGATGTTGGAACTCTTGCTTGATTGGATTCATTGTTTTTAATTAACAATATTGTTGTGATGTATTTCCACTTTTGGTTGTTTGATGGCCATACTTGCCACGATCAAACTACTAATTAGGACTTTGACTTACGGATATTCAACTGCAGGGTTGTTGAGCAATAGATCTTTTATCTTGAGTTTACCAGACTATTATTGATTTTCAGTGGTTGAAGCTTCAATTATTTCTTCACTTAAAATGAACATCATGCCATGATATAGTATCTCATACTATCATTGCAGATTTTTTATTGAATGAACATAAATGGAAAAAACAACTTTTGAATCTTTTTGTATGTAAGCTATATATTTGTTAAAGCATCATCAAACATGGGACTATTTTTCTTCAAATCGAAATTGAAAGTCATCATATATTATTATTTTGCATGCGACTCCTATTCACAATTTATTTATTTTTCCCCATTCTTTGAAAAAGTGACATGGCATCCTGGTGCAACCCTGATTTTTGCCTGCTGGTTTCAACTGAATCCTTAAATTATATTTCCTATTTGAGAGAATCTCATCTGTTCTTGTCCTTCAGATTATGATGAGAAAGCTGAAGATGCTGTTGACTATGAGGACATTGATGAACAGTATGATGGGCCTGAGGTTCAGGCTGGCACAGAAGAAGACCATTTACTTCCAAAGAAAG
Source organism: Metroxylon sagu (assembly GCA_017589505.3). Lineage (NCBI taxonomy): Eukaryota > Viridiplantae > Streptophyta > Magnoliopsida > Arecales > Arecaceae > Metroxylon > Metroxylon sagu. The sequence goes on along the minus strand of JACVBY030000375.1, from coordinate 254,455 downwards.
ATTTTTTTTCCTCTGATATGTCACTGGCTTCTTTAACCCATAAATCTTCTGTATTTGATGAGGAAAATTATGATGAGGATGAAGAAACTGTAAAGGAAAATGAGGTGGATGGAAATAATGTTGATGTCCAAATCTCTCCCTCTGCAGGTTACAGCTTGGAACCCATCACTATTAATTTTATCTCAGAATTGTAATCTTGCTATCATTTCTGGGTTTAAATGTTTCATGACAAACTGCATTCATTAAAATTCCTCCCAAGTGCATTTTTTTGTGACTTTCACTTCTGGATTTTGAAAGGGTTAACAGATAATTTTATTTGTGAAGAGTATCATACTGAATGGATGCATCATTGCATGATGAAATTCTGTTTTTGCTGCTTTCTTTAAATGCAGGTTTGTGTTCAAGTTCATCTGGTTTTAGATTAGTCTAACATATTGCTACTTTTGCAATTCCTTCATTCTTTCTTCAGTACAAGTTTTGTAGAATAGGGCACGGTTGTGGATTATGGTTTGTGATGAACATTATTTGCTGGATTATCTTTGTGCATTGAATCCATGGACTATTTTCTTATTGGATATATTATGCACAGGGAAATGCTATTAGATTACTTTCTAACAGATCATGCATTACTTTCATAATGCCATATGTGTCATGTTCTGCAGCCATTACCAAGTTTCTGTTTCATCTACTTGAGTTCAACCTTATGGATCTTGTCAAGTAATATTAACTTATTATTGACTAGCAAATAAAACAAAGATAGGATTGGGGTGTGCTAGTGAATCTTTATTAATTGCAATAATAGTAAATACGATGAATCAGCACAATCAGGTGACTAGACTGACTCAGTTCTCACTCCTGCTTGACATAGAAGCAGGGTACAAAGGCTTAAGAAGAGAGAATAGAGGAGATGTGACAAAGAAGATAAGGGGAGTTTAAGTTACAGAGGCTACTTTTATGGTAAGTTATAGCTATTCCAAGGATAAGTTATGGTTACTTATAAGGTATTTCTAAATTAGATCTAGTATTTGATCTGATTGGAGATGCCTTACAAGAGTCATCTACCTCCATATTTATAATGTTCTGGCTGTTACTGCATCTAACAATCGTTAGAAACCATTAGCAACTCTTGTTTAGTTCTGGGAACTTTCGAAAACTTTCTGTCCAATTCTGGAAATTGTTGAAAACTTCCTTAATTGTTGATAACTTCTCGTAGACTTTGCATTTAAAATATTTCTTTGGTCTTTTGGTCTAGACATACTGTTATGCTATTGGACCATGAAAATTGAACTCTAATATTTAAACTAGATCGAATGATGATGCCTCCATGAACTAGGAGAAAGTGAGGCAAACATATAATATTTAAATCAAACAAAGTTCTGATTTCACACTTTTAATGTGAAAAATCAGAGCCTTTAATGCCTTTAATATAAATGCGTTCTTTAATATGAAATCATTTTTTAGTATAGAGGCCTCATGGTAGCATTTGATGCATTAAATGCATCATGGAAACTAAACACTTTTGGCCACCCATTCTCATGCTTTGTCTTCTCTTGGTAACATTTTCGATTGTTTGTTAATCAAAAAATTTATGATATAAGGCCAAAAATATCTAACAAGACCTTTGGGTGAATCGTATGCATTTGATATAATTCAGCCTTATCTAACAACTTCATGTCAAGTGGACATTGTCAAGTGGATGTTCAGCCTTATCGATCTAATTTATAATTTTTGTAATAAGTTGTTTTGGATGATTAAAATAAATACTGCACTTAAACTTTCATTCACTACTACTCGGCCAAAAATGGATAAAAATATTTTTGGTATTGCGGTTTATTTTGCAACTTTATGCCCTATTGATAACCTTGACATTTTAGTCCACTTTTGGCCAAGAAAAAGTTGAGCCAACAGAACAATATATATTGACTGACTTTTTTGAATGACTTTCTGTTAAGAGAGCTAGTCTAATATTAAATTAAACTTTCCTAACAACTTTCAATCAATCCAACACATTTCAAATATTCTCTTCGAAGAGCTCTGGGTTAAAAGAACCAATCTAATAAAATATTGGATGGCCTGTTTGATCCACTCTCGGTAAGGAGAGAGGTGGGTCAATGTATTAGCTCTACTCCTGACTCCCTTTCATTTGGTCAAGAGAATTGAAATGAAATATTGAAATCTTTGTCCATTCACCCATTCGGTCAAGAACCAATAAATCAAGAGCCTATGAAATATTCTTTCCACTCTTTAAACCTTTTCCATTCGGTCAAGAGCCAATAAATCAAGAGCTAATAAAATATTCGTTCTACTCTTTGAACCTCTTCCATTTGGTCAAGAGCCAATACTAATATATATATATATATATATTCATTCTTAATGCTAGCATTTAATGCATAATGAGAACCAATAAAATATTCTTTTGAACAATTTTTGGTCAAGAGAGAATATAATATTCTCCTGGCTCTATTATGGGTTGAGAAAACAATGTTTTATTGACAACATTATTGGCTCCATTTGTCTATTCAGTTTAGAGACTAGAAAGAAGCAAAATATAATATTATATTGATAATACTCTTGATTCATCCAGTCAAGAGTGTGCAAAATAAGAATATTGGCCAATGTTAGCTCATTTGGTCAAGTGAAGCACTTAATAAAATCTCTCTTTTTTTTTCTTTAATTTTATTTTGGACAACTTTTGATGGAGTGGTCAAATAAAATATTTCCTTTCTTGACAAGTTTAGGTCAAGAGACAAAGCATTGGCTCTCATTTTTAAGTTTCGATCAAGAGAGTCAAAAAGTTTTGGTAAATAGAGGAATCAATTTCAATAAAATATTTTAACCGCTTTCTGTCAAGAGAGCCAATAAAATAACATTGGCTTTTAACTCTTTTAAACCTCTTTCCATTTGGTCATGGCGTAAAATTTAAGCTTTATAGTATTGCCTTTTAAAATTTCTTTTGGCCATGGCAACCTGTGAAAACATCATAAGACCGAACTCATTGATCGAAGGATGAAATCATAGCATTAATATTGAGAGGGAGAGAGGAGACATGGTGTTGACATTTGGTCCACTAAGATCGAAATGTTGATGGCCCATCACTTTAAAACTAGATTTAATATATCATAAAAAAAAACTAGGTTAATTGGGTGGCGGTTTCTCATCTCTTTAAAAAAGGGCTGAAATCATGGCGTTAATATTAAGAGAGGGAGAGACATGGTGGTGTCCCATCACTTTGAAAAAGGTACAATATAATCGCTATAGCCTCAAGTGTCATCTCATGTCAATAAATTTAACCATAAGGACATGGTCTTCGGTCTTCTCTTAAATAACTCACTTTTTTGGATATATTGATATGTTTGTACTTTATCCAAACGAACTTTATAACTATCTTCAATCTCTAGAATAATTGTTAGAACAATATTTTGGCTTTGGATAAACTATTTGCATCTAAAATAAGGCCGTGAATATGATGTCAACAGTAAAAGAATATTTCCTCGGCCTTCTTTAAGCTTATAAATTCTATTTTTTAGAATTCAAATTTTTAGAGTTTCTGGAAACTTGAAGGGACTTGTCCCTTGGTGATCCATGTCCAACTATTAACATCTTTACTACCCTTTTCCAATATTCATCATGTATCTTCTTAGATCGCAATTTTGGTATAACATCCCAAATGACTTTCATAGGGACCTCAAATGCCATGATTCCTTATTTCAATCATCTTCCATCTCTTCTCATTTTTAAATATTTCTCTTTTTGTATTTTTGGGACTCTTCCTTTTGAGTGTCTTATCCTTCTTAACCTTTTGAATGTCTTATCCTTATTACTCTTGGTTTTCTATACTTCAGTCTTGCTGGTCTTATGCTATGATCAAAAAATTATTCCATCCATTTTAAATTTAGTGGTTGATTTCTAGCTGTCCACAACTAGGACAGGGTTGATCTACTGAGGGTTGCCCCTAGTCATTGTGGTTTGCTTGAAACCAACTTAGCTTTTTGAAATTTTTTGACCAAGTGGATCCCAGCTTAGGCCCCATTGATTATGTTGTGGGTATGCCAGTATTGGGTCATGGGCTAGATTTAGCCTATAATCGAGACCCTGGGATATTCGGTCATTTTGATACCTTTGATCTGGCTCTTAAAAATTTTGAGCCAAAGGTACGGTATTCGATCTTATATTTTTGGATGACGCCCCAAGGGGTCTAGTATGATTTTCTGACCCTGTGGTTTCTGATTTTGGCCTTTGAATGTTTTAAGCCGAAGGTACAATATTTGGCCTTATATTTTTGGATGCCGCATTAAGGGGTCTAGATTGATTTTTTGCCTCCATGGGCTTTGGTTTTGGCTGGCTCTAGGTTACCAAGTTGTAGTCATTGGCGACCTCACATCTGACAAGGGTTTTTAGGGGATTAACGGTCCCCACTACTTCTCTTGTTGATTTGGTAAGTTTGGAACATACTTGACCCATGGATTTAGTAAAGTTTGAATACATTTGGTTTGTAGATTCATTAAAATCCAAACATGCCTCACAAAGGAGCAGTTGATTCTATGGTGAATGGCTTCCACTATAAAGGAGTAATCACCCTTGTAGGAGTAATCACCCTTGTGTTCCATCGAGCGTGCCAAAATTTGCTGTTGACTAGCAAATAAAACAAAGATAGGATTGAGGCATGCCAATGAGTCTTAATTAATTGCAATAATAATAAATACAATGAATCAACGCAATTAGATAACTAGATTGACTCGATTCGCACTCTTGCTTAACATAGGAGCAGAGTACAAAGGCTTGAGAAGAAATGATAGAAGAGATGGGATATAAGAGATAAGGGGAGTCTAAGTTACAGAGGCTACTCTTATGGTAAGTTATGGCTATTTCTACGATAAGTTATGGCTACTTTTAAGATACTTTTAAATTGGATCTAGTTTTTGATCTAATTGGAGATGCCTTACAACGGCCATATGCTTCCATATTTATAATGTTCTGGCTATAACTATATTTGACAACCGCTAGAAACCACTAGTAACTCTATTTTAGTTTTGGGAACTTTCAAAAACTTCCTGTCCAATTTTAGAAACTATCGAAAACTTCCTTCGATCATTGATAACTTCTTGTGGGCGCTGCATTTAAAATATTTCTTCAGTCTTTCAGTCTAGACATACTGTTATGCTATTGGATAATTGGATTGTGAAAAGTGAACTCTAATATTTAAACCAGATCGAATAATGATGCCTTTGTGAACTAGGAGAAAATGAGGCAAATATATAATATTTAAATCAAACAAAGGCCTGATTTAACTCTTCTTAATATAACAAATTGGTGGAGCCTTTAATGACTTTAATATAAATGTATTCTTTAATAAGGGCATCACGAAGCTTTTAATGCATTTCTTAATATAAATGCATTCTTTAATATGACAACATTTTTTAATGCATTTTTTAGGATAAAGGCTTCATGATGGTATTTAATGCATCAAGGAAACCAAACACTTTCAGCCACCTATTCTCATGCTTTCCTTCTTCTCTTGGTAGCATTTTCAGTTGTCTGTTAACTGAAAAATTTATGATATAAGGCTAAAAATATCTGATAAAGGCATTTGGGTGAACTGTGTGCATCTGATATGAAGCCAAAACATGGTATCAACACTTATGTAGGAACACATCCTTCACTAACAATAATTTCTTATCGTCCTTTGTGGCTACAGCTGCCTGAAGTGGATGTGAGGGGGGCTCAAGTTTGGGATTGGGGATTTGATGCTTCTAGACTTTGTTAGGTGTGGGAGTGCTTCTTCACTAATTATAATAAAATGTGCTTAATAAATTTGTTGCAAAATATTTAATATTTAAAATCAAAATAATGGTATATTTTAGTTGTTCTGTTTAATTTATTAAATAATTGTTAGAGACCATTGAATTGCATTTTGAGTTAGATATAGGACTGTCACTGCTTGCAGACTAGTACCTGACTTGGACCTGATCTAGACTTGTTCCAGGTTGTAGGCATATGGATTAGATATGGGTCCAAAGTCAATCTTATGTAACTTTTCAGGTTTGGGTCTGGGTCTAATAAAAGAATTACCCGACCCAGAAATAGACCCGGCATGATCCCTGATCCTAAGTTACATTAGGATATGGAATTGATCATTGTAAACCCAACCCAATGAGACCTAGGATCAACAGTTTACTTGGTATATAATGGATGGTTTTACCCCTATATTCTTCACATTTCTTATAAAACTTATTAATTATACTTTGTTGTTATGTCATCACTAGGTAATTTTGAGGGCATGAATGGTATTAGCTTTCTATACCCACTTTAGACTCCGATCTAGTCCCAATTCACACATAATCCAAGATGGAGTTGGACCTAGTCCCTACTTGATCCTTTGTGGACTTGAGCCCATTCTTCAATGGATAGGGTTTGGTTTAAAATGCAAATGAGAAGCCCCACCTGACTCGATAGCACCACCAGTCGAATCAGCATGTAATTCATTTAAATGATATACTTTATAGCAAGGTTTGCAATCTTGGTACTAAGTAGCATATCAATCAAATATTGGTATGGTATAGTTATAATCGAACTATACCGACACATTATGTAGATGCATACCCCTTCGATACCAGTTTAGTTTTTTTTTTTCTAAAACTTTTTTCTTTTTTTCTTTTTTTCTTTTTTTGTTTTGAATATTATTTAAGGTTTATGGATCTTTCAGCTATGATTTTAAGGATATTTTAATGGTATTTTATTTTATATGGATCTTGAAAGATCATATGATCACTTAATAGATGCAATTGCAGTAGTTAAACATAGATTTGTAACTTGGTGCACGAATGCATATCATGTATCTCTTAGTTTCATCATTTACATCTTTCTTTCAATCATTATCTTCTTATGGAGCTCTTGCTTTTAGCTTTTGTCATCCTCCCTTTACTTTTAACTTTACCATTTTTTCCTTCATAAATTTACGTAGGCTATATTATCCCACTATGCAGCTGGACTATAGTCATGGTCTTGCTTCTAGGTTGATGGTTGCACCCATCATCCATTCTCTCTCTCTAATTATTGCTGCTCAATTTATAATCAGCATCTATTAGAGAGGCAATGGTCTAACCAAACTAGTAGATTCACCAGTGAAGACTTCAAAAAGCAAATATTTGATTTTATTTTCATCTTGTAAGTGAGCATGCAGGTGAACAATGTTCGAAGTTTTTCCTTAATTTTTTTTTATAAATTTTTTATTGGAGGGAGTATCAAAATTTAGCTAGGTTTCTATATTTATAGTTGAATAATTTTAGCATATTGCCTTATTATTGGGTCTTATTTTTAGTATGATTGTTTACTAGATTTAAGGCCCAATTTAGGAGTCATGTCCTATCTATGCAGTATGAGTTACACAATATATCAAAAACTAAATTTAATTCGGATTAATGTAGAACCTTACTTGGGTACTACAATATTTTCTCTAGTTTTACCAATTTTCTGCCGATTTTAGGCATGAAAATGAAAAAAAGAAGAGAATGAAAAGGGAAAGGATTATATCTGATTTGGCTTCAATTTAGGCTCAAAATTGGCCTGCCTTCTATCTTGATTTTTTTTCGTCATAAAATCCACCCCCTTTTTGAAGAAAAGAGAGAGGTAGGCCACAAACTGCCTTCTCCTGTATTATTAAGGTTGGTAAGGGGCCAAATTGCCTCGAGTGGCTCTGAATTGAGTGGACCTGACCTGCCTTTTTACCTGATACCGTGCTGGTTTGGCATACCTTGCTTGATAATTTTTAATGTTAATTAACCTCATGTCTGATCAAATCCTTTGGTGAGTGGCCTGCCCCAACTATCAATTTTTTAACCCTATTTATGTTTTACCAAATCTTTGCCCCTATTTCTGTTTTACCGGTCGATTTCTTTAGTAATAAATGAATAAAAAGGTGTCTTTGGCCAGATTTATAGAGCTGAACACCTCCCATTTTACTTCCTATGATCTTTCTTTCTTTGTTTTTTTTTCTTGGTCCTTTCTTCCTCTCATGTTTCATGCTATTTTCTCATAGTCTTTGAGGCTTTCCAGTTATAGGTAGAAGACCAAGCTTTGTAAGCTAAGTATGATTTCACAATTATTTTGATGGGTTTTTGATGATTTTAACTAGTTGTAAAAATAAAAACTTAGTAGAATTTCATGTTAATAAGAGTAGCATGGAGTATACAAAATGGATTTGGCACATTAAGCAAAATGTTTTCAATTTAGGATGTACGCTTTCTTCTTATTCCTTGAAACAAATCTTGGTCCTGTCTTAGCACAGGCATCAGAGCCATAACATTCGACTAAATGATGTCAGTCAGTGGTCCATATGTTTTTCCTTAATAATGACAACTTAGAATCCTTTGTTTCTTTCATCTATAACTCCTGTCCTTGTGGAATACTCTCCTTGATTCCATATATCCTTGAAAAATATCCTTCTCCACCCTTCTCCCTTATGTCCGACTAAAATCACAATTCTGATTACATTTGTTTGGCTAATGATTGTCTTTGTTTCTTCTGATTGCTCCATAATTTTTGTGGAATTGATGTTCAAATTCATCAGTCATGCCACAATGTGTTGAAATTTCAAAAACTATTGATCTCTTAATGATCAATAGTTATTTCCAGGGCAAACTTCAAAGAGAAAAATGTTGGACGATGAGCTTGGTTTTGCCCATCACTATTAGTACGTGCATACTTGCCCCAACCCCTTCTTTCTTGGCATGAATATTAGCAGGGAAATTATCTTCCTGATGTATGTAACCTGCTCAATAATCTCATTTTGGTGTCCACTCAAACCTCTTCAACTCCTCAAATTCACTTCATTCAGGCATCTTGTACCATGAGGCATCTATATCAAGGCAAGCAAGTCAAATTAAATTGGTATATTCTTCTAGAAATATGACAATTGAATTTACTCACCAATGCATGACAAGGGAAAGGTCTCTGTTGCCATAACTTAAACTTTGCAGTCAAAAAATTAAATTTCCTACTTGTTTGCTAGCAGTTCAGGTAGCAAGGCAAATTGATTTCTTGAGAGTTGATATCAGGCTGATCGGTTGTAAAAAGTTCTAAATTTTGTTAGATCAGATGAAAATCTGTGTTCTGGAATTAAAGAGAGCAACAAACATTGTCAGCTGGATTAAGGATTGAAGCAACCTGTTGGTTCAAGGTTTATTATTGGTATCCGATTAGTCATTGAGGAACATGGTCAACCCATGCATGAAATGATGCAAAAAGACAACACTTCAGACAAAGAGAGATAGTTGGCCAATATAGAAAGCAACACTGGACAAGCGCACTTTGACAACAGCTCTTCTGTGTGTGCAGTCTTGCTGTCACATGACCTCTGGCTTTACATAGTTATGAGCCCTCACAGGTGCTGCCTGAAAGTGAGAGGATGTAGGAGTGAAGGAATTAAGAGTTTGGGCAATAGTAAAGTGAGCTTTACCTCATCAGCTAGTGGAGCTGACATACTTTTTCTCCAACGCATGTGAGATATGATGCACCCCAGAGAAGCTAGCTGCATGAGATGAGATCTGAATAATAATGAAATTACTTGAATTGAAATTCTATATTGCCAATATTTCTTAATACAAGGATTTGTGCACTCTGTATCATGTGAATTTTTCCTTTAGATTATTTTGTACCTTATTTTCTTCATTTTTCATGTCAGCAGAGCAATTGGCATTAGTTTCTGTTGTAGATATTTCTCCTGATGACAATAGGCCTTCTGTTGCATCTTCAGAGTCAGAACAAATGACCGCTTTATTGGAGGATATTCAGGTGACCTGCCTTTAGCCATGCTTGATGTTATTTTTCAGTAATATTTTTATGAAAACTAAAATTTTATTTTGTTCTCTAATTGCTTGTCATTTAAATTATCTCCATGATATATGAGGCAATTGCAATTAAAGTACATGTTGTGAGAAATTGTTGCTTAATTTTTCTGGATAATCTAATTATAAAAATTGATATTAATTGTCCTATTTGACTCACTGCTGTATTTTTTTCTGGTTTTCATGATCTTCCAGGAACATGCTATTGATGAACAAGAGCAAACAGACTCTAGAAGTGGAACTTCCCTTCCTGTATTGTGCATTGAGGATGGTATGGTGATTTTGAGGTTCTCTGAAATTTTTGGTGTACACAAGCCTGTAAAAAAAGCAGAGAGGAAGGATCAGCATAGACATTCAGTAAATAAAGGTCTGTGGTCTGTTCAAGTTCTTTTGAATGATGCTCGTTGAAGTGTAGCACATCAAAAAAAGAAAAAATAAAGAAGAAAAAAAGTTTATGAAATGTGAGCTGACTAACTAATTTCTGTAGTTGTCCTGCAGTAATACATTAATAGCCTATAAGCTGTATAATGAATATCTGATGAGCTTTTTTGTTTTCGAAGTTAGTACAACTTTCCAGTTTCATAGAGCTTATCTTTCTGTCCTGCAATGCGGCTCTGAGTGTTATGTTAATTTCTTACAATATTTTGTGAGGCAAATTTGAGACTTTAGTGGTTCTTTTTGGAAATGCTGATGTTCATTTATTAATTGGCAAGCATGTGCTCTTTCATTGTTTTGTGGCTGTTGAACAACTGATTTGTTGTTCTTCGCCTGATCACATTGATTCATTAAATGCTTTCAGTGTGGCTCAAACCCTTGGATGTTGATGATATTGTTGAAGAAGATGAGGAGGCCTTTCTGAGAAACTCCTCTCAAGATTTATCTGCTGTTAAGCTTTTCAACTCCATTCTGCATGATGTTGAAGGCGATGTGGAACAAGAAATACCCAGTGTTGATGAGCACTTGAAAGATTCTTGTCTTCCTGCTCAACCAATGAAGAATAATATAACCATAAATATGTTTTCAGGTCAACAGTCTCCACTGTGCCCTAATTTTTACCCTCTTGATCAGCCAGACTGGGAGGATGCAATTATTTGGGGAAATTCACCCACTGCAAGTCATGGTCATTCAGAGAGTTGTGTATCATCTGAATTTGTTGTTGAAGCACATGCTGATGCTGAAATTGAAGAAGGGTTCCGGTGGAGAAACGCTGAATCCAATGAGAATGATTGTAATTTACTGGGTGATCATATTTTGGTGGAGCCATTTGGTTCCAGAAATTTTTCAGATTCATTATGCGGTCAGTTGCCAGAAAGGAGTTATCATCCTCAATTACTGAGGTTGGAGACTCTTTCTAAAAAGGATGGGCTATATACTGAAGATGTCGAGGCAAAAGTTTGCAAAGGTGATGTTTTACAGCGTTTTAGCAAACTTTCTTTGCAAAATAAGGAATTGTTGGAAGGGTCTTGGTTGGATCAGATCATTTGGGATCCTGATGAAGCTGTTCCAAAGCCAAAGCTTATCCTTGACCTACAAGATGACCAAATGGTCTTTGAGATTTTAGATAACAAGGATGGTGAGCAACTTCGTTCTCATGCTGGTGCTATGGTGGTAACTCGTTCTTCAAAATCTTTCAAGGAAGACTCTCTTGATCTACATAGCCAAGGAACAGCATCTGCCAGTCGATTTAACATTTCTAATGACAAATATTATTCCAATCGGAAAGCCTCCCAGCAAGCCAAATCCCATTCTAAAAAGCGTGCTTTTCTTGGTATAAAAGTCATGCACTCTGTACCTGCTTTAAAACTGCAAACCATGAAGCCAAAGTTGAGCAAGTAAGAACAAGCTCCCTCTCCTTGGTTGTGGTTTGTGGTATCCTTAAACATAAGATTTTCATATTATCAAAGTAGAAAAAAGGTATCTTGGTAGTTTCTCTAATTCTTTCATGGCACGGAATCATTTTTACCTATCCATGCATACAAAATCAGAACGTATTGGTTGTTTCTTTTTAAACAATTCATTAAATTTTTTTGAATTTTTTTTGCAAGCAATCCTTTTCCTGCTCTTCCTGGTCCTTTATTTCCTTTATTTTGGTGTTAGCAAATGTTCTAAGGTCTGATGATGTTTTTGCTGATAATTTTGCATCTTTGACCTATGTATGCCCAAAATAAGACCATCTGGCAAGCGGTTAAGTTGCTAAATAACAGTGAGAAACATAAAGAATATGCTGAGGCAAGAGGAAAAGCCAGTAATCATGCATCTCCGAAGCTTCTACCATGTATATTCCATGAATTTGACTATTAAATCATCCATTTCTCAACTGTAAAGATTGCAATGTTATACTGGAAACTTTTGTTAGTTCTTTATGCAGATCCAAGACATTCAAGGGTCCCCACTTCTAGATCCACTGCATGTCACTGACCTTTAGAAGGCTCCTTGTGTTATATTTTCCCCAGAATATGTATGTTCAGAAAACCTAACTTTTACTAATTTATTGTTTCAAAGGTTAATGCTAATACTAAGGTGCATTTCACTTGGATGTTTTATGTTTTACTAATTTCAGTTCATGCTAATACTAATTTATTGTTTCAAAAGTATAGCTTTATGTTGGATGCTGGATAATATGTGAAACAATTCTACTTAAACTAAGCATTTTTTACTGCTGTTGCATCTGAGTTGGGCCAATTGTTGTCCTTCCACAACTAAATGTGAGAATGACCTGAACCTGACATATTCTTTTTTGCAGTGACTATCTAGATTTGCAAACCAATGGACCTCATATTCTTATGAGATATTCTCTTCTTCGTTTTTCCATATTTAACTAAACCTGAGCAAACAAGCAAGAATTGATTATGGTTTCCAGTTAAGACCTTTCTGGCAGCTAAAGCATTTGCCTTTGCTAGGTTGTTGTTCCTATGCAAGTTACATCTCTTGATGATGAGATTTTGATATTAAATTGAAGTTTTAAGCATGGTTTTAAATCTTGTGAGATAGAGGCATCCTATTTCTTCCATGAAACGAGATGCCCCATATCTCATCCCGTATAGATCCCTGACCCAGTTAGGTGTTCCGGTGCTTACTGAGGATGCCTTTTTTTTTTTTTTTAAATATTTGTGAAGCTTTAGTGTTTTATTTGATTTTTAAATATATTTGAACTTTAAAAATTATATATTTATGATAAATTAGATCTATTTAAAATCGACACTACAATATATTATGGTTGAGACAGGATAGGATGGAATAACTGAGACTGGACCTAGAATTTGTCTGGGATGGGACGGAAGGGGACGGCCGAGATGGCTCCAATCCCATCGAGATTTGAATCATTGGTTTTAAGTACATGTTTAGTTAAAACAAGTGAGGTTTTAAGTGCCAACCTATGCCAGTCCATGCTGGCCGACACATACAGTGCCGGGACAGTACCAGTACTAGAACTAGGTTGGCATGGGACTATTGAATCATATTCTTAATTTGAGTTATAAAAAAACTTTGTTTATAAAAAATGATGCTTTTTTTAATATCTTTTGTTTTAACATGTATTGGCATGTTCAATGACATGGCACTTACCATGCCTGCAAGTTCCAGGTACTCCCATTGGCACTGATGCTCAAAACTTTGATCACAAGTGATGTATAATATTTTGACAAATCGAAGGTGGCTACACCATTCTTCACAATTTCTAGCTTCTATGGCTTCTAGCATCAGCTGATACTGTCTATAACTTTACATGACTGACTGAATATAGAGTTATGTATTCTATATGTTGCTGTATATTCATCTAGAACTGTTTACAATTGTTTATATATTATATCATCATCAAATTTCTTATTTTTGTCAGTCAATTATCTACTAGCACTGGTTTGTTGAGTGTCAAGAAGTTAGTCTCATGAATTCATATTATCTGATGAAATTCTAAATGCAAAGAAGGCTTTCATTTCTGCTAATATTAGTCTGTCCACCAAATCATCATCTTTTTTTTTTTTTTTTTAATTTAGTTGCTTTCATAGTGGGTACATCCATTTGTCATGGTAATGATATGAAACATGCCCAATGCTTTCTTGTGAATGGTCATTAACTGCTCAAGTTTCATTATTAATGGTTTTGCAGTAAGGAAATTGCTAATTTTCATAGACCAAAAGCATTATGGTACCCTCATGACAACAAAGTTGCTTCCATGGCACAAGGAGCACCTTGCACCCATGGACCCATGAAAATAATATTAATGAGTGTGGGAGGGAAAGGAACTAAGCTCACTGTCAATGCTGAGGAAACTTTGTCATCTATCAAATTACGGGCATCTAAGAAGTTTGGTTAGTCCACTATCTTGTCATAACCTCATTAAACTAGTTGTTTTCTCTGTTTTCCTTTTTTTGTCTAAGCTTTATTAAACCCATTGTCCTTCATATCTGTTAACTTAGGGGCAGAAAACCAGAACCCTCTTAAGTGTTTATTTGATATTTTACTGGGGAAAGTTTTCTTGTGATCTATTTTCCTGAGAAAAGTTGTGTAGGGGAAAATTTTACCATGTTTGATTGATAGAAAATTTGTATAGAAAAATAATTTTGAAAATATTTTTCTATATTTGGCTTGAGGTAATTTTATATGGGAAAATGCTAATTTAACTATAATATCTCTAGAATGAAGATTTCATGAGGATTAAATGGATTATTTGAGGAATTTGTTTTTATGATTGTTTGGTTGATGAATATTATAAGAAAGAAAATAATTTATTGATTCAGTAATTACATTATTGTTTGTTAGGACTATAAAATAATACTAATAATTTAAAATATTAAAAAAATATTATAAAATAATAATAATAAAAAATATTAAATATTAAATAATAATAATAATTTATTTCTTTTAGGAAGAGAGACCACACATACGAGGGTTTTAGACAAGAGAAGACTAATGGGTTATTAAGTGGACATCGGAGGGAAATAAAAAAATATGGATAGTTTTGGACTTTAGGTGACAAAATATTTTTCCGTGGGAGGAAAAAAGAACATGGGAAAATAAATATCACATCCATGGTGGTATTTATTTTCTAGTGAGGGGGGAAATGTATGTGGGCCCTATATATAATTTTCCCTTCCTTTTCTAACGATATGTGGGAAAAGGAAGGTGGAAAAGTTCTCCACGCTTATTTTCCCCTCAATCAAATGACCTCTTAGTTGCTGAGAAAAAATTCTGGCTAACAACTATATGTTGTCACATTTCTGTTCTTCTTTCTTTCTTTCTTTTTTTGGTAATGAAAATCACTCATGTTATTCATGCAGATTTCAAGCTATCAGAGAAAGTGAAGGTACTTTATTCTGGAAGAGAGCTTGAGGATGATATGTCTCTGGCACAACAACTTGTGCGACCGAATTCTGTTCTTCATCTTGTGCGCACACGAATACATGTGTGGCCATGGGCCCAAAAGTTACCTGGTGAGAATAAGCCTCTGCGGCCTCCTGGGGCATTTAAGAAGAAATCTGAGCTATCAGTTAAAGATGGACATGCCTTTCTCATGGAGTAAGAGGCCCATCCCTTGGATGCTTGTCATGTAAAATTGTCATTCTGATGACATGACACGTATCATTGTCAGTTCTTGATGTTTCAATAAATTTCACTCTTACTTTTTATTTTAGCTCAATTTTCTCTCATGCACTTTCATCTGTAACTTGATGCTATTATTTCTGAGATATCTTATATAATGCTGTGTTCTAATTTTAGTCATTTTAAGCTTGTTGGTGTAAAGATGTCTTTTGCTTGTCTCAGTGCGTGCTGAAATCGAGCTTGTTGGTTGAATATTTGCAGCACTTACTTAAACAAACAAATAGCTTTGGAGAAACTTGAGTTCATTTTGAAGTAATGCATGCATCAAGACTTCCTGTTGATTTGAAATGGCACATAGTTAAACAGTCTTGCTTAGACATTTTAAGATTTCTTGTAAATGTGCATTTTCCAATTAATGCCTGGTGTGTTTGCCTGTTGATGTCAATTTAAAGTTAATTCCTGGATATTAGTGGAGCCCTATACTTGCTTCATGGCATTAGTCATCTTTCAGTTGATGCATGCCAGGTGAATAACATTATTGGCAGTACTTCGGTTCATGTCTCACTAAACATCTTGCATGTATCATGAGTGCTAACCTGCTTAAGGCTGAAATCGTTCACATCTCGTCCTGTTATTGTACAACCTGACATGAAGTCTTCATCTTATGAAAGAAGCTCTAGAGCCATGCTCTATTAAAATCTTGGAGTCTTCCTCTATTAAAACTTTAGAGCTTTGCTATACCAAAATCTTGAAAATCTGCTGTCAAAATCTTAGAATCCTGCTCCTTCAAAAATTAGAACCTTGCCCTTGTTGAAGATCGGAGCCTTGTTCCATCAAAGATGAAAACCTTGCTTCATCAAAATCTTGGAGCCTCACTTCATTGAAAGCCAGAGTCTTGCTCTATTTAAATTTTAGAGCCTTACCCCACTAAAAACTTAGAGCCTTGCTCTTTTGCTTAGCTGAGGCTAAAACTCAAAAGCGGATAAATATAAAAGTAGAAAGGAGTACATGAAGGAGAACAAACATGTGACATTAAACCTAAGTCATAAAAAAAATAATAATATCACTTTGAACTTTGGAATAAAAAATAAATATAAATAATAATAATAAAATTCACCGAATGCATCTACACTATAAGGCTAATAAGGACTGTAATCTCTTAATTGGAAGTTTTCAGTTCCTAAGATGGGAGTAATTAATAATGAATGCTTGTACCCATCAGAAATCCGAACCCTATGTTACCCAAAAAGAAGTTGCCAGTAAGAAAGCGCAAAACTTAAACAAAAATTTACTCTTACACACTATATTATCCCGACCGAGATGGTCTCGCCAAGGTGGAGGATGGTACGGAGGTCGACAGGTATGCTTCTTAGTTTTGAGATGGCGAACCATGACAATTAGCCATTTTTGATATTCTATAACTTTAACAAGTTACGGCAAGAATACACAATTGAGTTTTTTGTTTTCACTTAGGTAACGGTTGGTTGGATGTTTAGCTCTTTCCTACATGATCTGCTTATTTCATTGTGTAACCTTTAGGAGGATGACTTGTTTATTAGATATAAAGTTTGAACATTAAATAAATGATTTTAATTTCTGTTAAAAAAGAACTATTAATGTGGTTCCCAGTTCCTTATAAAGGCACCATTCCATTGAGGTCCTGTTCAATAAAACTATGACATTGCCAAAGTTGAATGGTATAGTGGTCAAAGTAGAATGGTGTAGCGGTGGACATCAGGGCTGGACCAAGGGTGTATCTTGGAGCAAGCTGAGCATGACCTGAGCTAGCCTGAGCTACTCCATTCCAAGTACGTACAGACTTGCAAAATTGAAATTTGGTTGAGCATTGGCCATCTCAAGAATTGCCTTGCATGGGCCAAGACACATTTGTTATGTTTCTTGGAAAATCATCAAATGACCTATACGTGTTGGTTTATATGGCAATTGTATATTATGCAGTCTGATTCCTCTAAGCTAGTGGCACATCAGTTTTGGCAGGAATTTTCAGCCGATGCTCAGCCCAATCCATTGTTATTATCTGAATCTAGTTCACTTGAAGTATAGAAATGCAAGTTGGGTCAAATAGTTGGTATTGCCTCATGTGCATCCCTAGGGCTGTGCAGCTTCTCTGCTTGTCCCACAGTTATCCATTTTTTTTGGCACCATTATTTGGAAAAGAAGCCTTGGCTTTGCTGCATTGTGACCTGGGTATTGTGGTTCGAAACACAGAAATAATTTCTCTACATTTGAGGGTAAGGCTGCATATATTTGATCGCCTTCCAAAGATCCTGCTGTGGTGAGAGCCTTGTGCATTGGGATGCCTTTTATTATTCAGAAAAGAAACTCAATCTCTTGTTCTTTGTTTCTTGTTTTGTGA
Organism: Metroxylon sagu; assembly: GCA_017589505.3. Taxonomy (NCBI): domain Eukaryota; kingdom Viridiplantae; phylum Streptophyta; class Magnoliopsida; order Arecales; family Arecaceae; genus Metroxylon; species Metroxylon sagu. The sequence goes on along the minus strand of JACVBY030000375.1, from coordinate 236,698 downwards.
TAGGCAACGATTAAGGACTCAGTTTGTCATGGCCTATCCAGGATGTACCATATTGGACCAGAGAGAGATTGTGTTGCATTTGGGACTTGGGTCTGTTTAGACTGGGTTGTCCTGCTCCATTCCAATTGGGATGAATTGGGACAATTGCATCTCAACAGTTTAGACAACTGGTGTCTTGTGACACCAATTTTTTAAACTATTTTATTTTTTCTCTTCATTGATGTTTTTAATGGTTGTTCTGGTGTGGCCCTGTACCATACCAACCTAGCACCAGACTAGGATGGGCCTTGGTACTTGGATTTAAAATCTTCTGCTAGGTATTTACAGTCTGACCTCTATAACATGATCCTATGCCTATGCTTTTCTATATATTAGTTTATTTTGCTACTTATATGAAATTGTCCATGGTAATTTGTGTTGCTGCCTCTTTACTTGATACACCTAACTTTCTCCAAGTTATTTTTTTAATTTTCTTTGATTTTTTTTTTAAAAATTCCATTTTCAACATAACACCTATCAAGTTGTTTTGTTGTCAAAACATAGACAAGCTATTATTATCACTAGCAGTTTGACCTTTTATGTAGTTTGAGAGAATTATGAATTTTTTGTCAAATTGCTAAGCTTACCTTCTTTTGTATGATTACTAGGATTACGGTTATGATCAGTGACTCAAGTCTCAGTGGGACGAGGGCTGAGATGTCTCGTTCTAGAGAGATTCTGGGACCGATCTCTGCTGTCCCATCCCAGTCTCTCGGGCATAATACATTGTAGTGTCAATTTTAAAGAGATCTAATTTATCATAAAGATATAACTTTTGAAGTTCAAATATGTTTAAAAATCTAATAAAATACTAAAGCTTCACAAATAATATATACATTTTTAAAAAGTATCCCAAGCAAGTATTGGGATGCTTAATTAGGTCAGGGATTGAGATGAGATGAGATGCGGGGTGTCTCGTTCCGTGAAAAAATCAGGGTGCCTTTATTTTACGAGATTTAAAACCTTGGTTATGATTAATATTATGAAGGAGAGTTGGGTGGGTTGTATTGTGTCCTTTTTTTTTTGTTGATTTTTTTCCTTTGTTTTTTTCTGTTGAAAAAAGTGGTAGATACTCCTCTATGTCTTTTTAGGATATTAAATTTTGTTTATCCACAGAAGATTGTACCATCATTATTATGCTGTTTCTTTTTATATTTCTTGTAAAATTCATGATGCCATGTGTTGGCTTCTAACATTTTTTTTCTTTAATACAGGTATTGTGAGGAGAGACCTTTGCTTCTAGGAAATGTTGGGATGGGGGCTAGACTCTGTACTTATTATCAGAAAACTGCACCTGGTGATCAAACTGCTTCATCACTGCGAAATGGTAATGATGGTCTGGGGACTGTGCTGACACTTGATCCTGCTGAAAAATCTCCTTTTCTTGGAGATATAGGTCGTGGTTTCTGCCAGTCATGTCTTGAAACAAACATGTACCGTGCACCTATATTTCCTCACAAGTCATCCTCGACAGACTATCTCTTGGTTCGTTCAGCAAAGGGGATGCTTTCCCTTCGCCGCATTGAAAAATTATATGTTGTTGGACAACAAGTAAGCTTTGGTTCCCTTTTATATGTGCCTTTTGTATTGAGATCTTCTTGAGAAAAAATGTATTTTACTCTGAATTCATGACCTATCACTTTATTCCAAGGATTTTTTTTTTAATATTTATTAGTTTTCCACAACAATGTAGTTGTTTGGTGAGAATAGTCATCCTTATTTTTGTTGAATCTAGATTCATTTACCATTTCAATGGTACTGTCATGCTTTGCTTGCATGTATTTGTGCTTATAGAATAATTATTGTGAGCTCTTGAGACCTCAGTGCTGTATTCATCATATTTCATGTATTTGGAATGGTTAAATTTACCATGGAATTGTGTTTTGGTAGTTTGACTTTCTGATAGAATTGGAGAGAGGAAAAATGTAATTTCTAATGCTTAACAAATTCTTTAAGCTATATATTACAAGAAAGTAAAAATTGTAAAAGGATGCTGTTCTACATAGACAAAAAGAAGATTGTTGATGTAACTTGGTAATCATGTATGATGAACTAGTTTGGAGATGATGTCTTATAGTCTTCTAAGGATGATATTCTCTGCTTACTGGCTTCCAATCCTAAAAGATATTATCCACTCTTATATATTGGTATTGCATGGATTGTTGAAGTTATGTAATAACAACAAGGAACACATTTGTAAAGCATGATCAGCATGCAGATATGCAATATGACTTGGGCATATCTTTGTGTTCAAAAAAGTATTGATTCAAGTTTCAATGGGACAAGGACTGAGATGTTCGAAACGTCTCGTCTTAGAGAGATTTTGGGATGGATTTTGGCCATCTTGTCCCGTCATGTCTTGGCCATAATACATTATAGTGTCAATTTTAAATAGATCCAATTTGTCATAAAGATATAACTTTTTGAAGTTTAAATATGCTTAAAAATTGAATAAAACATTGAAGCTTCACTAATATTTTTTTTTCTAAGAAAAAATCATCTCAAGCAAGTACTGGGATGCCTGACTAGGTAGGGGATCGAGATGGGATGGGATGCGGGACATCTCGTTCCGTGAAAAAATCAAGACATTTCTATCTCACAAGATTTTAAAACCTTGGGAAAAAGGATTTTATGATTGTTGAGAACAAGGATTTTAGAGGTTATGAGACAATATGGGGTTTGAGTTGCTTAATTCAGGGGCCATTGGTTGGTGCAGTGGTAAAAGGCTTGGATTGGCAAGTGCAACAGCATGGGTTCGAGTTTAGGGAGTCACTTTGTGCAAAAAAATACAAAAGGCTAGGTATATATGTGGCTAGCCCCTTCCAGAACCATGAATTTCTAGGACCATAAATGGGTAGTGGCCTTTTTCTTTTTAGTTGCTCAATTCAGACTAATTCATAGGTGTGCAATCCTAAACTAGACCAGATTTTATGCGTGTTTATTTCGTTTAGAATCAATTCATTAGTTGATTCACATGAGCTGATTCAGGCATGCAAATTCAATTATTAAAAATTCAAAGTTGAATCAACTAATTTATGTCTCCCAATTTTTATATCAAACTTTGGTATAAATTTTGTTCATACTAACTTAAACTAAAAGTAAAGAAAATTTTATCGTATGTTAATAATTAACATGATTGCTCTTTGTTCTGCAACTAGCAAACCAACTCGTAAATCAATTTAGAGCAGGAGTTTCTTGGTCTCTAAAAATTTGAGAACATTCTATTCGAGATCAACAGTAAAAGTGAGCCCTTTGCCTGTTATTCAGTTTTAGCCCCTAACTTTCTATGACACATTATAATTATTATTTTATATTTGTTTCAGATGTCAATATTTTTTGTTTGTGTATATTGAATCAAAATAATTATTAAATCATTATTCTGAATTTGATTGACCACTGTTTTTGATTCGTTCTTTGACCAAATTTGATTCCTTTTGATGGAGTTCCCGAGGAAGATAAAAGCTTAATTTCTGAATTAACAGCCAGCACAGACCTCTATTTGAAATGTGGTCATAACTTCCTCTAGCAAACTCCAAATTGCACATAGTTTGAGGCATTGAAAACTAGACTTTTTGAACTTTGCATTGACATCAGATTTAAATGGAGAAATCTTTTGGATCACTACAGGTTTTTGTTGAGAACAGGCATCATTTTCTAATCTGAGTTATGAGTTGCCATTGGAAGTTGTAGCTGCATTTAATTTATTAACTTAGTTTGACCATCTTGAAACCTACTATCTTTTGGAAGTTATAGTAATAATATTAGTCTTTGAGTTGTGTGCTTGACTATCTTGTATTTTGAAAGTTGTAGTACTCTTTAGTGTATGAGGAGCTTATATAAAAGGAGGATGGATGCTAAGAGAGGGCAGCTTAAAATCATTTCCAATTTCATGAATGAAATAGTAGAGTATCATAGCTCTTATTTTATCTTCCCTCTTTGTTGTTGTTTTGATTTCTATACCTCTCTTCTGCTCTCTCTTTTGCTCCCACATTACCTTTTCTGGATTATCTATGATGGTGTAAGGTTGGCATCAAAGGGAAGCCTTTCAGCTGTGTAATATATGTATGGCAACCTACTTTACGAAGAGTGTCGTCTTGTTATAAATCATATGGCAGAGGCTTGGTTTTATGTACTACAAGATTCATTGAAGTTTATAAAATAACAAAAATTGGAAGGTCATGTCATTTATGACATAAAAGTATTGACGGTAAAAAAATAATATATTTAAATATGAAGTCTAATTTTCAGATAATGTTGGAACCCTGGCACAACTAGTTTTCTTTGTTGATCTAATTGCTTTCGATGCTACCATGCCATATGCATTTCAAACTTATTTCTAACCATAGCTTAACAAAGATTTAAAATAGGGCCAGGGATGAAGGTGTTGCTTCTGAAGTTTTTACAAATGAAAATCAGTTGTTTGTATTGTGGGTTTAGTTCTCCTCCATGGTAGAACAAGGGAATAACCAAACTGAATTTTGACCAAACATTTTTCGTTTGGTAAATTGAATATCTTAAGTATTCCAGATCAAGGTTTGCAATCTAGGTACTGGATCTTTTATCAACACCATATTACTGTGGTGACGGTATGCTTGATATAGGTCAGTTCGGCATACTAACACTTGGTATGCCCTCACACCCTGACACTTAGTATGCTTGATATAGTATTGTATGCTCTATATTAGATGGTAAGCGCCGGTATTGCAAACTTTGCCCTGAACAAATTATTATTGTTGTATATCTTGTTTAGTAGGTTTGAATAAGTTCTAATTTAGCTTAGGTCTGCTTTTTCTTTGGAATCTGGCTAAAATTTCTACATGTTCTGACATGTATCTGTAAGTGTTAATAAATGTTTATTAGTTAAACAGTCAAACTATTGTATTTCTTTGCAACTCTTCCATTTTGCACTGTAATTTATCCCTCACTCTCATGTATAAGTGTCGCAATCTTAGTAGATTTCTTCGGAGGGTGCAATAATCTATTCTAGGATTTCTTCACTTGCACTTTCTTCTAGCGCCTCTGCAGTCATATTAAATTTTGCATGCTCTCTAACTTGTTAAAATCGATTACGATTTGATAATAAATATACTGTTCACTACCTTATCATCATTTGAATATCTAAATTGTGCTTTTCTTTTGCTATTTAATAGAACAAATTTTTTATTTTGCAGTGTGATATATTTCATTAAATGTTTCCTTGGATCTTTGTGCCCTAATTTTTACGAGGTTTTTGTCTGATTGCTACTGCACTTCCACACCTGTTTTCAATTCAAGAAGGTGGACCTTGAACTAGTAATGGGCTGCAAAAGGTTTTAACCATTTTGCTTCCCCTACCATCGTCCCCCCCTTTTCCCCCTCATGATTGCAAGCTAAAATGTATCGTACTTTTTCTTTAACTTTCGTTATGTTCTCCCTCATCTTTTCTCGTCATTCATAGGTGTGTTTAATGTTGAGTTGGTTGTGGTTGGTTTAATACCGTTTGCATCTCCATAAAAAGCACCCATGTGTTGAATATACTATGTCCACACTACAACAAATAGTGCGAGCTAGTCACAGTGTTTGATCATATAATTAAACATACATCCGACCCTCGTGTGTAAAAATCACATGTTTTTAGATGTACGATCTATTTATCTGTCTGAGCATTTGCAACAGTTGGGCATAGATGTACAATCTAATTATTATCTTAAAATGTGCAAAAGATGATAGAAAATGTATGAAAGAGCTGGTGAAGATCCACTTTGAGCCAATTAGATTCATCATCAGTATGTTCTCTTCATCTACCTATTTCTGTGTAGATTGGTGCCTATGCTGAACCATTTTAGGATGTGTATTATGAAACTTCTGGTTATGTGTAAGGACAGGAAAACCTTTAGTCTTGTATGAGGTTTTTATATTACTTTATGTTATTACTTTTTATACCTTTATTAATTCAAATTAATGGCTCTCTGCAGGAGCCTCACATGGAAGTACTTTCTCCAGGATCAAAAAGTGTACAGACATATCTTGTGAACAGGATGCTAGTACATGTGTACCGTGAATTTCGTGCCAATGAGAAGCCTGGCTTTCTTCCTCGTATTCGAGCAGATGAGTTGACTGCCCTGTTTCCAAGCCTCACAGATGCTTTTGTACGGAAGCGCTTGAAGCATTGTGCAGATTTAAAGGTTGGTTTCATTTTTATGAGGCTTGCAACTTGTGTTCACATTACTTGGTTAAGTGCTATCTTATTTGATCTATTGGCTGCTTAACTTTTTGTACTCTGAAAAATCTATATCCATACAATCCTTTATTACTCTGAAAATGTACTATTCTGTGTGCAATTTATCAGAAAGGGATGAATGGGCAGTTAATTTGGGTAAAAAGACTTGATTTTCGCATTCCATCAGAGGAAGAATTGAGAAGGATGTTGGCACCAGAGAATGTAAGTTGTTTTATCTTTTTTTTTCTTTTGAGTGCATCTTAGTGACTGCATCTTGATTAAACTTCTCTGCAATCATGTAAATAGAAATGTATATGTTAGTTCAGTGGATCAGGCCCCTTTTTTCTCATGACCATCTTAACCATCTGAGGATCATTCATTAACTTAGATGTGACTACAACATGTGCAAGTTAACCTTACATACATCCATTGCTTCCGTAAAAGTTATACCAGATTAAGTTCTATTGAATGCATACCACTGTGGAAGTTATATTGGTAATTAAACCTATGTAATTTGTAGATATAACTTCTCTGTTTATCCTTTAATGGTTATATTCTTAGCCCTATAGGGATGCAACATCTCTTATTCTTTCCCTGCTATTACATTTCTTTGGCCAATACAAACTTTTCTGCTGCCCTTAAGCAGTAGTCTTCTTTTTTACACTAACTTCATCATTTATGACACTGATACTACCCTACTCTGCAAGACCAATATATATCTTTTATTTTTCCTGCAGCCTACTTGTGGCCCGGATTTATTTTTAGATTAGACCATCAACTCTTTCATACTTGTATCCATACTCTCTTCTGAATTATTTATTGTAATTTGAATAAATTATCATTTGTTATTTGATTGCATTCTATCATCAGGTTTGCTCATATGAAAGTATGCAAGCTGGACTCTACCGGCTCAAACGATTGGGAATTAGTAAGCTTACCCAAAATGTTGGCCTTTCTTCTGCAATGAATCAGCTTCCTGATGAAGCTATTGCTTTGGCTGCTGCATCCCACATTGAGAGGGAATTGCAGATAACTTCGTGGAATCTTACTAGCAATTTTGTTGCTTGTACAAATCAGGTTTGGCTACCTCCCTTACTCTATATGACACAAAAAACAATTTCTAATAAAACAGTCTGAGTTATTTGATATTATTTTTGTCTCGTAATTAGTTGTGTTACTGGTAGTGCTTGAATCCTTTGCTTTTTGTTCCTGAAAACATGTAATTAGATTGTCTAACCTTGTTAAAATGTGAAGCTTGCTAAATGCAGCAATTTTCATGTACTTGTTGGTGCATTCACAGTAAGGTCGGAGATGTTACAACATTTTGATTGAGAACCCTGCTTTATGATTCAGATTGTACAATGACTTGATTGAACCAAAGACTTTTTTTGGGTTTTTCTATTGATTCTTATTTGAAAACTATTGTTAAATTACTCATTAGTTTGAAGAAAATATCAAGCACTCCATAGCTGGCTATTTGCTGATGGCATGAAATCTGTACTACCTGTTAGTTTTAAGCTTGAGCTTTATGAAGAAGCCTTATCTCATGTATCCTGGGTCAGCTTCATAATCTAGAATAAGATATATCAAACTTCTGTAATGTATTGTAATTGGCTCTTAAGCTGATGCTTTCTCTAGACTGGTGCCAATGCACATTGGCAGCTTGGGGCAAGAGAGGGGCCTTCTGGCTGTTTTAGATGTTTTTTTATTTAGCATTCCGTGGGATTCTGAATTTTACATTTTAAGGAATATTCCTGGGCATCTGTATAATGATCAGGTATGTGGTTTTCAGGAGTTCTATTTTACTTGTACAAGCAATAAGGAGTTTATAAAAAGCCTGCTAGGGGTGGATGAAAAATTATTGCATGTGATTTGTCTGAAAGAGAAGATATCTATTGGACAAGTTCAGCCTTTTCTATCTCCAGCTGTGTCTACCCCCCCCCCCTTCATCTCATTTATTACTTTTGGTTTATGTTTATATAATATTTACTTTGATTTCTGCATGCACTGTTTTCTGAATTTTAGATATACGTCAATTATAGACCCTCTTGTTTAGCCTACAATCAATCTTTGAACAAGGTTTAAAATATCAGTTGGTCAGGGATTGGACGAATATGGTAGTGAGATGATATCATACGGTACTTTTGGGATGGATTGCTCTGTTGTATTCACTGGGTGCCATTTTTTTTTGTTCTTTTTCTCTTGTTTGTTGTTTTTAATGATCATTTAGAGGTTTTTCACTAGATCTAAGCCCCTGTTCTCCCATTCTTCCTCTCTTTCTTCCTTATCTGTTTCCTTTGTTTGTGCAAACCAAGTGGATAAGAGGGCCCCTTGGGCCACCTTTTTCTTTCATGTATCACAACTGGCCCTGGTGGGTACTTGGTAGTCCAGGTTTTTGACCTGGTTTTTGTGATGTCCAGTACTAACTGGCACCAAATCTAGTTTTATACTGGGGCCCAAGACCTATCCTAGGACCTGGTTTTGTTTTCGTGATAGTCTGATTTGGGACGGAAGGAAAAATACCAGGACATAAAACCTGATTTTAGAACTTTATTCAATTCATTTATCCCTATTACAAAAATTCTGGGATGAGTTTATTTGAATATGCACTAGAGCATGCCTGCTAAAAATTTCCTTTTCTGCCTTGTTTCTGAAAACTAGACAGCAATCAAAATCTTTGATCTTAAACCTAGATTGAACTTATCCATAAGACCTATTCATATGTAGGTCATCCTTCCCCACAACCCACCCCCGCCGCGCCGGGCCCCCCCCCACCGCCCCCACCTCAAGAGTGGTCCTACATCAATTTGGTATTAAAAAGGATTGTACTGTATTCTTCCATTCTTCATCTTCTTTCTATTTGCTCCTTGTTTCTTTTGTCCATTGTCATTTTACGAAATGAGTAGAATTTCAAGATTGTTGTTTTCTTTCAGCATGTCAAATTGAGAAAGTTTTTGAGTTGATACATGATGTTATGACATCTATAAAAGAGGTTTAGTGTCAGTAAAGACTGTTGCAAACAATTGCAATGGTCTGAGGTGTTAAAGAGTGCATTAATATGGTTTCATCATTTCCAACCTTCAGTCCTTAACAAGCTTGCAAATAAATTCCTCCAGTGCAACCACAAGTCCAGCCATCCAAAGAATCATAGATGAAAAGCATTGCAGATGAAGATCTTTCTATGGGAATCCAGTGATTGACAATTGCGCACTGACTATTCTATGGGAAGCTGCAGGCAATAATCCTTCATGAATGCTATCATTTGGGCAATCAAAAGCTTCATAGTCATTGATCAAAAGGCACTAGAAAAACTAATTGGTGGATTGATTGCAAGAGAACTTAGGTTTGTCGCCATCATTGGATCTTGAAGATCTAAAATGGAGTGTGAGGATAAAAATCATCAAGATCTCAGGGATAAGATCCACCCAGCAGAAGAGAATGAGGATAAATAAAAGATTATTATATCCACTATTTTATTGTATTTTCAGAATTTTATTTAGTTAATCTTAAAGTAGGCTTTAGTGCTCTACATTATGTAGGATTGGTGGGCAAGAATCCTACTTTAGCATTGTACTGGGTTGTGTAAGTTATAAAGTCCATTAGGATTTGATTTTTGGCTGTTTTCTGTCTTCCTATATTGGGTTTTTTGAGATTCTGATTTTCAGATTTTTAGGAAAGATCTGTGGTTTCAGCATAGAGAGTTCCTCCAACGATAGTAGCACCAAGTACTTCTTGACTAGCTCTAACATTATCAGATTTATAAGTGAGCATCTCTTGTAAACTATGAGCAACACCAAATCCTTCTAGAGCCCAAACTTCCATTTCTCCTACCGTTGTCCCTCTTGCTTGGCCTTTCCTCTTCAAGAGTCCTCATTTACTTGTAAAAGAAGTCCTAAGAAGCCTCTTAATGCTGGAAGGAGAATCATTATGTGTGATCTGTTTGAAAGAGAGGAATTTTATTTGCTAGTTTCAGTCCATTACGCGACGCCGCACCCCCCCCCCCCCCTCCGGGTATCTCTCTGCTTTCTAGATCTCTTCTATTATCTTTGGTTTGTATTTTGTATTCGACCTTTACTTTGATTTCTGCATGCATTGTTTACCAAATTTTAGTTATATATCAACTACAGACCCTTTTAAATTACTTGGAACCTTATCTATCATGCCTATTACCACCACAAGAACTCTAGGTAGGTTTATTTGAATCTTCATTTGATAATAACAGCTAAAAAAATTCCATTCTTCTTTGTTTCTGAAGATTAGATAATGAGCAATATCCTTGATATTAAATGTAGAATAAACTCTTTTTTTTCACATTTGCATTACATATCCATGTATGAGGCTCTTGATGTTTTATATTGTGTGAAATTTATTTTTGTTCATGAAAGCATACTTGCAGATTCCTTTTAGCGGTAGATGTATGCGGGGTTCTAGGGTTCAAAAGTGACATATATCTGAGCTCATTTAGGGTGTCAAGAGCCAAAAAAAAAAGGTAAATATTTAGCTCTGAGTGCAACCAGAACTTTAATAAGGTTCCAAAATTTTGGACCAATCTCAATCCACAGGGCTCCAACTGAAGCCCAATTCTAAACTTGGCCTTCAGACTGATCAGTAGGGCATGACCTTTAGAACCCTTCTATTGTCTTTAGTGTCATCCATTGTCATATGGTTACATATTTCCTGTGAAATTTTGGCAGTTAGAATATTGTGTTTCACAGTTACTCCCTCCTGAATAAATATATACTTCTGTTTTATAGAGTTCATGATGGCACATGGTGATTATATGATTTAGTCATAATTATCAACTCCAATAGCCATGCATAATCAATTGATTCTATTTGTGATATTCTTACATCTATTCATATTTCTTTGGGGACAAAAAAAAAATATTTTTTTAATTTTGCAGTATATGCATTGGCCCATTTTATTAAATTGTTTTCTTCTCATATTGGGTATTCTTTTTCATATTGCATCAAAATTCACTTCTATGTTCACTTCCATTTTCTTGAATAGGATCGAGAAAATATTGAGCGCTTGGAAATTACGGGTGTTGGTGATCCATCTGGTCGTGGATTGGGATTTAGCTATGTCCGTGTGACTCCCAAGGCACCTATTTCAAATGCAGTGGTGAAAAAGAAAGCAGCTGCCATGCGGGGAGGTTCAACAGTCACTGGAACTGATGCAGATCTCCGGAGATTAAGCATGGATGCTGCACGTGAGGTATAATCAGTTCTAAAAGTGCTAGTCCTTGTGATTCCTACTAGAACTCTCCATACTGTGTCCCTGTAGCTAAAGACTATTGCTGGAGCTGGCTATTCTATAGCACATTTATTTTTTAAAAGAATGGGTTCTTAGTTAAGCATACAGCAGGAAATTGTTCTTGCTTGATCATCTTGTTAATTTCTAGAAGCATGCACTGACAAAGTGGGGTAATTTCCTTTGTGAACTTAAGAAATATTAAATCTTGTAAATTGAGTATTTTGGAAAGACTGAAAAAATGCTGTGTGAAGCAGCACCCTATAGTTTTGAAGCTGGCCAGACAGTAATTTTTTTAATAAAGGTAGATTTGTAATAATAAAAATAGATATTGTCCACTGAAAGTGTAGCAAACCTATTCTCTTATGTTACTTACCACATGTATCTCGAGAAATGAAAACAAAAAATGATAAGAGGCAAAAGAGGCAACAGTGGACAGACTGTGCTGCCTACATTGGAATTAGCTTCCAAGGTCAAGCAGTCTCAATTTCACCGCTGGATATGTGAATGAATGCTGGGCTGGGCCACCCTGAATGGTGTGATCCACATGGTGGGAGACCTGCATGTATGATTTTGAGGGGGTTCTGGCCGAATGACTGTGTCCATTTTGACTTTGAGGTAGTCTAGGAGAAGGCGATGAATGAACCAATAGCCATTTGGCATATTGGGATGCGCATGGGTGTCATTTGGTAAAGCAGGAGGATTATCCACAACTTTAATCAGAAAGGGGCTCCAATATGAGTCTAAGCGACCATATTATGATCTTATATGGTTCTGCTATTAGACTGTAGATCCTCCCGAGTTAAACTAGAATCTTTCATTTTTGTAGCTAAGAGACTTGGTATCATCTTGGAGCATTGTTAATTGGATATGTATCAAGTGATTTATTGTTGCTAAGTTGGATATGGAGAAAAAGCAATATGCTTTTTTTGAAAACTACTCTGGATATATAAATATGACCTGGTCTACCAAATTTGTAGGTTTCTCACTTGAGTTTTTATCTATTATTTCTTAAAAATGTCTGACTAACCTTGCAACCAAGGTTTGTCATCTCAATACTGAATCTTATAATGGTACCACATTGGTATAGTGTTCATACGCCCAATATGCGAGTTGGTTCAGTGTACCGAGACTCGGTACGCGTTGGTGCTGGTATGGTCTGGAATACCCAGCATGAGATGGTATGCATTGGTGCAGTATACCATTCTTGCAACTTTTCGGTACTTGTCTCCCCACATTACTTAACATTATTCTTGTTGTTTGTGCCTTAAGTTATCCAATATTTTATTGTTTTTAAATTAATTGGCTTCTTAAGGGCATTCCTTCCTTACCAATTTGTTCTTTCGTTAATCACTTTCTATATTATTTACGATATCATGTCAGTACTGAGTCAGTTTCATCATTGTCAAATGAGTCCAATATCTACTTAATATCGGATGGTGTCTGTGATACGTGGGAATCATCATGCATGATCAAGGAAAGAAGAAGAAAGGAGAGATGATAAATGAGAAAGATGAGAAGAATCATTTCAGATTAATGCTGTATGCCTGTACCATTACATCAACTGTAGCCTGCTGTTTAACTTACAATACAAGTAGTTGCAAAAGAGTTAGAAAATGTAGTGGATCCCTGCTCCACTATAATTAATGAAATGAAAGCCCACCTGACGAAAACTGCATCGTTATTGGAGCATGTCTTTCTCTGCCTTGGTCAGAAATAAACATTGAATAAATTGGACATTTCCTGGCCTTTTGGTGAACATGTCATCTCACTGATGTGATACATGGGAAAACAATTCTTTGCTTGCAACTTTAATGGATAGATATAAAAAAATGTGGAAACTACCAATCATTTTAGATTTATATTTTATTGGTTAATAGTTATAGTGCACGCCCTTATGCATGTGAACCTAAAATATGTCAATCTATAATTTAGGCTAGATGCAAACTATATCAGTTGTAATTAAATTAAAAATCAATATCCTCTATGAAAAGTGTTCATTCATAACTTACATTCAACATTAAAATATTTCCTCCATGTGCCATTTGGCCAACAAACTTTGTTAAATATCTATATCTTTTGTTAGTGCATCTAGGTGGATTACTACTGAGACTGGCATTCCTTTCTCTTGAGGTAATCTCGAGAAGGTAGGTAATAAATTTCTGATAATGTGTTCCATCTTGTCATCTTCTTGTACTTAAAAAACTTGAAGAATTTGCAACTTATTTGCTGTTTGGTCACTAATTATTGCACAAGAAAATTTAACATCCACTCAAGTGGCACTATTGAACTCACATTGAAATCATGTCTCTACTTTCTCAAGTTGTTCAATTTTTTTAAGGAGAATGCCATGTATATTGTGTTAAAATGGTTGATACACAGTAGAATAAATGTTTGGATCCAAGGAGTTTGTGAAGGAGTAGGATTCAAGGAGCTAGTGAAGGAGGGAGTATAGTTTCCAACTTTCCAGTAATCTCAACACTGTTTTTCATCAATTGTCCTTATCATATTTAAGGAATGTTTAAAGGTTTAGACAATAATATAATATACTGTAAGTTTTCTCAGAAAGAGAAGAATTGAAAAAGAAACCCAGAAAAATCTGGTTCTCAGAAACGTGTCCCTCTCACTGTGGCCCAAAGTCTAGATATTCCCCAAGCAACACTTGATAGCAGTTTTCTAGATATTCCAGGTCTTAGAATTCTATTGTTACACGGTAAGACTCATTATGCCATGAGAAATCAGAAGAGAGGGAGTAGTGCTGCATAATGGCCATGAGAAATCAGAAGAGAGGGAGTAGCGCTGCATAATGGGTGGGGGCAACTCATTGTAAGTATAATTTCCAAAATCAACCTGTCAAACCCATGAGACATATAAGAACATAGAAGTTACTTTTTTTTTGACTGTAGAACATGGAAGTTACTATAATGCACTTTTTTGGATCTCATCAAATCTTACGGGCTTTTCCATGACAGGTAGGACCTAACCACGGGATTCTACTAAAGGTTTTGTTTTCAATACCAAAGTCTAGATGTTCTTCCCCAAGCATCACTTGGTAGTGGTTTTCCAGATAATACAGATCTTAGAATTCTATTGTAACATACCAAGACTCGTTATGCCAAGAAAGATCAGTAGAGAGGGAGAAGCAGTGCATAGTGGGTGAGGGCAACTCATAGTAAGTATAATTTCCAAGATATCAATCCCATGAGTAAATATAAGAAAACATAGAAAGTCACTATATTGCACTCTTTTGGGTCCCATCAAAGCGAATTGCTTTCCATGAGAGGTAGGACATGACCACAGGATTCTACAAAAGGGTTTGTTTTCAATATAAAGAAAAATTGGTGTGGAGAAATGTACAGATAGGAGGAGAAGAAAAAATGGTGCATTGACAAGTGAGGTCCATGTTGGAAGCTAACTGGTTTTCTAGGAGTTTTTTTAATGAGTTTGGCAGTGAATTAAGGAGTCGTAACAGGTGAGGTTGCTTCATTGTAACCTAGGTGTTATGGATTCGAAACATGGAAATAGCCTCTCTGCATAAAGGCGCAAGGTTGCATCTAATCTACTCATACCCTGCAACAGCAGAACCCTTGTACATTGGGATGCGTTTTTTTTAAAAAATAGGGTGGTAACAATTCATGTAAGGGTTGGGTTATCTTATATATCAAAAAACTGGTGTTTATATACTTTTTAAAATTTTAGATGATTCGGATCTGTTGAGAGTATAACATTATAGTGATATTTCTGGAAGAGGGTTATTTTGAGAATATGAAAGTTTTCATATTGCATAGTGACACAGATACAGTTTTGACTTTTAAGGATAATCTAATCATCTGAAAAAAAGCAGACGAATAATATTGAATTGCTGAACCCATGTTAAGGAGTCAATTATACATCACAACTCCAAATTAAATGAGTTATTTCCATCCCCATACGTAATCCTGGGAAGATTACGGGAGGTATTACTTCAAATTTGATTAGTAGACACCAAGTAGATGATGGGAAGGAAAAAGATATATGCACCAACCATATGGTCAGTAACCAAGGTTCATAACCAAAGATACTAGGAGATGAAAATGTGTAGCCATAATGCTCATATTCACAAGGGTAGTTGCCATTGAGGTTTGTTGGGAGCTAGATGTGTTCATTTGATAATCTGTGTAAAGCATGATTTTCAAATGTCCAAGTGACAGAATGATGCTATCTCTGGTTGAGCTAGAGTAGGTAGTGCTAGCGCAAGGCTTATTGAATTAAGACATCACCATATTTAATAAACACTGGCTTGACAACTTTTGCTCATCCCACCAAGTTTTGGTCTTATGATTTGCAAGTTCAGAGTACAAACGTCTGCAATGAATACAGCCTAATCCAGCCTCATCCACAGAGACCCTGCAGTTCATGGTGTCCTCTGCCTGTATGGTCAACATTGCCATCTCTTCTGCCATAATATTTCATCCTTAAAGGGGATAAGGATAACAGCTTAATGCTGTATATGTACTGAAAGGAGGTGTCAGTGCTGGCATTAACACCTAGCTTGTTCTGAAACATTTTTGCAATGATGTTGGTCTTTTATCGTGATAATTTTTACAACCGTATTTATGCTATCAACTCTTGTCATCTATAGGTTCTCCTAAAGTTCAAAGTTCCAGAAGAGCAAATTGATAAGTTAACCAGGTGGCATCGAATTGCTATGGTACGCAAGCTTTCAAGTGAGCAAGCTGCATCAGGAGTTAAAGTTAATGCAATGACTCTCAATAAGTTTGCACGTGGCCAGAGGATGTCCTTTCTTCAGCTTCAACAGCAAACTAGAGAAAAATGCCAGGAAATTTGGGATCGACAAGTTCAGAGTCTTTCTGCCACTAATGTTGATGAAAATGATACCGACTCTGAAGCAAATAGTGATCTAGATTCATTTGCTGGGGACCTTGAGAATTTGCTAGATGCAGAAGAGTGTGACGAAGAAGATGATGGTAACACAGATTTGAGAGGAGATAAAGCAGATGGTGTTAGGGGGCTTAAAATGAGAAGATGTCCCTCTCAGGCTCAAACTGAGGAGGAAATTGAAGATGATGAGGCGGAAGCTGTCATTATACGGAGATTGCTTGAAGGTACGAAACAATATGATTCAGATTTTCAAGTTCTACTGCATGTTCATATTACCAACTGCTTAGACTCTATTGTTTGTAATAGTAAGTTTCCCTGTAGTAATCAATCGTACACTTCAGCATCTATTATATTTTCTTCTATACTTTCATTATATTTTCTTCTATTCTTTCATTTTTTAGCTGTAAAATCCTAGTTTTGTAATATGCAAATATTATTCTCTATCTGTTGGCAAAGAAACTAGTATTTAATTTATTAATAGTACATGAACCAGACATAATCTGAAGTTAATATTTTAGATAGCTAATGTAATTGGTTAGTGCAATATGTTTTGTAAATTGGTCACTAGTTAAGCACATAAGAATGAAATTTTAAATTGCAAGAGTTGCTTCTGCTAGTAGTGAAAAGGAATGTGACATTAGTCTAGCAACATGGGAAGCCGAAAAAACTATATGAAAGGAAGCATGGGTCTCATGTCACAAAAGGGCATGTAGAAGTTGATTATGAACACTATAGGCTTCAGTGCAGCTTCAATGAAAATGTTTTATGTCTGGTACTCAGTGTAAAAGTAACATAAGATTTGTGACAAACATCAGAAAATGTATCCCTTACATCAAGTGCCCTTGGTTTACGGGTTTATTTTTTCACTAATTTCAGGTAGCCACATATCCAAAGGTCAAATGACACTTTTTCTATGTGTTGACATGCATTAGTATTAGTCATTTGAAAGAGATCCACTAGGTCATATGCAATACTATAAGCATATATACAATGACTGTCAGCCAATATTCCTCACATAATTGCAGTGACTTTGACAAGCTAATACCACAGAACTACTGAAGAATATGGAGTGGCTGAATATGACTTGCAAGTATTCCTGTGGAAAATTAGAATGATTTTCAATGTTGTAGCCGTGTAGTTAGAGAGGACATGCCTCTTGATGACCAGAATGTGTTTAACAACCTGTTTAATAGTGCAGCATGTGGTTTGGAAATTTATGGAGAAAATGAAGAATCCATAGACTAGAATAGACGTAAGAATTATAGTCAGTTTGGTTCTGTATCAAAAGACCAAGTATATATTTCTAAATTCTCAATAATATATTTTAAAATTTGCTTATACTGATTAAGTTACTTGTGTGCTTTCAAACACCTTCTATGGGTTGCTAGAGAAAAATGAAAAAACATATGCTGGATTTATTGATCTCTCTCACGGTTCACTGAACCGTGTCGAATTGGTTGGTTTGGGCTGAACCGGCTGGGAACTAGTGCAGTTCAATGCTTCTAAATGGAAGATAGCCTTAATGGGTTCGCTATTTGATGGTGGGCTGGGATTCAAATTCGATTTGATTCGATCCATTTAAACAATATAAAAAGGTCATTTCTTAGGAGTTGTGATCTTCTCCAAAAAAATCCTAGCTCTAGCCGCTCTCTCCTCTCTCTTGAAAACCCTAATTGACTCGTGAAGAAACCTTAGGTCGTCGTCATCCTTCAAAGGAGAGAGTGTAAAGGAAGATAGAAGTTGTCCATTGTCATCATCCATCATTCCCGAATCATTTGGTGTTCGTCAAAGGTAAGGTCTCTCAACGCTCTCCCTATCTTCCTCTCCTCTGTCTCCTTTTCTCTCTTTTTTGTTCTTTTCTCTCTTTCCTTGGTTCACTGTGGTTCAGTATGGTATGTAATGGTACCATACCAAATGGATCATGGGCCGGTACAGGGTGCTGGTTCGGTTTGGCAGACCTTAGTCTCTCTCTCTCTCTCTCTCTCTCTCTCTCTCTCTCTATGTGAGGTTGGGGGGTGAGGATGTGTGGTATGTACTTGTACAAGACATCATGTCTTCTTGTGTATAAATATAGAAGTTAGACCATTAGAAAGCCCAAATTTGTTCAAATGTGCGCTGCGCTTAAAATATTAATGGTAGCAAGGCTTTCAGTATTGGGTTAGTTACTTGCTAACACTTTGTGCTATGTCAGCATGAGTGCCACACTATGCAAAACCTGTGAAGAAAGAGACAAAAACCTTTTATTTAAATGAAAACATAGGATCTCACCAAAAAAAAAAGAGAATATCAGAAAAAAGAGTTCAATAGGTATCATGCTTGCTCATGGTGGGTGTTAATACTGTCTCAGCTGGCATTGTCTGGCAGGACTAGAACTTGAAACCATTGATGGTAGAAAATGTACTGTCAATTAAATTAGGTGAGACAAATAAATGGGGTTTATATTGTCAAATACAAGCAGAATTTTGAGGTAGATGTCTAAAATTAATGACTTAAAAGATGCCTAGTTGTCAAGAATGAATATAGATAATAGCTAGCAGCTTAGAAACGTAATGCAAGGTGGAGGGAATAAATGAAAAGGTGGAGGAAAGCTTGTGCAGAAGCAATAAGTAAATTGGCTTGTCTAAACAAAAATAAAAGTGGTCCTCTTGCCTAAGAGTAGATTGCTTATGCATTTTGATATCTGGAAAAAAAAAGTTACTATTCTAAACAAATATATAAATGGTCCTCTTGCCTAAGAGTAGATTGCTTATGCGTTTTGCCTAAGAGGATTTGCTAGGTGGGGCGTGAAAGTGATTCCATCAATGTTTAAATCCTGATACTAGGATTCATGTTGATCTAGGGCTAGGTTGGGACAATACAATAATGAGATAGTTTTGTCCTGTCAATCCGTGATGGTTTAGGATCCTAGTGAATCACTGGAACGCCTTTTTTTTTCGTTGTAATGAATGTTTAGATGTTTTATATTGTCATATTTTTAGGATTAGGATACAATTTTTACACCCATGATTGGGTTAAGGCCATCAATAATCACTACTTTGGAAAGAAAATGACAAATAACATAGTCCTAGGTCTTCCTCTCCTTTCTCTCTTTCACTCTCTTTTCACATTGCAAAAATAGGAGTTAGAGCTTTTGGATCATTTGTTTCTCTATATCCCAGCCTTATCCCAGTTAGTACTGGTTGGCCTGGTCACCGACCAGGTTTCCCTCAGCTGGTAGTGACCAGGATAGACCGAGACAGACTGTTTCATTTGGACCAAGTTCCTATAGGTGTCCCAGGACCTAGGTTCTTACCAATTTCGTTCAAGGCAGCTAGGATGGACTAAGTCCTGAGTTTTGGTACTGGACCTCATACTGATACCATACTAATATAGTATCGGTACACTCAGTACGTGGGTCAATTCAGCATACCGAGAGTCGATATGCTCTCCATGCCAAGTCTTAGTTTGGTACCGATATGAGAAGATATGCATAGGTGCAGCATACCGTGGTTTCCACTATATTTAAGAGAATTGTAGTCCATATCATTATTGTACATAATATCATGAAAAAATCTCTCAGGATCAGTCCAGTTATTGAGGTAACCAAATGGATGGTATGGAACTAGAATAGAATAGATATGCTTCTAAGCTATCATTGTACTGTGTTTCTGTATTATTGCTGGATGGTATATGATAAATGGAGAGTACCTTGATAAGTTCTTTGCTGAGCCATTTGTATCTGTACTGCTGTATGTACCGCACTCTTATTTGACTATTTGAATCACTTTCACACCCAGAAATAGGGTTGCAAACAACATTCATCATGCGTTCTTTGTATGATCCATATATTGGACTGTATTGTCATTGTATTTGATTGAAATACATGATATGCTTCAATATAAGCACATGTAAATGTACTTCATGGAATATCTATTGCATTCTCCATCCAGTATTCATGTCATATTGAGCCATCCATATGTAGTTAGTTTTGCCTGTCACCATGGTCACTGGTTGCGTAAATTTTCATGCAGATGATGAAGTTGATATGAAAAAGAAGAAAAAGAAACTCAATGGAATAGAAGTAGGTCATGGTTCTCATTTAGGTCCTGTAAATGCTGAGCTTACCAAGAAAACCAACACTTTGGTTGGACAAATTACTAGTACGCCAAATCCTGATGGCTCTACCTCAAAGGATTTGATGATGCGAGAACCTAAGGAGGTAATTGTTATCACTCGGTACAAATACTGGCATGCTTCTGGCCTTCCTTGGATCATACTTGTAGAAAATATGATGGATCACTGTTATCATCTTTTGTCAAAAGGTGGCTCTGAATTGAATACTTGAAATTCTAAATGAGCAAATAACTGGACAACTAAATTTTGCGCAAATGCAGGTTGAAAAATTTTCTGTGGAGAGGAGTCTGTCTGGGAAGGTAAAGCCTAAAAAGGGAAATGGAGTCAATGATGACATATCTGGACAAGTAAAAAAGAAAAGTGCCTCAGCAAAAGATGGACTCAAGGTATATAGCATGAATTGAAGTTTTAGATATGTCTGACAATGCGCTTGCACAATATACACCAAGGCTTTGAGAGATCTTGGTGCCTTGTGCACCTTAAGCCTTTGACAACTTTGGAACGGATAGCACAGAAATTTAGCATGATATATAGTATTAAATTTCTATTAAACTGGAAAAATAATATTTAAATGTTTAATTCAATCAAATACATTAGCATACAGTAGTTAATTGGTCTTTGCAATAAATTTTAGTGAAGTAGAATAATTTAGTAATGCTAGTTGTGAATCTTTTTACCAAGGTTGTATGTCTTGGTACTAGATCCTTTATCTGTACATTTCTAGTACAGAACACATTAATATGCAGTAGTTAATTGGTCTTTGAAATAAATTTTAATGAAGTAGAATAATTTAATAATGTTGGTGGTGAATCTTTTTACCAAGGTTTTATGTTTTGGTACTGGATATTTTATTGGTACTTTATTAGTATGGTATAGCATGGCATGGTACGCCCTTGTACTAACATATGGTAAAGCTGCTAAGTCAAGAACTACAAACGTACCATTTATTGGTTTTTAATTTTATGGAGCCCTTATTTTGTAGGCTCTGTTTTCCCTATCGGTATGGTGCTGTATTACCTGGTTTGGACTGGCATGGTTTGGCACATAAAACCTTGCCTTTTACACACTTGCATTGCTTTCATGCTTGTACGTTCAAAGAGAGCATATTATAGCATGGCATGCATACGCTGCTGACCTCTAGGTCTCATATGCATGATATATGATACTTTAATTCTTGGCTGTTTTCCAGTATAGAATTTATATTTACTAGCTTGGTAAACCTATACAACTTCCTCCTAATATCTTCAAATGTTATACAAACCTGACTGTAATCAACAAGCCAAATCTCAATTTTGCAGTATTTTGGTGGCAAATTCTAATATTATGATGCAGATAGCACCTTACAGATTAAATTGTATTCTAGAAGGCCTGAAATTTTTGTGTACTCTACCTGGCCTAAATTGTTTGCATATAAATGTTGACGTATTTTGGAGGCCTTTTGCTTATGCATCAAGGCATCTCATTCATATAGTTCTAGTAATATAGTACACTATTTGATTTTGGCACGACTTGATGCATAAGTAAGGGGCCTTCAAAACATGTAATTTTTTTTATACATTACCATTTTTGGCCTTGCAGATCACAAGCAATGGTTTACATTTGCATTTTTAACCCCCAACATCAAAATCCATAATATTTAAAATCCTCTACATGCATATATGCATCCGCGCATGTGTGCATACATATAATGGTATTGACACATTGTTAATGATGCTAACATATTGACCAACAAATTATCACATTTATCAATACAAGTAAATATATAAAAACATTAGAACTCATATTTCTAATATAAAATATATCGACATAATTAAGAAGTAGGAAACATTAATTACCATAAGTGATTATCTATTTTTGATGGACAAGGAGTTGGAGGATGTGGTGACTGGGGGTGATGCGTCCTGTATTCTGTTCCTGATGGGCAGAAGGACAATAGGAGCTGCAGCTGCAGCAGTGGCTAAAGGAGGTCTGTTTCATCTGCAGTTTCTGATGAACAAAGTCCAGTCCATACCCCAAAGAGATAGTGGCAAACAGATCTAGGGTTCCGAGCAGACCTTTGTTCCTCTGATGGAACAGACCTGTCTGCATTTTTAGTGCCCCAGTGAAGGCATCTTGGTGCGCCTAAGTGAAGGCATCCTAGCATGCCTTCAACAACATTGATTGTCAAATAATTCATGGTACAAATTTATGATACATAACTATGTTTACATTGTAACAACACTCAAAATATATATGATAAAACTACAAAATGTTATATACCTATATTGATATGCTGATGACTCATGGATGTAAACTATTATCCAATACATGGGAGGGTCATATACTTGTACTTTTGTAGGAAGCTTGTGAACTAGGGACTAGTTCAATTTGTATCAAGGTTGGCGGAATTGAATCAAACTAGTCCAAAATCGGTTCGAAAACTACATTCGGTTTTGCATACGAACTGGTCCGAACCATTACAAACCAGTCTAGTTTGGGTGTGGGATGGGTTGGAGGTTGGGTTGGGTGGAATGTAGGCTCTTGTGAGCTTGCATTCCTTCTCCTCTCTTTTATGTGCATTCAAAATCATTTAAATAAATGGAAAGAAACTTAAGATTTTTCATGAAAATAAGGAAATACCCTCTATTTGAATTCAACAAATTTTTTAGAGTTCTGAAGAATAAAATGTCAGTTCTTTCTCTTAAGAACAGATTTGGAGGTTTTAAGGAAATTCCTGTTTAGCAAATATCAAGTCAGGGTACTTTAACCCCATATAAGAATTCTAGAAAATCAATTTAATAGAAAACAAAATGCTGAAAAAAATTTAAAATACAATTTATAGGGTTTGGTCAACACTTCGTCAAATTTAGGGTTTTGAGATTTAGATAGGATCATAGTAATAGTGAACCAAACACTGTTATATGTTGACTTGATCCACAGTTCATTAAAATAATAAAATTAAACTTGCCATTAAATTTTAAAGTTAAAATGTATTTCTTAGGGTTCAAATTATGATGTGTTATTAAACTAAAGATCAAGGTGTTACCTCCTTATCCCGTTAAGAAAAATACTAGGTGTTACATCCTCCCCCCATTAAAAAAAACATTACAACCTCCAGTCTATTGACACATCATAATTTGGGTTTTAACCTAAGGATTTTATAGCACATTTAATTTTATTATTTTAATAAGTTGTGGATCAAGTTGGCATAGATTAGTGTAAGTTTGATCAAGCATTGACCAAAGCTTTACAAATTGTATTTTAAGATAATTTTTTCGATATTTTGTTTTCTTATTATTTTTAAGTTAAATTGATTTTTTGTGATTTTTATCTGGAGTAGAAATATCCTAACTTGATATTTGTTAAACTGGGGTTTTTTTTTAAATTCTCTGAATTTGTTCTTGAGAGAAAGAGTTAATTTTTATTCTTAAGGAATTTGATTTTTCTGATTTTTTTGTTGAATTTGAATGAGGTGTATTTTCATTGTTTCCATGAGAAATCTTATGTAAAAAGAGGAGAGAGGATAACATTTACTTAAATATTTTTAAATGCAACTAAGGAAGAGAAGAGAAAGGATGAGAGTTTATAGGAGGCTCTTAGCCTCGTATACCATATAAAAAAAGGCGAAAAACTAAGAAAAAAATTGAAAAAAAAGGGTGTACTAGCCCATAGGTATACTACCAATATCGAATTGAACCTAGTTGGTCTGGTATCGGTTCAATACCGATACTTGGTTCCGCCATCCTTGATTTATAGTTTTAATCCTATTCAAAATGAACATAAATCTTGCCTCAGTCCTCAAAATCCCTAGGGGGAAAAACCCCAAAATAGGAATGGGAGAAGCTTCAAACCATGTCAATTGAATGTGGATTGTCAAGCATTAAAACAGAAAAGCAAGATGTAAGCCTGCACCATTAGGGGTTGTCCTGTACCTAGGGCAGCAAATGATCTGGGCTGCTCATGAACAGCTTGGGATCGGCTCACTGACAACTTGGTTAGGGCTCAGCTCAGTTAGAAGACAAGTTTAGCTCAAACTGATTTCAGAACTTATCTCATAAAAGAGTGGATCCTGAAAACGAGAGGACTGAAAATATATGGGCAAGCTTGGCTTGGCTTGATAAAAAGCTTGGCTCTGAACTTAGGAAACAAGCTTGAACAGCATATGTTAAACTCGGCTTGAGTTTGAGCTGAGCTCAAGCAGCTTGTTTATATGCCGAGCCAAGATCTAGCAGCTGAACCAAGCTTGATTGGCATATGTTAGGCTCAGCTTGAGTTCGAGCTGAGCTCAAGCAGCTTGTTTGTGACCTAGCAGCCTGACACTTGTTTTAGCTTGGCTCATTTGCACCCATAAGTATATCAAAAGTTGAAATGATGTGCAATGGTTTAAGCTTTAGAAAATGATACGTAGTGGCATTAATGGTATAGGACATAATTCTGAAGTGTGCTGAGAATCTATGAGCAATATATGTATCATACACAATGAATAAACTGGCATTATAGTCCCCACAAAATAACATGACAAGAAAGGTAAGAGGGACAACAAGGCTTAATTTTATTAGATTAATGATGGTATCGAAAAGCATGGTCATTTCCAGTTATATTCCAGCAAAAGCATGCTGTTTTGTAATATAGGGCTCGCTACCTATGCATGCGTGTTTTGGCTCTTACATGCTAAATACATTGTACAGATTCATCTAATGATAACCAATTTTTTATTCTAAAGTACAATTGCATGAATTCTTTTCAGTTTAAATAATTGGTCAGGGCAGTAATTAAGTAATTTTCTATAGTTATGAATTACCACTTGGTACAGTCTTCAGTTGTGTATAAAATTGTTTGCATAATATTTCAATCTTCTCTCTATGCTAAATCAGGTTTTCAAGGAAAAGAAACAGAGCGATAAACCTGTGAGAGAGAGTTTTGTCTGTGGAGCGTGTGGTCAGGTGAGTAATATACCATATGTGAGTTTGCATCTGGAAATAGATTGTTTGTTTTCATAGTGACTAACAATTTTGTGATTGATCAGCTTGGACACATGCGGACCAACAAGAACTGCCCTAAATATGGAGAAGTGGAAACTTCGGAACTAGAAAGTGTCTCCGGTAAATCTAATCTTCCTGATGCTGCAGCTCAGCTCCAGGTGAAAACTCCAAGCAAGAAGTTGGTGCCTAAGATGCTTGCAAAAGTGGCCGAGGCAGAAGTACCAGAAAGTGTTGAAAAGGCAGGACTGAAGTTGCAGTCAAAGATTCTCCCAGTGAAGTTTAAATGTGGTCCACCTGACAAGCCAGGTGAGAAAAACTTGTCAGGGATTCAGACTTCTGATAAACAGATTGGAGATGCAGAGTCAAAGAATAAATCAACAGGAAAGATCAGTAAGATAATAATATCTAACAAGATGAAGTCTGATGATGTTCAGCATGAAATTCAGAAACCCTCTGTTGTGATACGTCCTCCCGTTGATGCAGAGAAAGAACAACCACGCAAGAAAATCATCATCAAACAGCCAAAAGTTAATGCTAATGTGGAGCAAGTTAGTTCTGCCATTGACACTGGAATGGATCATGATTTCAGAAAAATAAAGAAAATTACTGAATTGTCGAGTTTTGAGAAGCAGAGAAAGCAGGAGAACCAGTGGTTCACTGAAGAGGCAAGTAAGATAAATTCTACCTATGACAGGAGATTAAGGGATAAGGAAGAGAAAAGAAGTAGGGAAAAGATAGCAGAAGAGAAAACTAGGAGGATGCTTATGGAGGAAAGGAGGATGCAAGAAGAGCATCAAAGATTATATGAGGCCAGAAGGTACGAAGAAGCACTCAGGAGGGAGGAAAAGGCGAGGAAGAAGAAGAAGAAGAAGAAGAAACCTGATTTCAGAGATGAATACCTACTGGATCATAGGCCATACAGAAATGACAGAAGGATACCTGAAAGGGATCGAGCTGCGAAGAGGCACTCTATGGCTGATGCAGGACAGACAGAATATGCACCATTAACAAAGCGCCGTAGAGGAGGACAGGTAACACTGCAATTAAATGAGTCAAAATTACTAGCTATTGCATTCTTGATGGCAGTGTCATTTAATTGGCCTCATCTGACTAATCTGTACCAGCTTACCTAGCAATGCCTTTAATAAACAATTTCATGCTTGTGGAATTTGCAAGAAATCTAGACGCTAATATGACCAAAAGCATAAAAAGAAAAATGTTAACCTGTAGCGGTAGTAGCAATGGTACCATGATTTTTTTCAATGACAAAATACATTGATAATCCAACGAGCATGCTTTTTATGAGATCCTAAAACCTTACAATCTCCTAAAACTCTCCTACAACAAATGCACTCTTGCCACTTCATCTGAAAACTGATTCCCGTTTTCATATGTGTGCTTCTCTTCAGATTCTGATCTTGTGGTTAAAATAATGGTTGCAACCTTTCATGTGAAAAAAAAAATAATGGCTTAAATGCTTACCTTTTCTGATATATAATTTCCTGAAAAATGGTCTGTACTTTTTCTTTTTTGCTTGTTTATATTAAACCGTTTTACTGAAAATTAGATTTACAATGCCTGTTGTCTAGGTTTGTATATTGGACTCTTAATTTAGGGGTTTATATTTGTTTCTTTAATTTATTGTGAGAAAAAGGTTAATGATTCTTAATGCTGTCCCTTAATTGTTCATGCTATGGTTGATGTTTAGCGTTATAATTCTCTTCATTTGTTGACAAGCTTTACATTGAATTTTCTAAATGATGGATTGATTCCTCGACAGGTTGAGTTGTCCAACATATTGGAGAGCATAGTAGATAGCTTGAAGGAAAGTATTGAAATATCATATCTTTTTCTTAAACCTGTGACAAAGAAAGAGGCCCCTGACTACTTTGACATCATAGAGCGGCCAATGGACCTTTCGACGATCAGAGACAAGGTAAGAAACATGGAGTATAAGAGCCGGGAAGACTTCAGGCATGATGTTTGGCAGATCACTTATAATGCCCACAAGTACAATGATGGTCGAAACCCTGGCATTCCCCCGCTTGCGGACCAGCTCTTGGAACTTTGTGATTACCACTTGGAAGAGAAGCACCACACGTTGAGCGATGCTGAGGCTGGAATTGAATTCAGGGATATTTAGAAACAACTCAGTGCATTCATCTTATCTTAGGCAACTGCGAGCACCTCCAGTCAGAAGCAATTCTTGTACGATCAAATGTGGAACGAAATTAAGTTATCTATTGTACGGTCTTTAATGAAATCATTTGATCTGATCCATGATGGACTGTGGGGAGTCATTTTTTCCTGTTCCATTGTACAAAGAGAGGTTTCTGTATTGTGTAATTAGAAATGTCTGTAAGAATAATTGAAAGATTAATGGATCAACTAAATTTTTCCAAGCAGCTCTGGAGAATCTTTTGACTGATCACTGGTTATTTTTCCTTTGCCTTGGGGTTAGACCAGTTGGAGATGTTCAATGCTGGAAATCTCTAAGTGACTCGAGTATGTACTCGAGCGACATCCTCAAACAAAATTCAGAAGCAAGGAGGTCCTTTACGGCCTAAGGAAGATGTTGGGAGGGGAAATCCAGCAATGGTCATTAGAGTGGGTAGGGTTCCCTTACAAAGTATTGAAGTCCAAAATTAATCTTTACATACCAACGGACAAGATATATCTTCGATCGTGTGGTAGAGCATCTTATAATCGGAAAAGAGTGCAAACTCCCTTGATACTCAAATCAGCCGAAAGCGGATAAGAAAAAATCTAATGGTTCTTGGATGAGTGATTCAGAACTTAAACAAAAAGTGAGAGAATTTGTTTATCTTTAAAAACTTGGGCTACTTTTAGGAGGAATTATTTTTAGAGTTGGTCTTACATCGAACAAGTTTAATAATCTTGATCCCGGAAAAGTGACAACTATGAAGAAATATTCTTCAAATAAATTGATTGATTTTTCTTTTCAAAGTGGTTTTATACCAGATATGAAGAGTTCTGATTGAAGTAAGATAGATCGGCGACTATAAAGGAAAAAATCTCTTTTCATTAGGGTTTTCTCACTTCGTATTGGTACCTAACTTTTCACATATGATGCTAATCTGTTGATGTTCAACATTGATCTTTGTATGCTAATAGACAAGATGTGTCTTTGCTTGCATGGTAAAGTATCTCACAGCCAAACTATTCGCCTTTCTACATAAGAAAAAAAAAGAAGAGTGTAATGGGTCCTAGAGTCTTTCTTTAGGAAAAACCATCTGATGCTCAAATCTATCGAAAGTTGATAAAAAAAGATCGTAGGGCTCTTGAATAAATTACTTAAAACCTAAACAAGGAGCGAGAAAGCTTATTTATCTATTAAGGTATGGGCTATTTTTATAGATGTTTGAAAGAATTAATTTTAGACCCAAACTGTTGGTATCGGATGACTCTAATAATCTTGATTCCAAAGGAATTAGCAACCATGAAAGAATATTCCTTGAATAAATCGATCGATTCCTTTTTAGAGTGGTTTTACACAAGATAAGGAAAGTTTTGATTGAAGTAGGATAGATCGGTGGCCATGAAGGGAAAAACCTCTTCTTATTAGGGCTTTATTACTTCATGTTGTTATCCAACTTCACCACATGTCACCATAGGAATAGCCAACTAAATTGGACCACAATATTTGCTTAAGTCATGAAAGTAGCTCAGATTCTTACGTAGCTAATCTGTTTTAGACTTATTTGGTTCTTCCTTTGCAATTTAGGGATCTTATAGATCGTCAACAAACCGAACTCAATGGCACGAGTGTTAGTCAATCTGATTGACTTGAACAAGCATAGTCAAGCTTAAGGACTCCTGGACATTAGTCGGCCATGACCTTATCGACCTATAATTGTTGATTATGCATGACTTCTTAGAAGAAAATTGCTCGGATTCTCTAGATCGAACCTCTTTAGAGCAATGTTTGGTTCTAGAGGAGACTCGTCATCGACCTTAATCTAGCCTTGAATTGGTTTGGAGTGGTTGTCCAAGGCTCGACTATGCTTGTTCAAGTCAATCAGATTGACTAACACTCATGCCATTGAGTTTGGTTTGTTGGCGATCCATGAAAATCAACCACAACAGATAAATAAGGAAGGATTAGAAAAGAGTGCTGGGCTGAACCTGGTGCCTCCAGAAGTATGGAATGAACTTGACTTAATGATCGAACATGGTGATCTCAAGCAGACTATCCCATACCTCTCGAGATAATTAGCAGTCAAAAAAGAGGTGATCCAAGCTTTCAAGGCTATAAGAACATTTGTGACAGGTCGAAGTATGAGAAGGAATCCATATAGACAAAAAGTAATGAAGTGGGTAGAGTTCCATGCCATAATCTTCAAAGAAAGAATAGAACTCTATAATGTGCAGGAAGTTTTTATAATTTCCCAAATATAGGATCAAACTCCTTTTCTGAAGCAAAGGTAAAGGAATAATATTCTTGTTTCACTAAAACCTATTGGCTAAACCAGAGCCCCAACAAAGAATATCAGAGTGAGAGACATCTGCTAAAGGAGTAACATAAATATCAACAACTTAAGATTGTGAAAAATTTTAAGATAACAGATCTATATTCCAATCACCAAAAGGCAACTTGAGATTATTAACAGTGGATAGTTGAGCCACTAGATCACTATTAAATTTAATTGGCCACCTATTTAATAGAATAGTGGAAAACCAAGGTTAGTAGAAATATCAATAGAGCATCCATCCCCAATGGATCAAATAAAATTCCTAGTAGTAGCTGATAAGGAACGACAAATAGCTTTCCAAATGGCAAAGCATGATTTAGGAGGCTCACAAATGAACCAATTAGAATGACAGTGATATTTAGCCCTCATCAATTGACTAAATAAATAATCTTTATGAAGGATAAGTCTGGCAACCACTCTACTCAATAGAGTTGTCCAACAATGTTGAATTATTGGAATAGAGTTGTCCAAGGCTCAACTATGCTTGTTCAAGTCAATCAGATTGACTAACACTCATGCCATTGAGTTTGGTTTGTTGGCGATCCATAAAAATCAACCACAATAGATAAATAAAGATGGATTAGAAAAGAGTGCTGGGCTGAACCTGGTGCCTCCAGAAGTATGGAATGAACTTGACTTAATGATCGAACATGGTGATCTCAAGCAAACTATCCCATACCTCTCAAGATAATTGGCAGTCAAAAAAGAGGTGATCCAAGCTTTCTAGGCTATAAGAACATTTGTAACAGGTCAGAGTATGAGAAGGAATCCATATAGACAAAAGTAATGAAGTGGGTAGAGTTCCATGCCATAATCTTCAAAGAAAGAATAGAACTTTATAATGTGCAGGAAGTTTTTATAATTTCCCAAATATAGGATCAAACTCCTTTTCTGAAGCGAATAATATTCTTGTTTCACTAGAACCTATTGGCTAAACTAGAGCCCCAACAAAGAATATCAGAGTGAGAGACATCTGCTAAAGGAGTAACATAAATATCAACAACTTAAGATTGTGAAAAATGTTAAGATAACAGATCTATATTCCAATCACCAAAAGGCAACTTGAGATTATTAACAGTGGATAGTTGAACCACTAAATCACTATTGAATTTAATTGGCCACCTATTTAATAGAATAGTGGAAAACCAAGGCTAGTAGAAATATCAATAGAGCATCCATCCCCAATGGACCAAATAAAATTCCCAGCAGTAGAAGATGAGGAACGACAAATAGCTTTCCAAATGGCAAAGCATGATTTAGGAGGCTCACAAATGAACCAATTAGAATGACAGTGATATTTAGCCCTCATTAATTGACTAAATAAATAATCTTTATGAAGGATAAGCCTAGCAACCACTCTACTCAATAGAGTTGTCCATCAATGTCGAATTATTGGAATACACCCAAGCCATGCCTCTTTTTTGGACTATAAATAGTATCCCAAGCTGTAGTATGTAAGGCCTTACTGCATTGGTGATGAACCCATAGAAAACTCTGCACATTCCTCTCTAGTTAGGTCCTAAAGCTACTAGGAACTGTAGAATAAGAAATAACATGAATAAATATGGATATTAACATTGATTGTATTAAAGTATGTCGACCTGTCATAGATTCTAAACAAACTCCACCAGATGAAGAACAATAATTGCATGGCCATGATCAAGATTTTCTTAGATTACCTTCAATATAGATGGTTATTTCATTAATACATAAAAGGCTATTTTGAAAAATGGAACTAAGGCTTACCATTTTTTTTTTTAGAAAAAATGGAATTAGTGATAACAATCAACCTTTACGAGTGGACCTTGAGATTTATATGAGCAAGCTATCAATGGACAACCCTTGTTTGACTTGATATTCAGCTCAACCTCAACTCGATTAATGTAGGCAACACAAAAATAATAGAGATACAATAGCTATTTTATTATTGAACTAGGACACATCAAAGATCAATTACAGAAGACTTCAACCCTCACATATTTATAGGCACTCCCCAAACAATAACCTAGACATTCATAACTATAAAGCAAGAAAACCCAAATATAATAGGAAATAGATTCCTATACCAACAGTAAGAAAGACTTCTTAACAACTAAGCAAAATAGTCATAATTAAATAAGGACTTTGACTAGGACTCATGCTTGATTTAATTTCTAATAGCCTCCCTTAAACCAAGCTCTTGAAACTTCATGCCCATTATTCTCTTGAGCTTCATAGACAAATCACCTTTAAGTGGCTTTGTAAAAATATCTACAACTTGATTTTTAGATGGATAAAACTCATCCATAATCTCTTTGTTTTTTACCAGCTCACGTATGTAATGATACTTGATGTCAATATATTTGCTGCAACTATGAAACACTGAATTCTTTGTCAATGCAATATAGACTTATTATCATAAAAAATTTTCATAGGTTTATCTCGTTGATGATATAACTAACTAAGATTTCTTTACAACCATACGGCTTGAGTACCACTATTCTCAGTTACAATATATTCTACCTCAGCAGTAGAAAGAGCAACCACTTGTTGTTTCTTATATGACCAAGTAAAAACTCTTGAACCAAAATAAAAAGCATATAGTTAGAAGTACTTTTTCTCTTTTCAATATGATTGTTGCCCAATCACTATCTATGTATCCAATAAACTCTACATCACTAGTAGAAGAATAAAAAAAACTATTGTTTTGAGTATCCTTGACATATCTCAGAATATGTTTTGCTGCTTGCAAATAAAATTGACATGAAGTTGTCACATAATGTCAGGTTTGATAGCAGTTAAATATCGCAGGCTTTCTACTATTTTTTTAAAATTTATTAAGTTAACTAGCTCACCACTACCATCCTTCACAATCTTCAGCGTTTCTTCAACTAGAGTCAAAATAGGATTATATGATTCCATCTTAAATTTCTTTAAAATATCAAATGCATATTTTTCTGAGAGATAAATATACCATCAATAGTCTGAATCACCTCAATACCAAGTAAGATATCAATCCTATATCTGTTATCTTAAACTAAGCAATCATATCTTTTTTAAACCTCATCAATAATTGAAAATTATTGCTAATGAAAATCAAATCATCCACTTATAAGTACATAGTGATAACATTGCCCTATTGATTGGACTTGATATACAACGTATGCTCATAGGGACATCTATGAAATCAATAATTAAGGAAATATGAGTCAATCCGAATATACCATGCTTTAGGTGTTTGTTTTAAACCATATAAGGTATTCTTCAACTTGCAAACTTTATTTTATTTTCCCCTTCTTCACATATTTTGGAGATCATTCAATATATACTTCCTCTTTAAGTACACCATTCAAGAAAGCAAACTTTACATCTATTTGAAAGATTTTTCAGTGATTTTGAGGAGCAAGAGAAATAATCATACACACACTATCAAGTTTAGTAACTAGAGCAAACACTTCAAAATAATCAATACCTGACTTTTGCTCGTAGACCTTTACAAACAATCTTGCTTTAAAGTAATTCATTTCTCTATCTGGCTTATACTTTGTCTTATACACCCATTTGACACCAATAGGCTTCTTGTCTTTATGAAAAGTAGTAAGCTCCCAAGTATTATTCTCTTCAATTGCGTGCATCTCCTTATCCATTGCTTGTACTCAATAATTGTTACCAACAGCTTCTATATATGATAACAAATCACAGTTTACAAATAAAGCAAAATGTACTGCATCACCATCATCATTAGATGAGTCATCATCCCCACCAATCACATAATCCTAAAGCAAGCAGGCACACGATGCTGATGACGTGGACGACTGAAAGACTCTACGAAAGTAGACTATACATTTGATGAAGATGTCTCATTATTCTATGGAAGTTGGACTTGTATTTCTCTATCAACAGCAACATGTGGCACTGATAAAGACTTCTTTTCTTTAATTGTTCAATCCCAAACATCATCGCCATCAAAAGTTACATCACGACTGATAATCACCTTTTTAGTCTTTGAATTATATAACTTGTAACCTTTTGTCTCATTACTGTAGCTAATAAAAATATACTTTTTTCCTTTATCATCTAGCTTCTTTCTCAATTCATCAGGCACATGTGCATAGGCAATACAATCAAATACCTTCAGATGTCTAATATTAGGCTTTCTTTAATTCTAAGCTTTTTGAGAGATCTTGTCATGAACACTCCTTATAGGGCATCTATTATAGATGGCATAAGCGACTACCTCCATCCAAAAACTTTTAGAAAGATTCTTACTATACAACATACATCTGACCATATTCATAATAGTTCTATTTTTTCTTTCAATGACTCCATTTTACTAAGGAGTATACCTAGCAAATAATTAATGCTTAATGCCATGCTTCTTTAAATAGTCATCACAAACAATATACTCAGTACTCCTATTAATCCTTAAAGCTTTAATAGAATGACCACTTTTCTTTTCAACATAAGCCATAAAACTTTTAAGTGCAACACAAGCGCCAGATTTATATTTTAAAAGTAAAGCCATGCCTTCATACTAAAATCATTAATGAAAGTAATGAAGTACCTATTACCCCTATTTAAAGAACTTTCACTGAGCACAAAATAGAATGAACAAGTTCAAGTAGTTTTCTGGCCCTCCAAGATTGTCCTTTAGGAAAGGCTTCTTTGTGCTTCTTCCTCGGAACATAAGTCTCATAAACTTTATTAAGTACATTGATTACTTGCAAGCCTAAAACCGATCTTTTATTTGAAAGAAATTTGATGCTTTCAAAATTCAAGTGCCCAAGATGCATATGCCATTGTTGACCTCCATACCATTCTTTACCTTAGTAGGACCACCTCGGCATGGATGATATGGGGTGCAAGAGTATTTGTGTTTTAGTTTTATGCCTTTTTTAATGGTGACTTCATTTTAGGCGATGTGGAATCTGAATTTTTAATGGGCACAAGCCCCCATTTTAATTACTCCTATCTTAGGGGCTGAGAATCTTTTGATTAAAAGATCGCAGCCATTGTTAGCCATATAGTATAGATGTAGACATAGAACTTTATTATTATTATTATATTTATTTTACGTTCTAAAGTCCAAATGACATTATTATGATTTAATATCCCATGTTTATCCTCCTTCATATCTTCCTTTTGCCTCCATACTTATTTCCATTTTTTGAGTTTCAACCTCAATTAAGTATGAGAGTAAGGCTCTAAGTTCTTAACAGAGTAGGGCTCTAAAATTTTGATGGAGTAGAGCTCCAAATCATTTATAAAGTGAGGCTCCGGTCTTCAATGAAATAGGACTCCAAAATTTTAGTGGAGCAAGGCTTCAAAGTTTTTGATAGAGTAGGATTCCTACTTTGATGGAGAAAGACTCTAAGATTTTGATGAGTTGCCACCTGTTATCTACTTTTTGGCCACCTTCCTTATCTTTGCCAAGTTCAACATCCCTATGAAGTGAAGATCAAAGTTAGATAACACAAGTGACGAAGAAGAAAATAAATGAAGACGAAGTTCGAAATTACTCGTGGTTGCTAGGTTAAGCCTAGCTTGGATAAGGGCCTCCTTGACCAAGAGATCATTTAAATGAGAAAATGAAGGCTACTTAAGTTAATCTATGACTTCCTATTCTATGGGAGAGAGGATCAGGACACAGTTAGGACAAAGGTTCAAGTGCCGCCAAGTCGTCTTGAACAATCAAACACCTTCAACCAACGACATGAAAAAAAACTTATTCTTCTATTTATGGATGGAAGGACTATCAATTAAATTTTTTTTGGCCCTTTTGAGCTAAGATATACCACCACCCTACCTTAGTGGCATGCTCGTTAAAGATAAAAAATGACAAAAAAATAGCTTCGAATAAGGGTATCCCGAGCTTGACCATATGAGAAATGAAACCAACACTATCCTCAAAGAGTTGGGGAGTAACTGTATCAGAGCAATAGTATAGGAAGATAAAATTTGGCTAATAAAATGATGGATGGGCAATCTGAATCTTACCTTTAAATCATTCTCATACAAGATAAGTTGACCTTCAATGCGATTAGACATGTAGTTTGACCTATTTATGGTGGACAAAATGAAAGTCCCAAGAATGATGTAGCTCTACTAAACCCAAACTAAATCACTCTAGGAAAGAATTGAAGGTTCTTTAGCTTGAAGAACTGGCATCCCTTGGGCCAAGCCCAAGGAGGAAGAAGATGATGCCACAGAATTGGTGGGAGAGGAAGAAGACGATACCATGGCTGAACCAAATGTTCAACTGACCTACTCTATCATACTAAGCTGAACTATTACTCTACTTCTAACAAACTAAAGGAGGAAAAGAAAGAGTCACTTGAAGTCAAAGCCTAGGCCAAGTTAAGAAAGGCTAAGGAATTGTCTGGAGACTCAAGCATAGCAATTGGTAACCAACTAAGTTATCTCTCAGATGAGGGTGGAGCAAATGAGCTCTTCCCTCGCCTTATATAGCCCTAAAGGAATGCTTCCATCTAATCTACCCTATACTGAGCCATCATATGGCACTTCGTTACTTAGGAATCAAATAGTCACTTATCATGAGGCCATCAAATAAGGATGGCAGTTTCTAGTTGTGCTATTGAGGCTGCATTGAACCCATTCATATAGAAAGTGATTTTGGCATTAGCAACCTCCTGCCGATGGTGTTTAAAGAGGTACAGATTAAATTTCATGCTCCATGGGTGTTGCATTGTTTTTACCAGGTACACAGGATGTGGCCATTGGAAGGAGGGGTCGGCCATAGCAATCTGGACTTTGTGTTCCAATATATATAATACCAATGTATTTAAAATTTTAGAATAAATATATTTTATCCCTTGAGATAAGGTTCGATTTCATTTTGTCCATCCATTATTTGAAAATATCACTTAATCCATCTGAGATCAATTTCTATCCATGGATATTAGTTGCCATTACTCATATAATAGTTTAGACGTTTTATTACTCTTGTAACAATTGAGAAAAAAGATGATGTGAACAAACATGAAAAAAGAGGGTGGAAAAATGATCAAGGAATCAATTTTAGTCAGATTTTTTAAAAAAATCAATAGATTCTTACATCTTTTGGGATCAATTTTTATTGAATTGACTAATGTTGGGTGTGCACTTTAAAAAATATTTTTTAATTTGAGATGTTCTATTTCTATTAGATTTCTAGGGTTTCTTTAGCTATCGACAAAGATTTTGAATCCGAAGGAAGAAGATCAAGGTTATTGTGTTAGATAAAAAGAGATTGGATGAGATCACTGTTCTTTGTTGCAGATTTATAATGATCAATTGGTTGGAAATGTGGTATCTCTTCCAGCACTTTTGTATCCTTAGATATAATGTGAAAAATGAGGTTATTAATCAATAGATCTTCATTTGATAGCTCTTGTTTTGAGAAATTAGAATGTAAAATGTTAAGGATGCAAGAACCTTTTGATTTTTCAAAAAAAATCCAATAAAATTTTATCTCCGATCATCTTTTCCATCCCTTTCACTGGTCCTTTCGTCTTCATCCCTTTTTTGCATCGTCATGAGTAAAATTGGTAACGACAATAAAAGCTATGGATGAAAGCTAATCTTAGATGAGTTAAATGACACTTTCAAACCACATATGAGTTAAGTGAAATTAGGCTATATATCCCTAAAATTTTTCTCATTCTTTCATTTTTTAATTATTAATGCTAAAATCGATGTTTTAAATGGCTTATTTATTAGGCTTTAGTGTAGTGGTGCATTATTTGATAACTTGCATTCTTTGTATATCAATCAAAATGGTAGTATACCATAGGTAATATATCATATCCAAAAATTTGATTAGCCAAATATATACACATATTATGCATACGCGCGCGCGCGCACACATATATATATATATATATACATGTACAAAGATAATGCTTGACTTGGTTACACTTGTGAACTTATCTTTGTTTAGGTCCAATAAGGTATAGAGTTGAAGTTCCACATCAATAATTTAAGTTATTGATATGATATACTATCTTCAAAACATTTACATGCCAAAAAAAGTATATGATTTGAAAGCTTAAGTTAAGCATCAAAAGATCAAAAAAAAAAAATATTATTTAAATTATTCAATATTTTAACGGTTTGATGCATAAACTATGATTTTTAAATAATATAATTTTAATGTTTAATTATTTTAAAAATAATTGATTGCATTTAATGATTTAAATAATCAATATGAATGAAATCTTTATAGTGTAATATAAATTTAATTGAATATGAATAAGTGATTCCTTCGAGTATAGTCCAAGTTAAATTACCTTTTAAGTATATTTAAAAATATAAAAGGTTTAGTTGATAGACTGGCAATCCAAAGTTAAATCGTCATGAGTGGTAGGGGTAAAAATCTCTTTTATTTTTTTTTTATTTTTTTTTATTTTTAATATAAACATAGCATCAATGCATTAGCTGCTCCTACGAAACCTCAACCTCCCCGTTAACGCAGGACCGCACCACTTTATTTATTAGTTTAGCCGGTAGTTTTCTTCCTGGCATCACGTGACATTGGCTGGCTCGCATGTGCGCGCGGCGGCCTCGGTGACGCAGGATCCCCTTTCCCCTCCTATGTAACCGCGTCGGCTCACCACCTGCCCCAATTCGACTTCTTCTCCGCCTCTTTTCTCTCTCTTCTCTCTCTTTTCCTTGAGAAGGAGAAGAAGGAGGAGGAGGAGAGGAGACTCCCGTCCTCCGCGGCACCCATCTCGGAGACTCCAGAGATTGACCTTTTGGTAATACCGATTTTTCCTCCTCTCCGTCTTGATCTCCAATTCTGGATCCATTCCTTTGACTCAGATCTTTGAATCGCTTCACCTCGAATCTTTTCTTTTCTTTTTTTGTAAATCTCTGATTGTTGATATTGCGTCGATCTTTCTCGTTGTTGATGGCGTAGACGTCGAATCGTTTGCATCTTGGATGATTTGATTCTCGTTGTTGTTGTTGATATTGGATCTGTCCTTCTTTTCGAAGGTGAAAGCATCGAATCGAGTTATCTCTCTTTCTTTCCTACGATTAAATATGTTATTATATGGATCTCGTTAATTTTTTTTTTTTTTTCCAAATTGGCTTCGATTCTTCTTCGCCAGTTCAGATCTTAGTTTTACCTAGCATTGTCGCAGATCTGTGATTCGTAATACTCTATTTTTGTGGCAAATCGTTGGTTCTTGTTGTTGAGTTTTAGATCCTTGTGCCTTAGATCTGGTTTTTTTTTTTTTTTTTTTTCCCTCAATTTTGATTTACTTTGATGGTTGGCATTAAAGTCATGGATACGGTTGTGTGTTTGACAGCTGGGAAAGAAAGATGGGGCTTACCTTCACGAAGCTCTTCAGCCGCCTCTTTGCGAAGAAGGAGATGAGGATTTTGATGGTGGGGCTTGATGCCGCCGGTAAGACCACCATTCTCTACAAGCTCAAACTTGGAGAGATCGTCACCACCATCCCTACTATCGGTGAGATATTCTATTTCTTTCTCTAAAATTTCTCCTTTTTGACATGATTCGATGGTTTTTTTGACATTGACAAACTTCGTTGGAGTTTTATCGTGCAAAAAGTGAGAAAAATAGGCTTTAGAATTATTAGGTTGAGTTGATGGTAGATGGTTCCTCATGATTATTTTAATGTTGGTCATTGACTAACTTGCATCTTTATAAGCGCATTGACTACCTCCTCTGTTGTTTGAATTGTGATCGCACGTTTCTGATGATGTTTGTTTGCCCGAGCTTTAATGCAGGCTTTCACTTTAGAGGATCTGATAGACTGACTGTTTAGGTTCTTGGGAACTCTGTAATCTAGTTTTCTTAACGTTTGAGTTTTTTTGTTCAAGCACCTCTTTATTATGTTCTTGGATTTCCAGGAAAAAAATTCTTGTCCTGTTGTTATTATATGTATGTTCAACTTCAGTATAGCGAAACATATGTAGGCCACGCTCAACAAACTTCAAAAATTTTGAGGCTGTTATGTCTCAAATATGGCATTTGGAAGTTATGCCATTAGTATTTATCTTAGCAAAGAGAATTTGATCTACAGATTGGATGATAAGTCACTTCCGCAGTGACTTTGGTGTTCACCATAAGAATCATGTAGAGGCTGACTCCTAATAACTAAATTCTAAATGCTCATTGCACTAGCTGCGCCCACATATATGTTTAAATTTTGAAACTGATGCATGATTTAGATGACCTTGAAATTTTCTTGCGGTACTGAGAAACATGAGAAGCAAGTTGTCCCATGCAATGATCTTACATTGAAGTCCTGACTTTGCATTGTGAGCAACCATTTCCAAGGATTAGTTATATATAGCTCCCATTATTCAAACAGTATGATAGCTCAATGTTTGTCTCAAAACCACATGAGTGACATGAGTCATTTTACTAAGCTTGGACATCTGGTTTCTAAATTCATCTCTTTTAGTAGCATTTCTTTATGGAATGTGGGTAAATTATTTGTCTAGAGATTATCTCTAGTGCAACCAAAAGGTTGACTCTTTATCCTACTTTTTCCATTTTCTGAATAAATAGTGGAATCACCACTAATTAGCATTACTTGGATAGAGCATTTGGGAAACAAGACCACAATAGTTTGAACCCAGAACCTCATCCCATTCGGAGGAAGGTGCAACCACTGGTCTATGGCCCAGTTTGCTAGAAGGGTTGGCTGTTTAATCTTAGAGAAGAGTCTTGTCCTAGGTCTTAAAGAAGGACTCTGAAATGCTTATTCATAGGCTTTTTATTTTGCTATTACATCGATTTTTTTTATTTTTTATTTTAAATCTGATGGATTAAATTGCTATTTCTATGTTTTAAGATTTCTTGAGTAGAGTGCAACTAGCCTGGACAAGTAGATTTGTGATCTTTCATTCTTGTAAAGTAGTTATAGTTGATCTGATTGCAGATTTTCTATGTCCTTTAATGTAATAAGAATTATAAAGGGGACTCAATTCTTGGTCTAATAGGACTAACCCTTTGTTAGAAATAAGGTTAGAGAATCTTCTGCAACCCCGATTAGCAAATTCCTACAGCTTGGATATGTGGTTTATATAACAGTCTAAAAGATCTAATTGAAATTTTCTTGCCATTATAATAAATTGATTGATGTCGAGACATGCAGCCAGTGAGAATTTTCCACCTACCTTGGATTTAATAGTGTGATATTTTGTTCTCTTTGAAAGTATAGAAAATGAAAGAGGCTAGGTTTGGCCATTCTCTGTTTTCTTTTTTTGTCCCCTATCCACCCCTGCACTTTTCCTTCATATCTCCTTTTCATTATTTTCCTTGCTGCAGCAGGATTTAAATAGTGGATTGGGACTGTCTTGTAAATCTGATTATTGGATCCCCAGTTCTTTTACTTTCTCCCTACTATAAGCTGTAGTTTGCGCTGATCGGGAACCAGAAATCCTTTACCTATAGATGTCTTCTAGAAGCCCCAACATGATACATTGGCATCACTGCTCTATAAATGCCACTAAGATCCTCTGATATAACATTTTTAAGGGCTTAAGAACATGGATTGGGATGCTGGTGTGAAGCTGGTGCTTGGCATCTGCACTGACATTGTGCCTGCTTTATGTCAACACTTAGCTCACAGCTTTGCTAGTGCACCAAGCAGTGGCATGGCACTGGACAGATGGCCTTTTTTGTTTTTTAATTTTATGTTTTCAATCTTTGATATGCTAGCCCCGAGAACACATTTTTATTTTCTCAGTGCAGCATCCAAAGTTTAATAAGTCTATTTGGATTATTCTCAAAATTCTTTTGGTATGGCTCTTCGTGAGGAAAACATGAAAATAATTATTCATATTGCTGCAGCTTTGTATGGTGCAGTGTGAATTTAAGAATGTGGTCATATTACTGAATTGAGAAGTTGGGGGTGTGATTCTGTATTTGTTGTCATAAGCTTTTGCCTTTTTGATATTCGTTGTTATAAGCTAGAAACACCCTTAGGTATTCTCATCCTTGCTTGAGTATGTAATTGACTAATTCAACTGTATATGCTTATAGGATACATGTAACTGTTACTAAGAATTACTGTCTTGGCTTTTATGCAGGATTTAATGTTGAGACTGTGGAATACAAGAATATTAGCTTCACCGTGTGGGATGTTGGTGGTCAGGACAAGGTACTGCAGTATGAATACTGCTTTTATGAATTTTGTAGCGTGGTTGGCTGTAAATATTTAAGTAGTTGGACAAACATGATATTTCCAAATATTCTGTTTTCGCTGTGATTATTTCATGTGTATCATTACCAGGTGTAACATTCTGGCATGAATAAGTTCATGAGTTTTACCATATAATGTCCAACAGCATCACATCGGTATTGTAGAAAGTAAGAAGAAACAAATATTAAACTAGCATTATTTGATAATATAATTGCTTTATTGTAAATGTTGATTGATAGTTTCTCTGGATATTTTTATATCATGATGATGGTTGGATGAATCTCAGATATTCTACTACCATCTGACTGATGTTATGGTGATGTGGATATTATGAAAAACAGATCAGACCTTTGTGGAGGCATTACTTCCAGAACACACAGGGCCTTATTTTTGTTGTTGACAGCAATGACAGAGATCGTGTTGTTGAGGCAAGAGATGAACTTCACAGGATGCTAAATGAGGTAATTTATTCCCTTGTGAAAACATTTCATAATACCTTCCATGTAGATGCCCAAAAACCCAACAGGGTTAATTTGTATATAATATGTTGCGTGTGCTTTAGAATTTTGTATCAGCACCTAAAGAAATTTATCATCATGTCCATAAATGATGTTGCAGCATGTGAAGCATTTCTAAGCAAAATATTTCATAACAAAGACCAATCTCTCTTTTTCTTGTAATTGTTTCATGCATATAGTTCAAAAGATTCGTTTTTAATAGCATTTTCTGGGTAAGTAGAAATTATTGTGATTACATGTGATCAAATTGATTGTATCTGGATGTGACAGTATTTTTGTCATAAGCTGAAATAAAGTGCAAGTGGAACTCAAGTAGTTGAAAAAACAAAACGGGAGCATCTGTGATTGTGGTACCTGA
Organism: Metroxylon sagu; assembly: GCA_017589505.3. Lineage (NCBI taxonomy): Eukaryota > Viridiplantae > Streptophyta > Magnoliopsida > Arecales > Arecaceae > Metroxylon > Metroxylon sagu. Next base: position 193,725 of record JACVBY030000375.1, on the reverse strand, counting down.
TATGACATATATATCTTACAGGCTTTCCAATTATTGTCATCTGACGGATTTATGTGTTATATCTGTGGACACCACTTAGTTAATTAAGTGAAATTATTTTGAGTAAATTGTTTCATGATGAGTTTTCAGTGATGGTTAGATTTGCCTTTGTAACTTAAATGCTTAAAGACTATTCTTGTCACCATTATTTTAACAAGATAATATAAGAAATTTGTGGTTTTACTTGAATTAATATCCTTAAGTGTAATGCAATTGCCATTTTTTTTTTAAATATTGAAAGACTTGAATTGTGAGCATTTTACATTTATTAATATGTGATGCATTTAACTACTGATACAAGATGATGTTGTTTTAATGGCATGGGAAATGGAATCATAAACTGTTCCATGGTGGGAATGGAAAATGTCCAAATATAATTTATTTATGGAGGCCTGAAAGTGGTTGTGTATAATAGGGTAAAGTCACATGCATAAAATCAGAAATTTACAAAAGTAAACTTTACCTGGTATATTGTGAATGATTTTGCAAGTTGTAGCTATATAATATTCCAATGATTTTTAAAGAGACCTGCAAAACATAGCATTCATATTGGCATCTTAAAAGGTGTCAGGTTATCTGGTCTATCTCTTATCCAAGACTGACTTGATTTCCTGTGACTGACTGTACTTATGGTGATTTGCAGGATGAATTGCGGGATGCCGTCTTGCTTGTGTTTGCAAACAAACAAGATCTGCCAAATGCAATGAATGCTGCTGAAATAACAGATAAGCTTGGTCTGCATTCCCTGCGTCAGCGACACTGGTAAGGCACTTAATTTTCTGTTTACGAGAACAATTTATAAATTTTGAATTGTCCTCTTTGAGCTGTCTTTCATGATAAAAGGAGTGTGGTTGATCATATTGTTGAGGTTCTAGTATGATACATTAATTTATATGCACAGATACAAAGCTTTATGCTGTCTTAACTTATTGTTTCTGCATCTTTTGAGCTATAAGATCAAGGAAGAAAGATAACAAGGCCTCTGTGTTATATTGATTAAATTTTTAATTTAACGCACAATTCACAAGGTTGAAATCTCTCCCTCTCCTTTTCCCCAACTGCTGTCCTATTTATCATTCTTTCGGCGCAAGTATCCTTTTATGTCACCTGTCATTCCCAAGCTTGACATGAAACTTAGGAATTCTTTTACTTGTGTATTTTGAGCATGAATTATTGCATCTCTCTCTCTCTCTCTCTCTCTCTCTCTCTCTGTGTGTGTGTGTGAGATGTAAACATGCATGTGCATGCACACACGCACATGCAGCCATGCATCTGTTTGTTTGCATTGTTTAAGTCAAAATATTTGAGATGAGCTAGATGATGGTAAGATCGATGAGAATTATTATTGCTGTCAGGTACATTCAGAGCACCTGTGCTACATCTGGTGAAGGTTTGTATGAGGGGCTTGACTGGCTGTCCAGCAACATCGCCAACAAGGTACTATCTCCTTAATTTTTTAATCTTTCTATTGACTCTTTCAGATTAAGCTTGAGAATTCTATTTCTATTCTAGTACCTTAGCTGCTCTGTTTATCTATGCATTCATATAGTTTTGGGAGCTTTTAATCTGTTTTTATTTGACTGGTGCTTGTTATTCGTTGTTTGCTGCTTGGTACTTGCAATCTGAAGCATGCACTGTAAGATGCTTTTGCATTGACGTGATACCTACCTTATCATTTGCAGGCTTGAAAATTTCAAGGTGCTTGCCAGAACTAGAGAATCTGTATTGGAACAGGTCTCCATAGACAAAATATGGATTCTTTTGGGATATATCTAGATCTTCAGAACTTCCAGATTGTGTTATTCATATGGTTCTTCTCTCTTTTTCCTCAGTTTGCACATTTGAAGAACTGAAGATTTAACAGTTGGAGTGGTGGAAATTTGTATTGACTGCTGAATGATTCTTATTATGGTTTTGTCCCAATTATTGATAGATTGCTTCATTGTCAAATTTGTGATTCGAGATGGTTTGTACCATCTATTTCATCGTTCACTCATTGTCCACGAATTTGATTCGCTGGGCTGAAAATGAGTTTCATCCACACGGAGCTCACTAGTCTGTTCGTGACCACGCATTTATTTCCCCGGGTCAAAGCTTTGGAACCATGCATTTTCCCGTTAGTTGGCTGGCCGGGTCAAACTTTGGTACCATGGGTGGTCCCCAAAGCCACCGAATCACTTTTCCTGGCTTCTGCGAAGCGAATGTTCAGCAAGTAGAAAATGACTAGCAGAACAAACATATTACCAAAGCTAGATTTTAAGCTTTATGTAATCTCTCTATTTTTTTTCAAGCCTAGTATTTAGAGAGCGAAATCTTGACTCCTAGCTCATCCGTTATTCGGTCTTTGAACCATGTGGGAGGCTAGCTGGTCTCAACCGAGAGCGATGATGCTCGGGGGTAAATTGTATTCTCGGTTTGCAATTTTGTCAGGTTCTTTGGTTCCTAGTCTTGGGTAACGTAAATTGTCATAGGTAAGCTTGAAATACTTGATCAAACCTGAACTTGCCCGATTCGGGCTGGACCGCACCTCGATGCACCTGCACCTGAACAACTGATCGGTTGGGGATTCGTCATCCATCTTTCTCCCCTTCACTTCCGAGCCTCAACCTTCCAAAAATATAGATAAAAAGCCTATTAAATTTTACGAAATTACCTTTCTTCAATATCTGGATTCATATTGAAGAGCATGGGTCGTCTAAGCTTAGATATTTGAATTTTGAGCATTTTGACCTAACCCCAAATCTCTATCCAAAATTAGCCCATCTAAATGATACTTGTTTAGGACGACCTTTAGATATGCATGGGAATAGTTTATTCGGCAGCTTTACTAGATTAACTTTTTAAGTTACCACTTAATTTAAAAATTATTTCTATTAAAAATAATATAAAAATTATTAAATTTGTAAAATCCATGAATAAATTTGATATCATATTCGTAGTTATGATTTACACAAGCTGCCAAATTTTCAGAAATAATGAGATAAATTTAGGCATGCGCAAATTCCACTCTTTGCCTGGGCCTGAAAATTAAATAAGTTTAAAGTTAACCCGAACCATATACATCGATTGGGTAGATTTTTTTTATATAATAAGGATGCAAAGCCCGTCTACAAAAGCCCTCACTTAAACTAAATATTCATTATTATTTGGAATTTTAAATTTCACTATATAAATAATTATTTATTAAATACTAAAAATATGAAACTAATTGTGGACGACTATAAAAGTCAAGTTTAATTTTCAAAATTTTAGTAGCACATTTTGAAATAAATTATATTAAACTAAACTAGAAATACTACGCTTTAAAAAAATGCTATCAGTGTTAGATAATTGTAAATTAATATCCGAGATAAGTGGTTCACTTTTCAAGTAAAATTGTTTTTATTAATATTTTGTACATAATTAATAAAAAAAAATGTAAAAACAGGAATGAAACTTTAAGAAAAGGAAAAAAAGTTGATTCACTTATGCATTTATTGTGGCTCAATGGGTGAGAAGAGCATATGAACGAACTTGCACGTCAGCCTTGTCCACAAAAATAAAATAAAATAAAATAAAATAGAGTAAAAATAAAATTTTAAAATAATAAAATATGGTTAAATAAATTGTAGATTACAATCCTTCTTTGGTGATCAATGTTGATTGTGTGCACTCATTTGTGCTTTCAAATTCTGTTATGGCAATTTTAGTTGTACAGGGATGTTAGGTGGATTACATGGAGAGATGTTGGGTTTGCAATCTAGGAGGTGGTGCAACTACTATTAGAAAAGTAGGTGATAGTGGCAGAATCATCAGATTGAAGAGGGCACCATTCAAGAGGTTATGATGAAAAGACTGTTTTAGAGCACGGATGAAGCATCATATCCTTCTAGGGTATGATGGCATGGCTTCCATTGATCTTCCTCATACCTTGTTGGGAGATGGACTCACACAATGATCATATATATATATATATATATATATATAGCTTGTTCGGCCAGCATGGTCCAATAATCTCTATTGAGAGACTACTAGATCATTATTATTAGTATGTAACATTGGAGTCGTATCGAGTACCTGCAACAATCACAGAATTCATAGCTGGTGAATGATCAGAATGCCTAGAGGCCACTAGGTACTCACACTAGGCAGTAAGGTGAGGGGATCATATGTAGATTTGAAGAATATAATTTTATTATTTATTTTAACGTTCTGCCCTTAAAAACGCAGTTTGGCGAAGCGATCACGATGAAATCTGGGTGAACTCTTGCCTCCATTGGTATAGATAATGTTTCAAGGCATATGAACTGTGTGAAGCCGTTTAATTAAGGCTTATGAACATCTACCAGGTGTTGATCTGTTCCTTTAGCAAAACATGGCAAGTTGTGACAACTAAGCAAAGCCACTGTTACCACATAGAGTTTGTTCACTTATTTTGCAGCTGAACGACAACACTGTGCCATGGATATATGGTAGTGGACGGCTTCCTCACTCTTCAGAAAACAAAGCAAACATGCTCCCTTGAAAGTTGAGACAGGGCCCAGTCATTTTGCAAAGAACCGAGTAACAAAGCAGGACAGTGGCAATAGAAGACATCTTCGAGGATAACAGCATGCTTCCTCTTCTACCGAACATTACAGAAGAAAAAGAAACAAGGCCCAACCTCTTTAAAACTTGATTAGAAAAGGGGAACTAAGCATTAAGACAAACACAATTTAGATCTTATTTATTCCTGAGTCTTTAAAAACATAAGGAAACCACAACTAGTTCAGTCCAGTCACACACACACACACACAAAGGTCCACCATTGACAGAAATTATTGAATACTATAAAGCAGAGAACCAAGCATGCCTAGGTATATGATGATCACTACTCGCATATCTCAAGACTTGGTCCCCTTGTCCTCTCCAACCTTGCTTTATTTGCTTGGGTTCTCGCTTTTCTCATCTGAGTTTGAATCAGATCCAGACCTGAAAGGTACAAACGATCCATTATACAACACTGAGAATAAGCTCAAGTGTTTATAGTTCTTTTCGAGTCCAAGTCCGATTTTTTATATAGTTTACAAGGGGCCAAATTCCTTCTGAAGCAAAACTGGTGTACAAAATGACATGATTAGTCAGAAGTGTGATTTGAGTTCTTGGGCTTGCAGGATTGCATGATTCTTTTCAAAAAATAACCATAGATTTGCTTCTGACTTCATTTTAAATGATAAAGACCTACTATATGTCTACACGCTCCAATATCGGGAGTTACCAGAAACTTAAGGACTATTTATAATAGCAAAGATTTTACTGTTCTACAGTTATTCATTTGTATTTGAACGTAAGCTAAGGTCAAGTTTTAGTTTTTTGAAGCCTGAGAACAACAGAATGAATTGTAAATGTTGCTTGTATTGCTTAGAAACTTCTATTCATCACATATTTAAACTTGTTTGTTTAGTATTATTAGCTTTTTGTTCTGTCAAAAAGTATGCATGGTTTCTTGTACAGTAATTATAACAAAACAACACAGTTATGGATATTCAGTCCTGTTCCTCATGAATGTCTCCTTTGGCTCACAAGAACCAGTCAAATTTTTCATTCTATGCTGTCTATGCTGTCAAAAATAGTTAGTAAATCAAGAACTATCCAGTGATGACATGTCAAAGAAAAAAATCATTGTTTCATCCTTTTATTGGAGCATAAAGGGTTCTATTGTTGAAAAGTGAAGATTAAAAAAACAGGAAAAAGGTTAAATCATAAAGAGAGAAAACATTAATTTGGATTACTCCACTCAGAATAATTTTGTGTTGGTTGTGCTGCTCAAAATCTTACAATTTTTGGACTCCCATTTCACATCCAAACATGTTGTAATTCGAAATTCTTTTAACTACTGGAGTCATGAGTTATCCTGATTTACTTGTGCACCCAAATGTGCCTTCAATCTTGAGCGCTAATCAACATATCTTTCAATCTGCCCATTGGTTCACTCAAGAAGTGATTAAGAATGTTGTGAAATGTAACTTTTGATCTGACTTCTTAGGAGGATCTTTGACATTATGATAAGTCCCAAGATTAAACACTTAATTTATCCTCATCAAGGAGATCTGTGACTTATTAATAGATCACCTGCTTGCTTTCCTTCCCATATTTGCTTAGTTCCATAGATTGTACTTTACTCAATTCTGCGTTATCCATCAGGTTCTCTAATAGAAACTCTATTTCACAGAATCAAGAATCTATTGCACTCAACTTTACCCTGTATTCATTCTAAAAGCTTCTTAGATCATTTTCAGACACTGTATATTTTAGGATGTTCCACCAGCATCATATGCTCTCCTCTATTAGAAAATATGTTACCCCTTTCATATTTCCAAGATACCAAACTTACAATATAGTAGATAGATTATTCGTATTTATAACAATAATATATAGTTTTGCTATTTAAATCGTGGATATAGTAAAATTACAATATAGAAGTGGGGTTACTTCTTCAAAATGAGTGAGAGAGAAGTCTAAATGTTGCTGAGACCTTCGATCCTAGTATTGAATCTTCAAGGACAATGGAACTCATTAAAAAAGTAGTTTCTATTATCCCTAAATAATGAGGATTGGGATAGCTCCAGACTCTAGGAACCCCTTCAAACTTTTTTCCCCATGTCTATCAACAGAGAAAATCTTCCTCTAGTTGTCACATGAATCACAAGGATGTTTTCTTTTTCTTAAGAGAGAGAGAGAGAGAGAGAGAAGGAGAGCACAAAAATTAGATGGCATGTTTATGCTTTCAAACAAACCCTTGTGCTTTTTTGTAGTAAAATATCTTAGGTGATATAATGATTCATGGGTGCATACGACATGTATGTAGCATAGAACTAAAGCAATTTCACCAACTAATTTAGCCAAAAGAAATGAGAAAAAAAAATTTGCTTTAATGCATCTATAAGAATTCGATTAAACTACTCAATGTCAACCATAATTAATCATATTACATATGATATTAAAAATATTTAACCTTTTTTTTAAGAACTCAACATAGAGATATATTATTTTTCTTCTATTTCTTAAAAACTTAAGAGGTTTGAGCAGTGACTTCTCTTGCAAAAATTTTTAGATTAATAAATTTATTTTAAATCATAAAAAGGAACTAGCAGCATGAGGAGACTTAATGTATGCCAAATAATATTTGGTAAATATATGAAAGAAAAAAGAAAAAAATTTACATGGTGAACTAAGATGAAAATTCATAGTAAATGAAAAATTGTATCAATTATTAATCAACTTACTCATCGCTACCATTGAAATCATCTAATGAAATAAATGGGTCTTCAATGACAGAATTTGCATCATCATCTTCCTCAGCATTATTGTCTTCCAATTGAAAGTGCAGCATATTATCATTAACATCTTCATCAATATCCTGACTAATCTCCCTCTCCCTTATTGGAACATCAAGAAGCTATAGAAAATATTAATAACAATTTCACAAATATGTAAGTACAAAGCAATAATATTGCATAGGATAGGATTAGATATTCTTATAGATGCATATATAGGATATATAGAAATTAATTTGCATAATGAAAATATGATCAATGACCCTTTAATTTATCTATGAGGACCAAACAAAGAATTAATTATTGTATTAAAATATGCTGGTACTACTAACCTGTTATATATTATAAATGTATCATATTTACCTCTGTGTATGCATATATTTGTAAAGATTTACTTGAAGTTTGGTAGGACAAATCATTACGGTATATATCTCTACATTAGTTACAACAAATTTTGTTGTGACTATAAAAATTGAGAAAATCTATAAGTTTTGGTTTTTATTAGACTATAAGTGAGGCATCTTAAATCAAGATTATATAAAGTGCATACCAAAGTGCTTGTATATCATTTAAGGCGACAAAATAAGAACTCAGAATATCATGTAGATTTATAAATTTTTATTATAATAAAACGATAACATGATAAGTTGTTAAAATTATATACTAGCTTGATATAATAATATGCCTACAAAGAACATTTGCTACATGTTGCTTCAATTCAATATTAGTTAGGGATATTCTGAAATAGAAACTTTTAAGATTTATAATGAAAGATAGACTCTAAGTAAAACACTAATAATTCTACCTTTTCATAATGAGATGGTCATTTTTACAATTTAAGGATGTATGATTCACATTGTCTTTATAGAATCACATATAATTCAATAGTTAACTTCATTTATTTTACGAATTCATAATATCTAGGATAAAAGGAACCCGATCGAAATTAGGATGAGTGTTATATATCAATTCGGGTTAGAAATATCCAACATAGAGTAACTTTACCAATTTAAACCCCTATATACCTAATAATAATTGCAATTCAAATATGATAGATAGTATATATTTAGGGTATGAATATTTTATGTTCCATATTGACCTCCTTGAAATGTTAAATTTTCAATGCCTGAACACCAGTTTAAAGAGAAGAAATTTTTACCTACTTTAGAAAAATTATAATAAACAAAAAATTCCTCATTGATTTATAAATAAAAAAAGAAATTGGATCAAAAAGAAACCGAATCACAAACAAAGCAATGATATAACGCTTCTGCATGAATAAAATGATACGAACATTCAGATGAAAATAGAGAAATATTGTAAGAGAAATTTTAAAAAACAAATCTAACAACTTATTTTGATAGTTAGCCCACCTCGAGCATCTCAGTTAAACTTATCCCCTCATCTTCAGAGGAAATTTCACTTTCATGGTTGCCATCATCGCTTGAAATGAAGTTGGAGCCTGAACCAGAATTTTCATCCGCCATCATCCACTGAGGTTTTAGAGAAGACACTCTTCTTGAAACTTCCGCTACCACTTTCCCTTCTTGTTGTTAGAAAGAGAGAGAGAGAGAGAGAGTTTATTTATTGCATTAAATTTGATATACTTACTCGTTAGCGAGTTTTTTCTTAAACTGTTCTTATACTATATATGACAAGAATTTTGTCTTGACTTGTAACCTTTTTCATATGATGTCATACTGAACTATATAACTATCCAGATTATGATAATTATAAGATAGCCAAAATATTTCATAAATTTTTTTATTATTATAAATCTAACTATGATTTATTGGATGGATGCCTTATATCATTTATCATTTCTATAAAAGAATCATAGATGCACAATTTAACTTATATTTTGATGCAAGTGAGCATAGACAAGTATTGTGTATAATCTATCTTCAAATATGTATGATACACTTCTCTTGATTCGTTCAATAATTGCTTCTATTTAATATATAAGGAGAGGAAGGCAAAGATGGTGACTTTAGTATCACCAAAATGGAAAGCTTCAGTTAAATTGATATGTTAGACATTGATAAAAACCTTACATCTTTTCATAACTAGTCAAAATAATTACTATAAAAGATAGGAAAGTTTATATTTTGTTATCAGTATATTAATTCTCTTGATTTGTCAATATAGTCACAACTTGCTATAGTTTTGTTATATTATATAACATATAATATTTAGCCAATAGAAAAAGGTCACAAATAAAGTTTCTTAATTTTGCAAGATAATTTTACAACATGAAAGTTGATTCATAAAAAACTACAGTTAGCTTAATGAGCCACATCATGATTAGAATATCATGCACTATATTTACACATAAAGAAACTACTCATAGATGAATGATCTTTTTTCTTTTATTCTTGGCTTCAATTTTATAGGTAAATTTATATCTTTAGTAATACACACACTCTATTATGTAACTTAAAGCATGGAGGTTCTCATTGTATATTTATCTCCAAAACCCTTATGATATTTCAACAATAATAATATAAAATATGTACCATATATTATAGCCAATGCATCCTCAAATACTTTTTTTTCTCAAAATAAGTGTATTTTAATACTTTTTCATTCTTTACTTTTTTTCTTTTATTTTAGTTGGATTATTGCTATTGGTCAAAAATTTCTTTTTTTCAAGTGCAACAACATGCTTCCCAACCTTGTCTCTTTTTCTTTAATCTTAAATGAGATCATAGACGTCCACTAATTACTTCTTTCTTTTGCTGAACAAAAAATTTCTTTTTCATCCACCTTGACTTGAAAATGAGTAATAGAAGTAATGTCAAATACTTCAAATAATAAAAGGTTTTTGTAAAATTATGTAATGTTAATTAAGTAAAAATATAAGTACTAATCATCTAAGTTGAAATTGAATTTTGCTAAAAAGATAACTAAGTAGAATTAGAGTTAACTAAGATAATTAGTAGCCTACATTCCTATCAAAGGCCCTCATTGCTATCTTGAATTCACTAAGACTCCTTTAAAGAATAATGCAACTCACTAAAGTCTCCTAGAATTGTCCCGTTAATCTACCAAAAATTGCATAAAATCTATTGTATAGTGAAAATTCAAGAGCAATCATGAGTTAACAACATATAATCAAGGGAAATAATCTTTTATTAATATAAAAAGTTGAGTATGTAAGAGGATATTATTGGCTCCAAGGCCCTTTATTTATATTTATAGAAGTATATAGGACTCAAATAACTTGAGAATTTAGCAATTTAGAATAAATTCTCACACCTTTAAGGGTATTTTGAAAGCAAGAACTAGTTTAATACCACACTTTGCACTTTCAAAATTGTTAGACAACAAAGTAACTACTATTAGATAGATTTTTGTTTGAGTTGGGCTCATATTAAGATAAATTTAGGGAGTTTGGGACTTAATTTGGGCTTGATGATAGAAACCTTACTATTGAATTTCTAATTTTGAACTACATTAACTCTACTTCGATATTTTCATCATAACTCTCTCATCTAAACTCCAATTAAGGAAATTAAAGTAACTTTGGAAAGATTACTTGATGATGAATATAATGAAAGTTGTACAAACCTGAAATTCAATTTGCGGTGGCTAAGTGAAGATAGCTTTCAAATTAATATTTGTTAGATTGCATTCATCATTATAATTTGATCCAACATACAAAATATTAAGCCACTTGGATACTTGTAATGTCACCTCTTATTCTTTCCTTAGAATAAAAATAGTTTGAAGACCGATCAAAGATCTTAAGATTAAATGAGGTAAACAACTCCCCCAGCTTGGATTAGTGTAGCTTCAATGAACTATCTAGATGTTGTAGGTCTTTAGCTATTATCTAGAATCTCTTAGGTTTAAGCCTATCTTTTTTGTTGATTAGTAACTTTTTATAAATCTATTTTGGGTTAGTAAGATATCATGGAAGATGACCTTGATTTTTTTGTTTCTTCTTTCATTGAAAAGTGGTAACTGCAAAGCATGTCACAACTGCTATCTCTTAGCCTTCTCTTTTCTTTAGTGTATTGTAAACTTTGCAAAAGTTAGAATCACCTTTATATAATTCTTTGAGCTAATCAAATCTTTTGACTTTAGCTATCATCTATACTAATAGATAAGCTCATCAAATAAAAGCATAGATGATCTTATTCTTTAATCTTGGCTTGTAGATCAAGTTGAAGGTGTATTCATATAGAAAATTATTCTACTTACATGTCTAGATTTTAGATTCCTTTTTGAGTTCAAGTATCAAAAGGCTTCATGATCAAAGTGAAGACCAAACTCTTTGAGAACAAAGTTGTTATCTAGTGCCTTAAAGTCTTAACTATATGGAACTCGATGCTATAAGTGGAGTAGCATTATTTAGTATAGTTGAGTTTCTTGCTAAAGTAAGCCACCAAATCACACTCCTAACTAAGGGCTCTATCAATCTCAACATATTAAAAGTGCCCAAAATTAGGTGGGTAGAGGATTAAGGCTTCATCAGTTAATAGTTGATACCTTCAAATACTTAATTAGTGGCTTTGTTCTAGTTGAAGCAACTTTTCTTCAAGCATTTAGTAGTCTAAGGTATCAAGGTGCTAAAGTTGGTGATTATTCAATAGTATAAGTTGGCTAGCCTATTAAAGCTTTTGGCTCAATGGACGTTAGCAGGAGTTAGCCATTTCATGATTATTTTAACTTAAGCCAGATCAACTTTGGCACTATTGATGGAGTCAATGAATTCAAAGAAGATAATTTCAAGCTACATTCATATGCACTTCTTTAGATTCACATAAAACTTCACCTTATTCAATGCCCGCATAGATGTTGAAGGTGGTCCAGATGCTTGCCTGGTGTCTAGTTATAGATAATGATATTATTGAAGTAAACAATGATAAACATACTTATGTATGTGCACAAATATGTGTGCATAACCCATATAATTATGCCTGGCATGCTGGTTAAGCCAAAAGGCATCATAAGTCACTTACATAGCCTCTATTTTTATTTGGAAAGCTATCTTCTAGTCATCTTATAGATATTAATCAAATAAATTTATATTTATATTTATTTTAAAATGATATGATATAAATATAGATATTGATGAGATAATTATATTTTGTGCAAATAAAATCAATGGTATTACTAAATAAAAGGTAAATAAATATAATGATATGTTTATTTAGTCATTTTTTGCTGAATTTTTTGGATGCGGACGGTTTCATTTGAAATTGTGGTCTTTTTGATTCGGTTTGTTGTGATCCTTTCCAAAAATGAGTAGTAAAAGAGAACAGAAAAGAAATGAGAAGATCATCAGGGTCTCTTGAAGCTTTCTCCTAACAGAAAATGCATCAATTGCAACTGAGTGATAATTTTTCTCACTTTGTTTTTCTTTTTCTCCGACTTGTAGTTGCTTGATTGATCGAGATTATTGTTACTCTTCCCATTCTAATCAATCAATGAGAGTTTTTTATTCTAAAGTATGGCCATTCTAATCAGTTAGTGGATTTTTTTCCCTTAACGAATATGCCTGTTCTAATAAGTATTGGAGGCTGCTTCTTAAAAAATATGGCTAAGTGTTTGTTGACTCTTTTTTATGGTACAGGGTCTGCAGTATTCTGTACGTTTTTGGACTTTTGTCTACATGGTTTGTAGCGGAATTCAGTGAGTATTTGATTTGATTTTGTTTAGCTAATGATATTTGAGCCTCTATTGTTTGAGAGAGATTGGCATCTTTTACTTTGGTTGCTGAACTGCAAAGAAATGATTTGGTGCTTATTTATAGGAAAGGTTTTATTATGCTCTCCACACATGTTTTCTCTATCTCTGAAGGAAATAAACTTTAAAAAATAAAAGGAGCGTGCATATGTTTTTTGTTCTTTATTCCAAAGATATTGTTTAGACAAAATTTTGAACCTAATAGCTCTACCTGAACGCTCTTAAAAACTTTTCAATTTCGTTTTGATTGCATGAGAGGAAGAGGTTGATTTTCATTTTTTAACCTCTTTTAGGTCTTTCATAGAATTTATATGAATTTTATTGAATTAACTTCAACAACAAAAAACTAATCATAATCATTGATTTATTGATTAAAATGGATAAAATAAGTTTTCACCTTTTTTATTCAATTTTCAACTTGATTTTGAGAATGTTGTTATTAGTACATACTAGCTCTTGTCATCTCCAATGCACATTTTCATGGAAAAGAGTTTTGTGATATCTTGTATCTTTATTTTTTATGGTTGAGATTAGGAAAGGCTTTGATTTCTATCAAGTACTTGTTTCAAGATCAGTGAAATCATTCCAAACCAAAACTAAGTGAACCAAACTATTATTTATCAAAAGGTCCTGAATCGAATTGGCTCTTGATTTGGTACCAAAAACAAACTATTCTGAATAGCCTTAAATCGATCTTGAACCAATCTCAAACTAAATCGTTTTAAACTGAACCAAATTACTCAATTTAGCCCTGTGAGACCATGACCCAAGGTAGGTCCCCTTGACCAGCTTGCCGGTTGGACCGTGGCCCTCGACGGAGCGTTCGTGGGATCCCGGAGTGCTCGTGGACGGGTGGTGGCTGGAGTTCTTGAGGGAGAAACAAGTTCTCTTCCTCTTTTGAAACCAGACGTCCCTGCTTGGATTTGACGCTACACCACCGGATTTGATCCGATAAACCCACGGTAAGATCTTGAAAATTTAATCCCTGAGCTCTTCATTGATCCTAGAATACATTAGCATAAAAACCTTGACGAAATCTAGTGGGTTGATCAGAGTTATTCTGGGTTTTTTTTTTTTTTTTGTTCCATCCCTCCTCCTTACGAGCTTGCCGGTTGGACCGTGGCCCTCGACAGAGCGTTCGTGGGATCCCGGAGTACTTGTGGACGGGTGGTGGCCGGAGTTCTTGAGGGAGAAACAAGTTCTCTTCCTTTTTTGAAACCAGACGTCCCTGCTTGGATTTGACGCTACACCACCGGATTTGATCCCTGAGCTCTTCATTGATCCTAGAATACATTAGCATAAAAACCTTGACGAAATCTAGTGGGTTGATCAGAGTTATTCTGGTGTTTTTTTTTTTTTTTTCCATCCCTCCTCCTTACGAGCTTGCCGGTTGGACCGTGGCCCTCGACAGAGCGTTCGTGGGATCCCGGAGTACTTGTGGACGGGTGGTGGCCGGAGTTCTTGAGGGAGAAACAAGTTCTCTTCCTCTTTTGAAACCAGACGTCCCTGCTTGGATTTGACGCTACACCACCGGATTTGATCCGATAAAAGCCACGGTAAGTTCTTGAAAATTTAATCCCTGAGCTCTTCATTGATCCTAGAATACATTAGCATAAAAACCTTGACGAAATCTAGCGGGTTGATCGGAGTTATTCTGTTTTTTTTTTTTTTTTTTTTTTTCATCTCTGTTCTAGGGAAAACAGAACAGAGGATTTTTTTTTTTTTTTCTTTCGCCGGCGAATATTTCCTCTCCGGCGACGAGATCGGCGAGGTCTAACCTCACCGAGTACCGCCCTTTCAATCTTATTTCCGTTAGACCGGCCATGATCGCCGCAGGAGAGGCTCGCGGGATTCGGGCGTTGTGCTCTACAGCAGCTCCACGGCTGCGGGAGTTAACCGGACTCGATCATGGAGCCGGTGGTGGCCGGCGGTGAGGTGGAGTCCGACGACAACCTTATCGGCTTCAGGGCCGGCGACGTTGAATCTTGGCGCCGGGTTGTTTGGTGGAAAAAGAAGTCTCCTTAAGCCTTCAGGGACGGGAAAAGCAGCCGGTTCATTGAACCGGCAATTTATATATATATATAAATTAAACCGGCTTTTTAAGGAATAGGCCGGTTCAGTATTGATCAATCTCATCTAGGCCGAGATTAATTGGTTTAAACCAATTTGAACCTAGTTCAGAGGACCAGGGTTGAGTTGGGCTAAGTTAACCCAATCCTTGCAGTTAAGGAGCCCAAGATAGGAAATCCAATTATTTATTGTTTGAACCTAGTTGGAGGTTAGTAACTCTTACAATTATAAAAATTAATCTAAAAGTTTATTATGTAGGTGAGCGGAATTCTTTGAGCTGCATTTTTGAGATTTCTGAATTAGCGAGTTAAGGTAAGTAAACTAATTTTGAATTAGTTAAACTAATATTTATCGATAAATTATGACCAATGGCATTTACTGAAAATTGTTTCATAGTTATGATTACTAAAAATTAGATTAATTATGTTTGAATCCTATTATTGTAATTTTTAGCATTAATTGATAAAATTATGAATGTTTTGATAGCATAATTTATACTAAAGTAAATAAATACCAATTATAAATTGCGTAACATTTAATTATAAAATTAAATAATAATTTACTTTAAAAAAATTAATTACTATGTTATAATAGTAATAACATTATAATTATAGATAAATAAATATATTCATAAAATAATAATATTATTAATAATATAATAAATAAAAGAAAATAATAGAAATTACCAGAACACATGCATAAGCTTTAATCGTCAAGTAAAGAATGAATTATAAGCTTAATATAAACTTTGGTACACTATGTAATTGATGATTGATAACGGGATCCAACTCTATAGGAGATATATGTAGAAGAGATACCCCCATTTATAGGGTTGAAATGTGGTTTCTAGCCAATGTGACCATAGTTCATGACCATGGAGAATAAATGATTGATGATTGAATTATTGATGACATGTATTATTGATGACATGCATTACTAATAATATGAATTATTAATAACATGAATTACTAATAATATGTATTATTGATAACATGAATTACTGATAATATGAATTACTGATAACATGAATTACTGATAACATGAATGACTGATTGACATGTATTACTGATAACATGAATTACTAATAATATAAATTACTAATGACATAAAAAAGATGACATATAAACTGATAACATAGATAATGATGATGATGATTTGAAAACTGATAGCATAACACTGTTAACCAGTAATGACATGGTCATGAATTAATAAATAATGATATACTAATATGTTAGTTAATTAAGTCAAGTTTGAATTTGAATAATGCCTATTTAATCGCATAAGGATGGTACGTAAATATCAGTACATTAATAATGATATATCTAAATAATACACTTATGGAATTCATGGTTAGTTTTCTTACTAAGCGTGAGCTCATAAAATGTCTTTCATTTTTTAAATATAAGGAACTGAAGAGGGACTATGGGTAGATGTAGCTCCTACAAAACCAGTTGCCTAGTTTATCTAATTCTCTAGTTTTTCTAGATTTATTAGTTATATTATATATATAGAGAACTCTATTTGATTAAAGCCTTTGAGCTTGAGGTTTTTCTTATTTAGTTGTATAAACTTTTTTTTAAAAAAATATGACTTAGTCTAGTTGATTAGTTAATTTATATGTTTTAAGACACCTTGTATACTTTTATGCGGGGGATTGTCATGATCCAGATCCACACTAACGTTTGGGGCGTGACAATTATAGTGGTATTAGAGCATAAGTAACATCATAGGAAAACCTTTACGATGACTTATGGGGAGGGCTTACAATCTTAAAGATCATGCTTATAAAAGTCTAAAACCAATGAATGTAAAGTATAAATGATATGAACCCTGTTTTATGATATAGACTGCGATGGCTCATCGTGCAAGAGATCAACGACATGGTGATGACTCTCAAGCTAGTGGATCAGACCAACAAGGTGGCCAAAATGCTTCTGGAGGAACTGGCCCAGTTGACCCAGCGAGGAATACCCAAAGGAACTTCCAAGCGAAATGATGAACATAATGCAAGCTCTTGCAAGGGTCATGTAGATCATGCAACAGCAACAACAATAAAGTTAGGCTGCCCAACCAAGTCAACACCCTCAGCATCGGCAAAAGGGGAGTGGAGATTTCTCTAAATTCAAGGGGTTAGCCCTTGCTCCCTTTGCTAGCTCTACCAATCCTACTGTTGCTGAAAGTTGTATTATAGAAATGGAGAAAGCTTTTAAAGTGCACGGCAGCTAGGAAGAAAAAAGAGTCAAGTTTTGTCACCTATCTTCTTCAAGGTGAAGCCTATAATTAGTGGCTACTAGAGGAGCACAAGCATGATGGTAGGGCTCTTACTTAGGCGGAGTTCAAGGAAATCTTTTTTAACAAATACTTTCCAAAGAATGTTCGGAACCAGATAGAGTTGGAATTTATTAAACTGAAAAAAAGAATCTGACTATGGCTCAATATGAGGCGGAGTTCACCAAACGGGCCCGGTTCGCCCCTGCCATGGTAGCAACTGAATAGGCTAAGATCTGCAAGTTCATTCAAGGATTGAGGGCCATACTGAAGCAGGCTATGAATGCCTTTGAGTTTCCTTCCTATGTTGTTATGGTAAATAAAGCTCTATTCATAGAAAGTGACTTGAATGATGTTCAAAAGGAAAGAGAGCAGCAAATGAAAAGGAAGAGGAATAATTCTAGCCAAGGATCAGATCAATCAAAGAAGAAGGGGAATCCATCTACTACATCTTCTAGGTAGCAGAGCACTAAAATCCAATGCTCCCATTGTGAGAAGAGTCACCAGGGCAAGGAGTGCTACAAAATGTCAGGTGCTTGTTATGCTTGCGGGAGTAAGGATCATAAGATAGCCTCGTGCCTATTTAGGAGTCAACAGCCCCCTTTAGACCAAGAAAAAGGTCAGCAGCAACAGCAACCCAAGACTCAAGGAAGGATGTTTGCTCTCATACAACAGGGCGCAGCTACATCCAATTCTATAGTGACAGGTATGTTTTATGAAATGCAATTACTTGATACATGAATTAATGTGTTGTGATGCATGATAGTTAAATTTGATTAGTAGTTAAGAAAGTAAAACAATGTTAATTCTGACTAACAACTAAAGAAATAAACTTTTACACAGGAACGATAGAGATAGCCAATTCATATGCATATACCTTAGTTGATCCAAGCGCTACACACTTGTTCGTGTCAAATAAGTATGTTTCAAGAAATGAATTACTGTAACCAGTTTCACTAGCTGAAAACACAAATCCTCCTTTCTAGTGGAGATACTTTGTAAATCCTACCCAATAAACATCAAAGATAGAAAATTGGAAGCCAATTTATAAGTTCTTCCATTACAAGATTTTGAAGTAATCTTGAGGATGGACTGGTTGTCATCTTATCATACATCCATAGACTATTTCAGGGAGAGACTAATCTTTCAAATTTTCGACCAATTCGAATTCAGTTTTGCTAGAATCAAGAAAGACTTATCATCAGTATTCCTCTTAGTCTTACAAGCTAAGAGATTTCTAAGAAAAGGTTGTGAAAGGTATTTGGTTGCTGTGAAGGACCTTCAATAGGAGGGATCGAAGCTGGAGGACATACTAGTCGTAAATGAGTTTCTTGAGGTCTTTCTAGAGGAATTAACCAAACTGCCTCCAAACAGAGAGAGAGTTCAACATCGATCTAGCTCTTGGTACTAGGCCTATCTCTAAAGCTGCCCCAACTAAACTAAAAGAATTAAAGGAGCGGTTGCAGGAGTTGTTGGATAAGGAGTTTATTAGACTCAAAGTCTCTCCTTGAGCACTCCAGTATTACTTGTAAATATTTGTAAAGGATAGAAGTCTTTGGCTCTACATTGATTACCAAAAAATCAATAAGGTGATAGTGCGGAATAAATATCCCTTGCCGAGGATCAATAACTTTTTTTATCAACTTTAAAGGGCGCAGGTCTTTTCAAAAATAGATCTCGTTTTAGGTGCCATCAACTCAAGATTAAACTAGAAGATATTCTCAAGATGACCATTATGAGTTCTTGG
Source organism: Metroxylon sagu (assembly GCA_017589505.3). Lineage (NCBI taxonomy): Eukaryota > Viridiplantae > Streptophyta > Magnoliopsida > Arecales > Arecaceae > Metroxylon > Metroxylon sagu. The sequence continues at coordinate 174,612 of JACVBY030000375.1, read as the reverse complement.
TGTTGCTGTTTAGATTCAGAAATGTCTCGATAGCATTTATGGATCTGATGAACAGAATATTCAAACCATATTTGGATTAATTTATCGTCATCTTCATTGATGATATCTTGGTATACTCCAGGAGCCAGAGGGAGCACGAAGATCATCTGAGAATTATTTTGCAAACTCTTTGGGAGAAGTTGTATGCTAAGCTTCAAAAGTATGATTTCTGGACGGATCAAGTATCCTTGGGTCACGTAATTTCTAAAAAGGGCATCTCGGTGGATCCAAAGAAGATTAAGGCTATTGTGAGTTAGAACTGGCCGGTCAACATAACTGAAGTCCAAAGTTTCTTAGGACTGGTTGAATACTATCGTAGTTTTGTCGAAGGATTCTCTTGCATTGCTTTGCCATTAACTCGTTTGACTCAGAAAAGAATGAAATTTGAATGAACATGGTCAAGAGTCCCACATACCGCAGACTTAATTTGCCTCGGATCCCAAATCTCATTACATCCTTTGTGGTGACACCTTCAAGAAGACATGGGATTCTCTTGCATTGCTTTGCCATTAACTCGTTTGACTCAGAAAAGAATGAAATTTGAATGTACATGGTCAAGAGTCCCACATACCGCAGACTTAATTTGCCTCGGATCCCAAATCTCATTACATCCTTTGTTGGCGACACCTTCAAGAAGACATGGCCTTCAACTTGAAATTTCAAATCCCTTGAATGCGAGAGATTTGGCATTATGTGGGACAATGTCCATTCAAATTTCACTCGTTTTCGAGTCAAACAAGTTAAGGGTTCCACATACTGCGGACTTAATTTACCTTGGATCCTAAATCTCATTACATCTTTCATTGGTGACACCTTCAAGAAGACATGGTCTCCAGCTTGAAAATCTAAATCCCTCGAATGTGAGAGATTTGGCTTGTAGGACCATGTCCATTCAAATTTTACTCATTTTCGAGTCAAAAAAATTAATGGTACAATGATGTGAGAAAAGCCTTTAACAAATCTGCGATAGTATCTAGCCAACACCAAAAAACTTTGGACTTCAATTATGTTGACTAGCCGGTTCCAACTCACAATAGCCTAAATCTTCTTCTGATCCATTGAGATGCCCTCCTTAGAAATTATGTGACCCAAGGGCACTTGATCCATCCAGAAATCATATTTTTGAAGCTTGGCATACAACTTCTTCTCTCAGAGGGTTTGTAAAACAATTCTCAGATAATCCTCATGCTTCCTCCGACTCCTAGACTATACCAAGATATCATCAATGAAGGCAATGATAAACCGATCCAAATATAGTTTGAATATTCAGTTCATTAGATCCATGAATGCTATTGGAGCATTTATCATTCCGAACGGCATCATCAGGAACTCATAATGGCCATTTTTGATTCTTAAGGCTATCTTGGAAACATCTTCTAATTTAATCTTAAGTTGATGGTACCTAGAATGGAGATCTATTTTTGAAAAGACTTGTGCCCCTTGAAGTTGATCAAAAAGGTTGTCGATTCTTGGTAATGGATATTTATTCTGCACTGTCACCCTATTGATTTTCCTGTAATCAATGCAGAGCTTAAGACTTTCATCCTTCTTTATAAATAATACTAGAGCACCATAAGGAGAGACACTAGATATAATAAATACCTTGTCCAACAACTCCTACAACTGCTCATTTAATTCTTTTAGTTTAGTTGGGGCCATGTGGTAAGGGGCTTTAGAGATAGGCCCAATACCGGGAGCTAGATCGATGCTGAACTGTATCTCTCTGTCAAGAGGTAGTTTGGTCAATTCCTCTAAAAAGACCTCAGGAAACTCTTTTACCACTAGTATGTCCTCCAGCTTTGATCTCTCTTGCTGAAGGTCCTTCACAACTGCCAAATATCCTTTACAACCTTTTCTTAGAAATCTCTTAGCTTGCATGACCGGCATCAATTGTGAGACCCCGCCCTTTTAGGCTAACTTTCACTTAAGATTAAGATGTAATTAGATGAAATTGAGTTAAATATATATATAATTATAATTAGAATTTTTGATTGAATTCGTATTCATGATGTTTGGTACTGAGTTAGCTTTCTAACACATCTTGAATCACTCAAATCGGAAGTCAATTGAGAAAGTTAGGTTCAATTTAATGAACATGTATTAGTGTTGACGAGGTTTTCTTAAGGAATCAATTTCCTATTAAAATAGGAAGTTTATTTGTTTTAGGATATTGATATTACGAAGAGTAGGAAACCTATTTGCTTTATGAGTCAAGAATCTATTTTTAAATATTAATGAATATCTATCTCTTAGGTTTCCTAAAGGAATCAATATCCTATTAAAATTAGGAAGGTTAATTGTTTTAAAAATTGGTATCTTATGAAAAGTAGGAAACCTATTTGCTTTAGAAAATCTCTATAAATAGGGCTCAATGAAAATCCTTTGATATCAAATCAATAGTTCAAAATGATCAAGAAGGTGAAGGTTCAAGGATCAATAAGGTTGATGCCCTTAAGCGAGGATTAGTTTCTATTAATTTTATCTAGAGAGATAAGTGATGATTACCTTCTAAAATTTATTATATTTTAAATAAATAAATATGTATCATCCTGTGATGCTTATTATATGAATATTGCATGCTTACATATTGACCATGATTGCTATGATTATACTTGATATTAATTATTTATTATTCTTGATGAATTGATAGAGATGTTAAAATGATCATGAATAAGATTTAACGAAAGATGAAAAAACTAAATTAAAGATTCTAAACCTGATGTAAGTGGTGATTACCTTCTAGGAATTATCATATTTTTAAATAAATAAATATATATCATCCTGTGATGCTTATTATATGAATATTGCATGCTTAGATATTGATCATGATTGCTATGATTATACTGGATATTAATTATTTATTACTCTTGATAAATTGATAAAAATATTCAATTGATCATGAATAAGATTTAATGAAGAAGGATGAAAGTAAATTAAAAATTCTAAATCTGATTATGCTGGATGATTGGATACCCTGCTTGTGGGGGTAATATACTGGTGGATGCCTAGACCATAGGGCATTGTACCGTGGCGATACCCTACCTTTGGGGGTGATACACTGGTGGATGCTTGGACCATGGGGCATAGTGCCGTGACGATACCTTGCCTGTAGGGGTAGGGGTGATACACTGGCTCCAGTATAACAGAGTTCGAGAATAAGACACCATGAGAACTAAGATTAAAAGACATGATATAATGGAAACTGAAAATGTAATAATTATAGATTATTTGTTTCAACTGACAAGTCGTATCTATATATTGATATTATATTACATTTTAGAAAGCTAATCATTGCTTCCTGGGCTATTGAGCTCATTATATTTTACCTTTTCTTTTTAGATACAATTATAATTGATACATGGGGATGCGATTGAGAGTGCCTAGATGCGCGGAAAGAATAAAAGAATTTTTATGAATTAGTTGTTGAAATTTAGTGTCTTCTTAGAATAATGGTTTGTAGCCAAGGTCTATTTCACCTAAGAATAATTTTAAATTATAATTGAAACTTTATATTCCTAATTATGATATCATGAATGATGCCTTGCATACTGGGGTTTTATTTTCTAGTGTACAGTAGACGCTTTAGATCCATCCAATGGATTGAGGCATTACAAATGGTATTAGAGCAAACTAACTCAGGTAACAAAACAAGAATAAGAGACAAGAATTGAGTATAGGTGGGTAGATGATAAAATTAGGTGGGACGAGTATATTATCAAATAAGAATAGACATACACTTTGAAAGAGGTTAACAAGAAAACTTAATCATTAATTTTGTTATAATAGGATCACATGGCCCGACATAAAGGAAGAAGAATTGCTAACAATGCTATCATGGAATCTTTAAAATGACAAGCTGATGAAACTTCTGTGTAGGAAGGAGTGAGCAAACCCCACTCCCCCCTGAAAATAGAAGATAGAACACTATTAGCCAACCTAATCATATTGAGAATGCAAAATTTTGATATCATATTAGGAATGAATTGGTTAGCCACACATCGTGTCTCATTAGACTGTCAAAAAGAAAACCATCAGTTTTGGGATTCCAGAGAAAGAGGTGTTTAGATACATTGGAAGCAGAGGAATATTCTCCTATGAATTATATCTATAATGCAAGCCAAAAAAAAAAAGAAACAGAAAGGTTGTCAAGGATATGCAGTAGAAGGAATTAGTCTGAGGTAGAGTAGGACCAATTTCTAAGGCTCCATACTGTATGACCCAACTGAGTTGAGAGAACTTAAGGATCAGTTACAGGATTTTTTGGATGAAGGATTTATTCGATCTAGTGTGTCCCCGCAGGAAGCCCTGATTTTATTTATAAAGAAAGATGGGAGTAAGATTGAAGCTATCATGGAATGGAGCAGGCCGATGAATGTCACTAAGATGCATAGTTTCTTGGGTATGGTAGGATACTATAGAAGGTTTGTGAATGGGTTCTCTCGCATAGCAATACCATTAACTAGATTAACACAGAAAGGAGTTAAGTTCGAATGGATCAAGGAATGTGAGAAAAGTTTTCAAGAATTAAAGAAGAGATTGGTGTCAGCACTTATTCTTACCATACCATCGAAGGACGAAGGTTACACTATAGACAATGATGCCTCCAAGAAGGGTCTAGGATGCGTATTGATGCAGCACAGGAAGGTTATGGCATACACTTCTAGACAACTTAAACCCTATGAACGGAACTACCCCACTCATGATATAGAACTAGCAGCAGTTGTATTTGCCTTAAAAATATGGAGGCATTATCTTTATGGGGAACCTTGCCAAGTGTATACAGATCACAAGAGTCTAAAATACATATTCACCTAGAAGGAATTGAACATGAGGCAACAAAGATGGCTTGAGTTACTTAAAGATTATGACTTGACAGTTAATTACCATCCTGAAAACACTAATATGGTAGCAAATGCTCTGAGCCGAGAGATAGTCAGCAACTTGGCTACCCTAACCACTAATCAAAAGCACATTCTGGAGGACATGAGGAAAATGGAAATCGATGTTCTCTTGCAAAACTCTATGGTATGTTTGGCAAATCTCCAAATACAATTGATGTTGATTAAAAGGATTAATGATGCACAAAGGGACGACCCTCAATTGGAAAGGACTAAAAGATCAGTTGAATTAGGAGATCAGTCAAAATTTTGGATCCATGAGGATGGTTCGCTGAGACATAGAATCAGTTGTGTACCGGTTAATAAGGAAATAAAGCAAGAAATAATAAAACAAGCTATCAGTTAGGATATGCCATACATCCTGGAGGTTTATATCAGAGTTGTGCAACAAAAATATGATAGATCTAATATTAAAATTTCAAAATTTGTAATTAGAAGAGGATATAAATAAAAATATGTTAATTGAAGATAAGTATTTATAATTCCAAATTCAAATTTCAAGGATGGAATTTTTTAAGAGGGGAAGAATGTGAGACCCCGCCCTTTTAAGCTAGCTCTCACTTACGATTAAGATATAATTAGATGAAATTGAGTTAAATATATATATATAATTATATAATTAGAATTTTTGATTGAATTCATATTCATGATGTTTGTATTGAGTTAGCTTTCTAGCACATCTTGAATCACTCAAATCGGAAGTCAATTAAGAAAGTTAGGAGCAATTTAATGAACAGGTATTAGTGTTGATGAACTTTAAATTAATTACGAAACTGTCATTGATGATAATTAAGAACAAATCGTTACGGTGTATATACTTGTAAAGATTTTCTTGAAGTTTGGTAGGAGAAATCGTTACGGTGTATGTCTCTACATTAGGTACCACAAATCTTGTTATGACTAAAAAAATCGAGAAAATCTATAAGTTTTGCTTTTTATTAGACTATAAGTGAGGCATCTTAAATCAAGATTATATAAAGTGCATATCATGGAGCTTGTATATCATTTAAGGCGACAAAATAAGAACTCAAAATATCATGTAGATTCATAAATTTTTTTTTATAATAAAATGATCCCATGATAAGTTGTTAAAATTATATACTAGCTTGATATAATAGTAGGCCTACATTTGCTACATGTGGCATCGATTCAATATTATTTAGGGATATTCTGAAATAGAAACTTTTAAGATTCATAATGAAATATAGACCCTAAGTAAAACACTAATAATTCTACCTTTTTTATAATTTAAGGATATATGATCCATATTGTCTTTTTAGAATCACATATAATTTAATAATTAACCTCATTTATTTTACAAATTCATAATATCGAGGATAAAAGGAACCCGATCGAAATTAGGATGAGGGTTAGACATCAATTCGGTTAGAGATATCCAACATACAATGACTTTACCAATTTAAACCCTATATACCTAATAATAATTGCAATTCAAATCTAATAGATACTATATATTTGAGGTATGAACACTTTATGTTCCCTATTGACCTCCTTGGCATGTTGAATTTTCAATGCCTGGACACCAATTTAAAGAGAAGAATTTTTTACCTACTTTAGAAAAATTATAATAAACAAAAAATTCCTTATTCATTTATAAATAAGTAAAGAAATTGGATCAAAAAGAAACTGGATCACAAAGTAATGATATATTGCTTATGAATGAATAAAATGATACGAACATTCATGATTTATGAAAATAGAGAAATATTGCAAGAGAAATTTCAAAAAACCAACTCTAACTTATTTTAATAGTTAGCCCACCTCTAGCATCTTAATTAAACTTATCCCTCATCTTTAGAGAAAATTTCACTTTCATGGTTGCCATCATCACTTGAAATGTAGTTTGAAGCCTGAATCAGAATTTTCATCAGCCATCATCCACTAAGGTATTAGAGAAGACGCTCTGCTTGAAACTTCCGCAACCACTTTTGCTTCTTATTGTTAAAAAGAGAGAGATAGAGCTTATTTAATGCATTGAATTTGATATACTTACTCATTAGCTTGTTTTTCCTTAAACTATTCTTATACTATATATAGAAATTAATCTACATAATGAAAATATGATCTACAACCCTTTAATTTACCTATGACAACCAAACAAAGAATTAATTATTATATTAGTATATGCCAATACTACTAATCAATTATATATTATAGATGTATCACATTTACCTTTGTGTATGCATATACTTAGTAAAGATTTACAGGAAGTTTGGTAGGACAAATTATTACGGTGTGCATCTTTACATTAGGTGCCACAAATCTTGTTATGACTAAAAAAATTGAGAAAATCTATAAGTTTTGGTTTTTATTAGATTATAATAGAGGCATCTTAAATCAAGATTATATAAAGTGCATACCATGGAGTTTGTATATCATTTAAGGCGACAAAATAAGAACTCAAAATATCATGTAGATTCATAAATTTTTTTTATAATAAAATGATCCCATGATAAGTTGTTAAAATTATATACTAGCTTGATATAATAGTATGCCTACACTGAACATTTGCTACATGTGGCATCAATTCAATATTATTTAGGGATATTCTAAAATAGAAACTTTTAGGATTCATAATGAAATATAGACCCTATGTAAGACACTAATAATTCTACCTTTTCATAATGAGATGGTCATTTTTTACAATTTAAGGATATATGATCCATATTGTTTTTGTAGAATCACATAATTTAATAGTTAACCTCATTTATTTTACAAATTCATAATATCTGAGATAAAAGGAACTCGATCGAAATTAGGATGATGGTTAGACATCAATTCGGATTAGAATTATCCAACATGCAGTGTCTTTACCAATTTAAACCCCTACATATAATAATAATTGCAATTCAAATATGATAGATAATATATATTTAAGGTATGAACATTTTACTGTATTGACCTCCTTGAAATGCTAAATTTCCAATGCCTTTACACCAATTTAAAGAGAAGAATTTTTTACCTACTTTAGAAAAATTATAATAAACAAAAAATTCCTTGTTCATCAATAAATACAAAAAGAAATCGGATCACAAACAAAGTAATGATATAATGCTTATGAATGAATAAAATGAAATGAACATTCATGATTTATGAAAATAGAGATATATTGTAAAAGAAATTTTAAAAAATGAACTCTTACTGACTTATTTTGATAGTTAGCCCACCTCTAGCATCTCAATTAGATTTATCCCCTCATCTTCAAAGGAAATTTCACTTTCATTGTTGTCATCATTGCTTAAAATGTAGTTCGAGCCTGAACCAGAATTTTCATCGACCATCATCTACTGAGGTATTAGAGAAGATGCTCTTCTTAAAACTTCTGCTACCACTTTCTCTTGTTGTTGTCATTAAAAGAGAGAAAGAGAGATAGAGTTTATATATTGCATTGAATTTGATATACTTACTCATTAGCGAGTTTTTTCTCAACTATTCTCATATTATATATAGAAATTAATCTACGTAGTGAAAATATGATCAATGAACCTTTAATTTATCTATGATAACCAAACAAAGAAATAATTATTGTATTAGAATATGTCGATACTACTAATCAATTATATATTATAGATGTATCATATTTACCTCTATGTATGCATATACTTATAAAAATTTACTTGAAGTTTGGTAGGACAAATTATTACGATGTATATCTCTACATTAGGTACCTCAAGTCTTGTTATGACTAAAAAAATTGAGAAAATCTATAAGTCTTGGTTTTTATTAGACTATAAGTGAGGCATCTTAAATCAAGATTATATAAAGTGCATACCATGGAGCTTATATATCATTTAAGGCAACAAAATAAGAACTCAGAATATCATGTAGATTCATAAATTTTTATTATAATAGAACAATAACATGATAAGTTGTTAATATTATATAGTAGCTTGATATAATAATATTCCTACAATGAACATTTGCTGCATGTGGCATCAATTCAATATTATTTAGGGATATTCTGAAATAGAAATTTTATGATTTATAATGAAAGATAGACCTTAAGTAAAACACTAATAATTCTAACTTTTCATAATAAGATGGTCATTTTTTACAATTTAAGTATGTATGATCCACATTGTCTTTGTAGAATCACATATAATTCAATAGTTAGCCTCATTTATTATACATATTCATAATATTTAGGATAAAAGGAACCCGATCAAAATTAGGATGAGGGTTAGATATCAATTCCGGTTAGAAATATTCAACATACAGTGACTTTACCAATTTAAACCCCTATATACCTAATATTAATTGCAATTCATATATGATAGACAATATATATTTGAGATATGAACTTTTTATATTCCCTATCAACCTCCTTGAAATGTTAAATTTCCAATGCCTGAACACCAATTTAAAGAGAAGAATTTTTTACCTACTTTAGAAAAATTATAATAAACCAAAAATTCCTTCTTCAACAATAAATAAAAAAAGAAATCGGATCAAAAAGAAATCGGATCACAAACAAAGTAATGATATAATGGTTATGAATGAATAAAATGATATGAACATTCATGATTTATGAAAATAGAGAAATATTGCAAGAGAAATTTCAAAAAACAAACTCTAATTGACTTATTTTGATAGTTAGCTTACCTCTAGCATCTCAATTAGACTTATCCCCTCATCTTTAGAGGAAATTTTACTTTCCTTTTTGCCACAATCGCTTGAAATATAGTTGGAGCCTGAACCAGAATTTTTATCAGCCATCATCCACTAAGGTATTAGAGAAAATGCTCTTTTTGAAACTTCCACTAGCACCTTCGCTTGTTGTCATCAGAAAGAGAGAGAAAGAGAAAGAGATAGAGTTTATTTATTGCATTGAATTTGATATACTTGTTAGCGAGTTTTTGAAATTATTCTACATATTGAAAATATGATCAATAACCCTTTAATTTTTCTATGACAACTAAACAAAGAATTAATTATTGTATTAGTATGTGTCAGTACTACTAATCAATTATATTTTGTAGATGTATCACATTTACTTCTGTGTATGCATATGCTTGTAAATTTGCTTGAAGTTTGGTAGGACAAATCATTACGGTGTATATCTCTACATTAGGTACCACAAATCTTGTTATGATTAAAAAAATCAAGAAAATCTATAAGTTTTGGTTTTTATTAGACTATAAGTGAGGCATCTTAAGTCAAGATTATATAAAGTGCATACCATGGAGCTTGTATATCATTTAATGTGACAAAATAAGAACTCAAGCTATCATATAGATTCATAAATTTTTATTATAACAAAATGATAACATGATAAGTTGTTGAAATTGTATACTATCTTGATAAAATAATATGCCTACAAAGAACATTTGCTACATGTGGCATCAATTCAATATTATTTAGGTATATTCTGAAATAGAAACTTTTAAGATTTATAATGAAAGATAGACCCCAAGTAAACATTAATAATTCTACCTTTTCATAATGAGATGATCGTGTTTTACAAATTAAGGATGTATGATTCACATTGTCTTTGTAGAATCACATATAATTTAATAGTTAATCTCATTTATTTTACAAATTCATAATATCTAGGATAAAAGGAACCTGATCGAAATTAGGATGAGGGTTAGATATCGATTCAAGTTTGAAATATCCGACATACGGTGACTTGACCAATTTAAACCCCTATATACCTAATAATAATTCAATTCAAATCTAATAAATAATATTTATTTAAGGTATGAACTTTTTATGTTCCCTATTGACCTCCTTGAAATGTTAAATTTCCAATTCCTGGGCACCAATTTAAAGAGAAGAATTTTTTACCTACTTTAGAAAAAATATAATAAACAAAAAATTCCTTATTCATCTATTAATAAAAAAGAAATCGTATAAAAAAGAAACCAGATCACAAAGTAATGATATAATACTTATGAATGAATAAAATTATAAGTTCATAATTTATGAAAATAGGAACATGTAAGAGAAATTTCAAAAAACAAACTCTAACTGACTTATTTTGATAGTTAACCCATCTCTAGCATCTTATCCCCTCATCTTCAGAGGAAATTTCATTTTCATTGTTGTCATCATCGCTTGAAATGTAGTTGGAGCTTGAACCAGAATTTTCATCAGCCATCATCCACTAAGGTATTAGAGAAGATGCTTTTCTTGAAACTTCCACAACCACTTTCACTTGTTATCAGAAAGAGAGAGAGAGAGAGAGAGAGAGAGAGTTTATTTATTGCACTGAATTTGATATACTTACTCATAGCGAGTTTTTTCTTAAACTATTCTCATACTATATATAGAAATTAATCTATATAATGAAAATATGATCAATGACCCTTTAATTTATCTATGATAACCAAACAAAGAATTAATTATTGTATTAGTATATGCCGGTATTATTGACCAATTATATATTATAGATGTATCACATTTACCTCTATGTATACATATGCTTATAAAGATGTACTGGAAGTTTGGTAGGACAAATCCTTGCAGTGTATATCTCTACATTAGTTACAACAAATCTTGTTATGACTAAAAAATTGAGAAAATCTATAAGTTTCAGTTTTTATTAGACTATAAGTGAGGCATCTTAAATCAAGATTATATAAAGTGCATACCATGGAGCTTGTATATCATTTAAGGTGACAAAATAAGAACTCAGAATATCATGTAGATTCATAAATTTTTATTATAATAAAATGATATCATGATAAGTTGTTAAAATTATATACTAGCTTGATATAATAATATGCCTACAATGAACATTTGCTGCATGTGGCATCAATTCAATATTATTTAGGGATATTCTGAAGTAGAAACTTTTAGGATTTATAATGAAATATAGACCCTAAGTAAAACACTAATAATTCTACCTTTACATAATGAGATGGTCATTTTTTACAATTTAAGGTTGTATGATCCACATTGTCTTTGTAGAATCACATATAATTCAATAGTTAACCTCATTTATTTTACAAATTCATAATATCTAGGATAAAAGGAACCTTATCGAAATTATGATGAGAGTTAGACATCAATTCGGGTTAAAAATATCCAGCATACAATGACTTTACCAATTTAAACCCCTATATACCTAACAATAATTGCAATTCAAATATGATAGACAATATATATTTGAGGTATGAACATTTTATGTTCTCTATTGACCTCTTTGAAATGTTAAATTTCCAATGCCTAGCCATCAATTTAAAGAGATGAATTTTTTGCCTACTTTAAAAAAATTATAATAAACAAAAAATTCCTTATTGATCTATAAATAAAACAAGAAGCCAAATCACAAACAAAGTAATGATATAATGCTTATGAAGGAATAAAATGATATGAACATTCATGATCATGAAAATAGAGAAATATTGTAAGAGAAATTTCAAAAAACGAACTCTAATTGACTTATTTTGATAGTTAACCCACATCTAGCATCTCAATTAAACTTATCCCCTCATCTTTAGAAGAAATTTCACTTTCATGGTTATCATCATTGCTTGAAATGTAGTTGGAGCCTGAACCAGAATTTTCATCAGCCATCATCCACTGAGGTATTAGAGAAGACGCTCTTCTTGAAACTTCTATTACCACTATCCCTTATTGTTGTTAGAAAGAGAGAGAGAGAGAGAGAGAGAGAGATAGAGTTTATTTATCGCATTGAATTTGATATAGTTACTCGTTAGCAAGTTTTTTCTTAAACTACTCTCATACTATGTACGACAAGAATTTTGTCTTGACTCGTAATGTTTTTCATTTGACATCATACTGAACCATATAACTATCCAGATTATTATAATTATAAGATAGCCAAAATATTTCATAAAAATTTTTATTATTATAAATCTAACTATGATTTATTGGATGGATGCCTTATATCATTTATCATTTCTATAAAATGGATGCCTTATATCATTTATCATTTCTATAAAAGAATCATAGATGCATAATTTAACTTATATTTTGATGCAAGTGAGTACGAACAAGTATTGTGCATAATCTACCTTCAAATATGTATGATACACTTCTCTTGATTCCTTCATTAATTGCTTCTATTTAATATATAATGAGAGGAAGGCAAAGATGATGACTTTAGTATCAACAAAATGGAAAGCTTAGTTAAACTGATATAGTAGACATTGATAAAAACCTTTATATCTTTTCATAACTAGTCAACATAATTACTATAAAGGTTTGGAAAGTTTATATATTGTTATCAATATATTTATTCTCTTGATTCATCAATATAGTCACAACTTGCTATAGTTTTGTTATATTATATAACATATAATATTTAGCCAATAGAAAAAGGTCACAAATAAAGTTTCTTAATTTTGCAAGATAATTTTACGACATGAAAGTTGATTCATGAAAAACTAAAGTTAGCTTAATGTGCCACATTGTGATTAGAATACCATGCACGACATTTACACATAAAGAAATTACTCATAGATGAATGATCTTTTAGATTCTTGACTTCGATTATATGGGCAAATTTATATCTTTAGTATTATTCACACTCTATTGTACAACTTAAAGCATGGAGGCTCTCATTGCATATTTATCTTTGAAACTCTTACGATATTTCAGCAACAATAATATAAAATATGTACCATATATTGTAGCCAATGCACTCTCAAATACCTTTCCTTCTATCCCAAGTCGGGTTGTTGGTGCTATAAGGATGGCTCCATACCATGGCAAAACTTTATCATCGTCCCATGAGTAGCCCTTTCCTCCTACACACCAACTTCTGCACACTCGGATCGGAGCTCTGATACCATTGTAAAGCCTCAAGTCCACCTACTTATCCAATTAACCTGTTAGAAGGCCAAAACCACGTAGCCTTAAAAACTCAAATGAAAGTTAATTGGTAGCAGGTGAACTTGAGTTATAAGTACTTTAAACTTTTCTTTTCCATTCGATGTGGGACTATTTTTTGGGTATTATAGTTTCGTTTGAAATTGTAGTCTTTTTTATTTGGTTTGTTGTGATTCTTTCCAAAAATGAGTAGTAAAAGAGAGCAGGAGAGAAATGAGAAGATCATCAGAGGTCTCTTGAAGCTTCCTCCTAACAAAAAATGCATCAATTGCAACTGAGTGGTAATTTTTCTCACTTTGTTTTTCTTTTTCTCCAACTTAGTTGCTCGAGTGATCGAGATTACTTTTACTCTTCCCATTCTAATTAGTCAATGAGAATTTTTTATTATAAAGTATGGCCATTCTAATCAGTTAGTGGATTTTTTTTCTGTAACAAATATGGCTGTTAGTATTGGAGGCTTCTTAAAAAATATGGTAAGTGTTTGTTGACTCCTTTTTTTTGGTATAGGGTTTGCAGTATGCGTGCGCAAACTTTTGGACTTTTGTCTGCATGGCTTGCAGCAGAAGTCAGTAAGTATTTGATTTTGTTTAGCTAATGATATTTGAGCCTCCTACACATCCTGATTCATTGTTTGAGAGAGATTGACATCTTTTCTTTGGTTGCTGAACTGCAAAGAAATGATTTGGTGCTTATTTGTAGAAAAGGTTTTATTATATGCTCTCCACACATGTTTTCTCTAACTCTGGAGGAAATATTTTCTTAGAGCATTTCTTTGCTGAAATTATCCATCATTATTTGATTGTGATGAGATGCATATAAGTGTATCTAGAATAGAAAAGAAGAGAAATAAAAAAAAAAAAAGGAAAGCATGGTCTAAACAAAAAACTTTTACTTTGGTTTTAGTCCTTCCCACATCTATAGGGAGAGAAAACAGGGTGGAACATCAACATTTTCCCAACAAAACAAATAAAAGGAGCATGCATATGTTTTCTATTCTTCATTCCAAAGATGTTGTTTAGACAAAATTTTGAGCCTAATGGCTCTAACTGTATGCTCTTAAAAACTTTTCATTTTCGTTTTGATTGCATAAGAGGAAGAGGTTGATTTCCATTTTTTAACTTCCTTTAGGTCCTTCATAGAATTTATATGAATTTTATTGAATTAACTTCAACAACAAAAAACTAATCATAATCATTGATTGATTGATTAAAATGGATAAAATAAGTCTTCGCCTTTTTTATTCAATTTCCAACTTGATTTTGAAAATGTTGTGATTAGTACATACTAGCTCATGTCATCTCCAATGCATATTTTTATGGAAAAAAGAATTGTGATCTATATTATCTTTACTTTCCATAGTTGAGATTAGGAAAGACTTTGATTTCTACCAAGTACTTGTTCCAAGGTTAGTGGAACCATCCCGAGCCAAGTAGTTCAGAGTGAACCAAACCATTTGTATACCAAACGGTTCTAAATCGAATCGGCTCAAAATCGTGATAGTTCGATCTCTTGATTTAGTACTGGAAATGAGCTACCCTAAACCGCCTTAAACCGACCCTGAACCATCCTCGAATTAAACCACCCTGAACCAAACCAAATTGCTCAATTCAGCCCATTTTGAGGTGGTTCATGATTTGGGGGCCCCTGGTCCATCGACTTGGTATAATACACTGTATCAAACTGTACTATTCGGTATTGAAATAGTATTAATTTTTGGTACGATAAATTTGTAACCAAACCAAACTAGTTAGACCTGAGATAGTTCAGCCTCTTAGCTCGATACGAGGGACGAATCGCTTGTACCGATCCCATATTGCTGTACAAAATCAAACCAAATCAAACCATCCGAATCGGCCTGATGTAGGATGATTCATAGGTTAGAGACTCCTAGTCTATCTGACTAGTACACTACCAGTTTGATGTAGTACACGGCATACCAAACCATACTAGTTTATTATCGAAATAGTACCGGTTCCCAATATGACGAACCTTGACCTGCTACAAAAGCTCTCTTTTTATTTTGAAAAAAAGGTATTGCTATTCCCTCCTTTCTTCTCAGTGCTGGGCACACACATTGACCTTGGGAGAACTATTTAAACCAATATGAAATTTTTTAGCATATCAGAGGTTGTAGGCCATGGAGACCAGCTGTGTGAGGCTGATTGCCAAGCCTTTAGTGTTATCTATAGCAAGAAGTAAGATTGATAGAAAATATACTTACCAATAAACTGAATTATTTTATTAGATGCAATAGCATCTCTAAGGTTTAAAATACGAAATCTAAAGTCCAGAGCAATTTCAGCAAAAGCAAGCTGCTAAGTATTCACAAAATGATTTAATCTTATGAACTTGTAAACACTCTGCATTTGCAGAAACTTGGTCATAAGGATTTAATCTCATCCTAGTTTTGTGGGTATGCATTAGGTAAACTATATATTATCAATAGATCAAATCATGAAGTTGTAATGGTCATAAGGATTTAATCTCATGAACTTGTAAACACACTGCATTTGTGGAAACTTATTCAAAAGGATTTAATCTCATCCCAGTTTTGTGGGTATGCATTAGGTAACTATACATTATCAATTGATCAGATCAATAAATTAACTCCATTGTTTGCCATTTGGTTTAAATACTACAACATTTTATCACCATTGCGTTGAGAAGTTATTTACCATGTTTATTCAGTCAGTTGTGTCATAGTCTAGGCTTGGTGATGATATTTCATAATGCACCACAGTTGCCTTTTTTTATGCCCCCTCTTTCTTACCATTCATTTGGTTGCCTATAAAGCATATATAATGCAGCCCAAAAAAAGAAGAATAAAAAGAATTCTGATCAAAATAGAAAATCCTGATGCATGTTTCTTTATGACTCTTATTTTAATCATTTTTTAAATAAGTTTATGATTGATATTTTAGTACTAGTAGCTTTAGGATCTTGTCTTTGAGTATGATTTGATTTGGGCTAATATCACTCTTAAAATAGGCCCTTGATGTACCTTATTAAAATCATCAATTTTGTAATACAATTTAAAGTTTCTTTTTTTCCTTGCTTAAAATAATTCCTTTCGTACCATGATGCGAGATCATGATCTCATGAGAGATGATCTGTGAGAGGTCATGATCCTTGACCATTTTTCAGAGAGATTGGAGGTGCTTAATTAAAAGCCCTTAGGAGTTGGTGCGAAACCAACAAATTTTTTTTTTTTTTCGTACAGTCCTACTTGAATCAGATTTGATATCAAAGCCTAAGTTCCCTCTGATTTGGCATTAAATTTGATATCAAAGTCCAAGATTCTGCATCATCAATACATTTCAGTTGCTTAAGTGTATCATCCAAAGAAGTCATATGCTTATGAATTCATAAACAGAATCAAATACATCAACAAGTGTGGAGAATTTATGTTCATTGTTATTTGAACTTATTTTCTTCTTGTTGGAATCTTCATATTACTTCAACTGGAGCATCTTTAAAGGACCATTTTTGGTTGCATAATAGCATAAAATATTGTAATTTCATTTTGATCATACTTCTTTATGGTTCTAATATGTGCACATCTTCTTTATCATGAGGTCATGAGTTTACTCACCGTGTGAAATCAAAGTCCATGGCTAAATTTACTACTCGAGAAGTTGAGGCAAAGGGTGGTGGTAATCAGGTAAAGAAATATGCTTGCTAGATTATCTTTATTTGGTGGAAAATAAAATATCTTGTTCTTATCTTCATGTGTTAGTTGCTTCTTGCAGCGTGCCAGGGAAATGTTTTTGAAGGACTGGGACACACAACAAATGAGAGTACCTGATAGCAGGTAGAGGTGCTCATTACATGTGTTAGTGAATTTTGAACAACAATATTTTGCAAAGAAAGGATAAGAAATATGCAGGCGGGAGGTCCTCTGAGAAGCCACCCAAAGACATGCAGGTAATTGATTTCTAATATAGTACAAACTGATTTGATTTTCACATTTCAAGTTTATTTTTGCATCATATGCTTTCATGCCCTCTTATTCCCAGAACAACCCATTCCTTGATACACACTCATATATAATTATTAACATTGAAGTTTTCATTCTCTGGATGGAGCCATAACCACCTTGAAGAAGAAAATAGGAAGGTTAGTTCCTACCATTCCTTTCCTTGGAGTCCGCCTTATAAACAAAGGCACCATGGGAAGCAAACTTGGTTGTTAAGTAGAAAGCCTGGTTCAGATTGCAGGCATTATGAAGGGAAGGCTTCTAGCTTCATATACAGTCCAGGTCATCGGGGAGAGCAAAGATTTGCCAATGACAATTATGCTTTGAGGAATTCAGACTGCCCAGTGTCTAGCATAGCACAGGAGATCTGTTTAGATTTGATGATCAGTCACCAGACTTTCAGGATGTGGTGTGGGGCACAGCAGCCCTCCTTTCACAAGAAGTAAAGTAGATCTTGATTGAAGATGGACGACCCCAGACATTGAATACATATTCTGAAACAAATGTTAAGAGGGATTTAGATGGGATCCCACGCCCGGTTAGTGATAAATCTGCCGATCGGCCGTGAGAAGGGAGAAAAACCCGGCCTCCAGCCGAACTCTCCTTTGGTCAAATACAGATATGAGGGAGGGTCATGGCTTTCCCTCCAGCCGGCCCTGACCTCCACTCTCAACCGAGATTAATTGCTCAGGCTGCATATAACGCCCCAGATCCAGGCATCCATGGCACACTGAAAAAAAAATTATTAGCCTGTAAGACATCATATGCACTGGATTTTCATATAATTACTTGAGATAAAGGGCTAGCTTATAACTACTACTGCTTATGTCTCGATCTTTGAAACAAAACAATAACAGAGTTTTATAAGCCTTCACTTACTAACACAAAGAATAAATTAGTGGATTAAGAAAGTGAATATTTATAAATTTTTTTATGAAACAATGCACATCATTAATTAAAAACCGATAAACTTCAGTTCATAGCTTCACATATTATTGTTATGCTAATACTTATAAATATCAAGATATGTTTAACTAGTACATAAAATTTTTTATGTAATATCTTTCATATTATCATATTCAAAATTTTTAAGTCATCAATAATCAATAATTTTCATTCATTAATCAGTGTACATGTCGTTACTTATTAACAGTATCATGTCATCAATTTGCATATCATCATTAATTTATTCTTTTATTCTTCACAGTCACAAACTAGGTCATATTTATCCCTATGACAAGGGACCATAACATCACATTTAACCTCATGAATAGGGGCTATAGCACTACATTTAACCCTGTATATGGGGATATATTCTTTACATATATCTCCTATGGAGATAGGTCCTAGTATCGATCATCAGTCATTACATAATGGATAATGGATTGAAAGTTACATATTTTCAAACATATTTTATTATTAGTAATTCTGTAATCATTAATATTTACTTATACATATCATAAAATTCTCATTATAGCAATAATTCTTTAGCATTTGCAATAAATAGCTATGCAAAAATAACTATATAACCTACCTACTTGATCCAGATTTGTTTTGTAATAAATATGCTATCAAATTTTAAACCTTTAATAATATTTTAGAAATAATTATAAAATCTTATTATTTCAAAATAACTAATTATACGAAAGTTTAGCAATTATTTCGATTCAAATAATCATTCATTAACTATAAAATAAATTTTTAGCAATCTTGCAATATTATTAAAATCTTAATTTATGATCAAGTTACTTATCAAAATTTAAAATTCTTTTTTAATAATGTATAAAATACTTGCAGAAGTTTGGAATCTTCTTTATGAACAATTTATAAAATCTTTTAACTTATGATTGGATTACATACCAAAGTTTAATTCCTTTTAATAATCATAAATAATTTATAAAATACTATAATTTATTATTAGGCTATTTATAGAAGTTTAAAATTTTTTTAATAATCATAAATAATTTATAAAATACTTTAACTTATGATTAAGTTTCTTACAGAAGTTTGAAATCTTTTTTAACAAATATGAATAATTTATAAAATATTCTAATTTATGATTACGTTAATTATAGAAGTTGAAATCCCCTTTAACAAATATGAATAATTTATAAAATGTTGAAATCCCCTTTAACAAATATGAATAATTTATAAAATTTTCTAACTTATGATTAGATTGCTTACCTTTTTAGATAAAAGGGCTCCATCAATTTTCTTGATCCTTCAATCATCGTTTTCATCACTCTTTTGAATTATTAATTTATTATTAAAAGACCTCAAACCCTATTTATAGAGAAATTAAGAGAAATTTCTTAGATTCTTATATTTTAATCTCCTAAAACTAATAAACTCTTTAATTCTTGAAAAAAAAAGATAAATATCTATTAAATATTTAAAAATAAATTCTTATTCAAAATTAACTTCTTCTAAGTCATCCAATATAATTTTGAAATATAAAATTAAGATAAAAATACTAAAAATCATCCTTATCTCTATCAATGGCATTTTCATAATTTATCAAAAATTTATTAATAATGATATAGTTCATAAAATTACTTTTAACTTTTTCAATTGATCTCTGATTTGAGTGATTTAAGATGCGTTAAAAAGCTAACTTAATACTGGACATTTTTAGATTAAATTCAATCAAAAATTTTAATTATATTATTTTTTTTATAATTTTTAATTCAATCCATTCAAATTATATTTCTAAACTTGCCAAAGGGCTGGGTTTCACATTATAGCTATTGGCCATCCATGACCTAGCTATTGGCCATCAATCGCCCAGAATGGGGAACGGGGCATCACCCATTATAGCTATTGGCCATCAATCGCCCAGAATGGGGAACGGGGCATCAAAGCTATTGGCCATCCATCAATCGCCCAGAATGGGGAACGGGGCATCAAGAAGAAATGGGAATAGATAAGATTTAGTGGGAATAGACCATCCATCAATCGCCCAGAATGGGGAACGGGGCATCAAAAAGAAACGGGAATATATGAGATTTAGTGGGAATAGACCAAGACAAACTCTAGAATAGCCGGAATAGCCAGGGATAAGTGGGGATAAGTGATAGAGTTTAAAGAAAAGACAGATTTCATGGGATTTTTAGGTTTGTAGGGGAAACTTAGCCCTTTTCTCTCTCTCTTTAAATCCCATAAACTCATCAACATTTTTAGGGCTTTTTTTCCACTTTCAGGGAATAAACTACCGCCTAAGTTATAGGATTTTCATGGAAAAACAAGTTTGTGTGGTTTTAAGAGAAAAATCAATCATATTTTCTATCCCCAAAATCCACACGTATACAAAATTTATAAAAAAAATATGGATCAATAATCCTTAGTATGATAACCCCAAAATTAAAGATCAAATAGATTTAATCTTTCATGAAATAAAATAAAATTAATATTTAATTTTTCATATACATGTTACTCATATACAAGATTAATCTAGACTCTGGTACCGATTGTATAAAATTTGGATTCAACAAATCCAAAAATGCATTCAATAATTTTAATATCATGAAAATATGTGTGCAAAATTTGATTAGGTTTTGTGTGCATAATAGGAGAGAAAACTTACGGCTCAATGGGGCTACCGCAATATTTATAGGATGAGAATAGGAATCTCTCTTTGTAATAGTCAAACTCAAACTATTGTGCCCTATTCATTATAGGCAAAATCCATTAACATAAGCATATATTGCTCTAAGGTGCATCAAATAATCTAATAACATAAATTATGATCACAACCGTAATGAGCTCACAAAATACTCTATTAATTGGACATTCGATTTATATGGATAATAACTTTGCTAGTTCACATACTACAAAAAAAATTTCTAACATGTATTTCATATGTGAATTAAATGATTAATTAATACAAAATTAATATAACAATTCAAGATCTAACTCAAAAAAAAGTTAACTAGAAGGTAGTATTAATGTCCATTAGCCTTGCAGATATACCCAAAATCTATCCAGTACATAACCGAATATTATTTGTGTCAATTGACCTAATGGAGATGCTTGGTTATAGGTGATCTACCTATAATCATTAATGATTCGAATATTATTCTCATTATGTTAAAGATTGAGATCTAAATTTATATCTAATCACAAACATTACAATCCAATTAAATAGTATCCTCTAATCCAATCGGAGATCAAATTCTCTCCAATACTCTTGGCAATAATTCAGGATTTCACTTAAAATTGCTAGCTAAAATTATCATTTATCTCCTGTATAACTCATTAATATGAGACTAAAGGAATAAATTTTGGCAATTCGTAAAGGATGGCTAAAACCTAAATATACGTGGTTTTTTTTTTTTTTTTTTTTTTTTTGAACATACATGGATTCACACAACAACGGCTGTGAATTGTGGCGGATGAATTTGAATTAGCATTGTTTTACTTGTAGCAATACCATCACCTAGAAACTTTACAACTAATCCGGCGCAGTCGTACTTAAAATTTATATTTAATTAGAATTTTCTTGTAAAAAGACTTGCGTTAATAATCACAACCCTTTATTAAAGATGATCTCTTTCAGTAACTATATTGCGGGTCTATATAAAAGGCGAGATGCTAAATGCCAGAGCTCATGCCGGTTTTCAACCTACGCTCTTGACTGAAGACAAAGGACGGTCAAGGATCCATCAGACGGTGCGAAACGCATCAAAGCCAATCAAATCAGACGGCGGCGGAGCGATGCGCGGCGCCACTCCTCATCCTGCTTCCCCAAGTGACCTCCCGGCCGGGCCGGTCCGCCCTCCTCCGGAGCCCCTCCAATTGGGCCTCCCAGTCCCCGAACCCGAACCCTTCTCGCCGCCGCGCCCTGACCCCAGGGCCGCCCCCGACGGCCCGGAGAGCGCGGTCGTAGTCGTGGCGGAGGACGGGGTCGGAGAGGACTTCATAGGCTTCTCGCGCCCGCATGAACTGCTCCGCGAAGAAGGACTCCTCACCGGTGGAGCGGCACGCGTCCGGGTGCCACCGCCGCGCCTGACGCCGGAACGCCGCCTTTATTTCCTCCGGCCCTGCCGTCTCCGTTACCGCGAGCAGCTCGTACATCGTTGTCGCCGGTGGGCACTGCTGCCGCGGCGCCGCCACAGCCGAGACCCTCAGAGTACTCGTTCGATGAGCAGAGAACAAGGAGGGCTGGATTGAAGGGAAGGAAGCAGTAGTGAGAGAAAGCATTGGATTTGTTTCTTGTAGAGAGAGGATTAGTTTCCACTATCATTAAAAAAAAAAAAAAGGAAGCTGGGTTGGTTTATGTAACGGAGGGGAAGAGAGGGAAAGGTACAAGGGTCGTTTTGTTACCGCTGACGCCGTCGGAAAGCCCACGGTTTATTTGCGCGGGGGAAAGAGTAAGCGGAGAGTTAAAAAGTTGTTTTTGGGATGGTTGACTAAAGAATCTTTCTAGAATGGTACGGCCCTCCATTGATTGGTGGACTCCAGAGTCGCTGCATTGAAAGTTCCGTTCCTTGTCTTCTTTCTTCAAGAGGGCGTTTGGTGCGTGCTGATCTGCTCGGGTTGGTTGTCCATGAAGATTACACGACGCGGATAGAAAATCATTGATAATCTAAGATATCTCTTATCTTGGAATAAAATCTATTATAGAGTAAAAAAATTTTTTTTTTTTTATTTATAATAAATATATTAAAATAATACTAATTTATATATGATATAATTATAAAATTAATATATTATATTATCATATTATTATACTATAATATAATAAAATATATTATATTATACTTTATATTATCTATTAAAATATATTTTATTGTATTGTAATATAATATCATATATTATATTATTAGAATATAATATCAATATAAATATTATTAAATTAAATTAAATTATAAATATAATAATATAATAAATATAAGTATATTAGCATATAATATAATATATTATATCATTCTTAATAGATATGATATTAAGAATATAATATATTATATTATTAAGTCCAGGATCATCACCTCTCCATCTTTGGATTTACATAATTCATGAATTTCAAAGATAGAAAAAGTAAAAAATGTAGGATGGCTTTGAAATTCGTGTAAATCGTAGGGTGAAAAGGTGATCGGATCGTAAACTTAACTACATTCGAATATAGCCAAATCTACCTCATATTAGTTTATTTATTATAATATATAATATAATATATATATTATAGTAATATAATATAAATATAATAGGGGTGATTTTTGACATTTTATGGTTAGTAATCTTAGATTTTCATAACATACCAAACATGATATTTTGGCCCAATATGTAGCTCAATACCATGAAAAAGATGGTCGATCAGCTATCTCATATTTCATGCTCTTCACTTTATTCACTGCACGAAAGAAAGGATTTGACTAGACTAAAGCCCTAATGAGGTAGGAATAAAAAAGAGGATCACATGATCCATATTTTTCCTTTCTCTCTTCTTGCCAAAACCATATTTCCTTTGAAGCCAATGCTGAAGGTTAATCTTGGTATTACCCAAAAGATTGGATACCACATGACCATAATATGCTAATGCACCATGATGGATGTTTACGGAGAGGGCGGATCTTTATGTAACAAAATAAAAGTTTTAGGATCTTCAAAGAAAGAAAAGAATTTTTTTGGATTAATATATAAATCGATCAAACTTAAGGAGGTTTCACTGTAATTTTTTCTTTATTTTATTAAGGAGTTAAAATAGCTTCTCTGGTCACTTTGTAACTCTTATATTTTTGCTTGACATTATAAACTTAAAACAATATGATAGTACACTAAACCATAGTTATAGAAAACTAAACCATAGTTATAAGGAACCCATTTACCACTTCTAGAGGAATATTTAGGAAAGTCAAAAAAAAAAAAAAAAAAAATGATATGTTGGGAGAGCATGCTCCAAGACATGAATCGTGGAAGGTTTGGAGGGGCAAAAGTCATTGAAAGTTAAAGGCCCTTTTTTTTTATTTTGTCTATAAAGCTTAAGCAATAAAGATTTGCTATTAAAGTTTTTAACGAAAATCATTTGCTATCTGAAAATTATATTTTTGAAATATGATAAAGCTTTAACTTCTATTTCGTAATCAAATTATGAAAATACTTTTTAGTAATAATAAATAATAATAAATGATATGCCACATGGTGCTTTCAACTGTTTAACCATTTCTATTAAAAAACTATTTTTATAAAGTATTCTTAATTTATAAATTATTTATTTTGATAAATAATGTAACAAATAATATTTTTCTAATGTCATGGTTTGTAATAATATTATTATAATATAATAACATATATTATTAAATAACATTGTAATTATATTATATTACATTATAATATATTATACTATATAATGATATTATAATAATATTATATCATACTATAGTGTATTATCAAAATATTACTATATTGTATCGTATCATATCTTTTTATGATAAATTATTATCAATCAAATGTACACATACTTACTCTTACACGTAAAGAAGAAGTTATTTTTATGTCTTGAACTCATAATTTGCAAGTTGATATAGAATTTTTATTCAAATTAAAAATAACTTCTCAATGCGTCATTTTCCATGTCATATTTGTTTCTCCTGAGATCCAACGTCACTAACAGGGGAAAGAGGTAGGATTCATATATAGTAGTGGTTAAAAAGTTCCTTGCTTGTACAAAAATAAATCATCTCCTTATTAAAATGCCAAGTGAGATTCTGTGCGCTGTTTATTTTTTTTTATTTTTTTTTTTTTTTTGACTGCATCAAAACTTTAATAGTTTTTCTTCTCATCAGTCAAGGAACTCCCTCTCCCTCTCCCGTTCGCTCTCCCTCTCCCACCTCATTCTCTCCTACCCGCATCTAAACCTACAATCTTACACCAACCCTTACCTAACCCAAGCTTGCTTCCTCTAGAAATTTGTATTAGACTTTTTTGACCATAATATTCCATGTGCTGATTTGAACTTAGTTGATCGTAGTCAAATTTATTCGGTTGGAGTCGTGTCATGCCGTGCTCATATTTTGTCTAGTCTGACAATCACATGCCTCAAAAGTGTACTGAGCCGATGTTAAGCATGAGCTTGCTTTGGATACCTTGCACCTTCTCCAATTATTGGAATTATATTTTCTTTTTCCTTTTTCTGCTTTGAGGAAAAGAATTACATACCAATTTAAATGCTAATAATTACATCATATGTCAATATCAAATTCCAGAATATGTACATACTGAACCTTTGAAATGATTTTTTTTAAAATATATTTCGTTTTGGTTGATATTCCAATGAATCCAATAAAATGACAGAATTATGAGGTAAAGATGGTTGTTTGATGAATCAAAATTAAAAAAAAAAAAAAAAAAAAAAAAAAAAACTATATGTTTGAAATTTGCATTCACTTCAGTTGTACTTATCCAAGAACACAAACGGCACGTCTCCTGCATAACAGCTCACTTCCACAGCTTATTCCATCAATAATCATGCTGTATACATAAAACGACTAAAAGTCCCAACCGGGCTTGGTCCCACATAACGAGTCTCCTTCGAAACTTGGAGTCTTTCTTTTGACGTTACTTGGGGAGTTCCAATCTTCTTCGCTTCAGCCCACAGCAAATGGGTCACCCGAAGAGGTTGAACCTTGACGGAATAATATATTCGGGTGGACAAGGGCCTCCACGGATTGGACTTTGCCCTTGTGCCACCGTCCAAACCGAGTTGCCGTTCATGCACTTGCCGGACCACAGCACTTTTATTGACCCCTGGAGGACTAATGAACCCTTGCAATCCCTCTCACTGCATCATTTGAGTCAGGTTGAGAATCTTGTACCATCTAACTTTAGGAAATTTTCACAACTTGATTATAAAGCAGATCTTGATCGCAAGAAGGGCGCCAAGAATTAGATTCAAGTAATGAATATATGATAAATAATCATGTTTTTTGTTCATGAAATATGACGAAATGCATACTTTATTTTTTTTTCCATCTCTCTCTTGAAAAAATACACAAATTTTTGGCCGGTGTATTCTCCTGCTTGTCCTTCATAAGAAGAATGAGGCAATTAAAGCTGTGAGAGAGAGAGAGAGAGAGAGAGAGAATCCTAGTTGGATTAAAATTCTATGAAAGAGAAGAAAGATATATTAAATAGATTTAGAACATTTTTTTTTTTTTTTTCTAATGGAACAGATCTATAACTTTGATCTTATTCCATCGTAACCATTTTTTCAACTAGCTGGTACTCCTCTCTCGTCAACATCAGGTCCTAGATTTAGACCTCAATCGTGACATTTCCATTGTTTTGAAGAAGTATGATAAATATGTTCAAGGTTTTGGCATCATTGGTGATATTTTTTTTAAGAAAAAAAAATATAGATAGATATATATATATATATATATATATATATATATATATATATATATATATATATATATATATATATATATATATATATATATATTTAGATGACCATTCTATGTTTCGTCTCATCTCAAATAGTGATGGCTATCCGTATAAGAGCTTAATAATTTTTTAAATATATTATAGCCATCCATGTATAAGATTATAAGATAGGTGATATGACTTGGCATCCGAATATACAAAATGCTCTGCATTACAAAACTTATACGGCAGAGGAACAACACGCATGATCATTTTTATTCTCTACAACTTCAATTAAAAACTAAGCCTTGGTTTGGGTGCTGCATCGCATGCTCTTGAGCCCCATGAAGCCAGCTTATTATCTTTCCTTCATCATCCTCCTCTCTCTTTTAATTAATGGAGCGGACGGTCGGAGACTTGTTTTAAATTTTACGGGGATGGGATGATACAATTGAATGCTATCCCATCTGAACGGTCGCATTCGTAGGTTTCCGTGGATTGGTGGAATTATCGAGCAGCAGTTTAGCGATAACCTGGCGCAACTGTGGAGGCAAATCCAACATTAGATGACGGGGACTCATATAGCCTTACCACCTCTAGTTGCTGTCAAAACATCACCAGTCTAGGCATTGAGAATGTGGCTGCTTCAAACGTGGTTAAACATGCATTCGCACCGAGAGAGAGAGAGAGAGAGAGAAAGAGAGAGAAAAAGAGAAAGAGAAAGTGGGAAAAAAAAAAAAGAAAGAAAGAAAGAAAGAAAGAAAGAAAGAAAGAAAGAAAAAGGAGTGGGGTTCCATATGTCGGCAATCTCTCAAATTATATGTCAAGACTTTCAAACAGCTTGAAAGAGGAAGTTGGCAAGTCGTCATTTGCTACCCGCACTCCCCTGCCCAATATTTTGATTTTGCTGCTGCCACCCCAGCATGTGATCCTCCTAATGGGCAAAGTAGTTTCCTCATCTAAACTTCTAATTAGAGCTAATTACAAATCAGGTGATCCATCCAGTCCTAAATTTCACGGCTTAGACTCATCGTGCAGACTTAGGCAAATATACTCAATTTAAAGATTGGAATGTATGTAGAAAAATTAAAAACAGCCAGCCTTGCCTGGTCTGACTTGGCCAGACGTAAAGAGTACATATACATATTACCACTAATCGTGAGCCAAATGGCCAGTCCAATTCAGCTGAAGAACTAAACAAATCTTTAATAGATTCTAAATGAGGGTGGAAGAAACCGTGCCTGGTGCCCAATGATTCAGCTGGACCTATCCTACGTTCGCAAAGCTATCAGCATATAGGTTGATCAAAACTCTGGCTCAGCATGTGATCAATTTTATTCCTGATTATAATGCTAGAGGTAAAAATTGGGTTAGGTAATATCCATCTGAATCTATTTTTATATTTGAGCTATTTAAATATGAAAATAAATTTAAACATTTCACAAATATGCAAACCTATATCTGTATGTCAAAGAAAAATAAATAGATAAGATAATTATCCTATCCATACCCAAACAAACTTTTAAAGAGAATAAATAGCTATATTAATAGGCATCAACTTGATTTATCCCTCATTTTGTAATATTTTAATGCACGAATCATATCCGATTTTATATCCATGCTTTTAATGTTGGATTTATATCATATTCATTTTAAATAAATAGATTTATAATTTTTTTTTTATCCGATAAATATCTGTTTCTATATCCATATTAGCTGAGCAAACATGAATACGGATCTAATCCTGCCGCCCTATCTGTTTTCCTCCCTGCTGCCCTTCTAATAAATGCAATTGCCTCTCTGATTGCACATTCTACATTCATTCCACTCCCGTTCACTTAACAGCCCTAGGGGACGGTAATCACTGTTCAAAATTAATCTAATCCGATATGAAATCGACCTATTGTGAGACGTCCGCTAGAATATGCAACTTGATTCACCAGCTTTCTAGTTCATGGTCCAACTTGGAAGTTCATATCCAACTCAAAATCTTAATTGAGTCATTGCTTCCTTCAGTAATCCAACTGTCAGTAAACTATGCAGAAGTTGAAGTTTCACATCTGGCTGTCACTAATCATATAAAATTGTTATAAATATTATTATATATACTCTGTTGAAAGAGACTCATCCATACTACAATTATTCAAATTTATTAGAAATGAACCATCCAAAACTTCAATCCAGAACATTTAATTATTAGCATGTGATCAGCAGGACAAGTAACAATTCACATTGTCATACATACTCTTACCACCTCTTGTTGATATATATTATAGCTTTATTTTATCCTTTCTACTAAGAATTACATATTATTTATCTTCATTTACTCTCCTCAGCTAACTCACCAATCACTGAAGCGAGACAGGTTTCCTGGATTTGAAACACCTGCTGCAATGGATAATAGGAACCCCAATCAAACAATATATTAAAATTTTTAGATTTGTACCAAAATAATTGAATGCAATATATGATAAGTTCTAGTGGGAAATTTAAAATAGTTCAGAGAACCCGGCCTCATTCAACCTTTTGGGATCAGAGCTTGATAAAACCTAAATTAAATTATATACTTTAAGGAGATAATCTTGGTCTTGGCTCGGGTAGTAAGTCCTACATAAAACAGCAAAATAGTTAGCTGGCTTTTGACATAAGAAATATACTTGCTAAAATTACTTGCAAGATGAAAGAAATCTACACAGACATGCAGTAAAACATGAAGATTTAGAATGTTAAATCCATTTTCCTTCCGGCACAATTATTTTTCTTTAAAGTAAGAACCATAAAAATACAATCAAATGTGACAACTCAATGATACTATTTTATCCTGCTTTGCCCTGCAAAGTATATCATGGCAATACTTGAAATTTTCCATTGGATTTATAACAGCACAACAATGGCCCAGCACTTAGAATTTCCACTTTCCAAAATCCCCTTGCCGAGTGGTCAGTTTAAAACTCTCAAATAAGTGTCCAGAAATTGAATTGAGCCTGTCTGCGCTGACAGAGGCCAACAAAATTAGACTGCAACAGATCTCATCTTACATCCAGTGTAGCAATGGCAACAAAGCTATAAGAACATAGACTGAGAGCAAAGATGCCAATGGTAGCTTCTAGAGCTAAGCGTGCTTACGGCACACTCTGGTTCCTTCTTTTTCCTTCTGCATACAAGACATGGACAGCTAAATATGAATATAACTGCAAACCTGAAAGTTTAAGATCTTAACATGCACAGAACTTCATTCATTACTAGACAGGTCACATGACAAAATACCGTAAAATCCTGAGGTTAGTGCGGACTGCTTTTCCACATTGGCATCCAAAACAAGACCACTGTAAGAGAAGATTGAATCAGATGCCAAGTACAATGTAAATGATATGAGAGAAACAGAGAATGACCCAAACATACTTCTCCTTTGCTTCCATCTTGAGCTGGTCTATGCGATTCTGAAGATCAGCACACGCAGCTTGGATCTCTATGTTCTTCTCACATAGCTCCCTCCATTGTGCCATCAGGACATTTAGTTGCGCACCTGTGTTTTTCTGGTCATCTCACACATGTAAAACCTGTATTAGAATATCGAGTATTGGACAGATCAGCCTTTTTGCAGCAGTAAGGTTCAAACACAAACATGCTACCTGATGGAATTTTCTTTCACGATTCACAGCTTCTATCTTTTCATTATATTCCAGAGCCATTGCTTGCATTCTGGAAGCAAACGGAGGTAGCAGTAAGAAAAGTGTTTCAAGCACAAATGGACAGAAAGGAGTGATTAAGCTGCAGAGAAAAATTCTAGTGCATAGAGCAGTTAAATATGCATGGGGCCTATGCAGTTTAGGTCAGTTATGTGGCAGAAACTTTTAAGTTCTGTGATGACTCTGAGATTCATGTTGGGAACATAACAGCAAATTGACAATTTTGATCAGCTCGTAGCCCCTACATAAATATCAAACTCTGCCATTAATGACACTCAACTTCAGTGGAACATTAGTTTCCACTCTGCAATGGACCTAAACCGCACTTGGGTGCGTCCCTGCATGCTTATGCACGCACGTATACAGGTGCATGAATGCACCTATGTTTATATGTCCAAAGGTGTGCATGTACGTGATTGTGCATGTACTTGTGAGTGTGCTTGCGCTAAATAAATGCACACAAGCATGTGTACATGTGCGGTGGCCAAAGAATCCATGAAAGACCATCTGAAGTATAGAGTGATAAAAAGAACCCCATTACAATTATATCTCCATGTCTTGCATCTTTTGCATGAAATTGAACAGACCTGACAAGCACAAGAAGATCTACTAATTCCTCCTCCACCACTTCCTATAATTTACATCAGCAAATAGGTGGCATACTGTTCTTAATGACAGAATATTCCAGAGCCCTCATATGTAGAGCAAGCATCATGTCATGCTCTACGAAGTATGGGCTTCCCCACAGCAAACATTGCTAAAACCTATGTTGCTTTTACCCATCAATCAAACTTTCTAAACCACCATTCATAAACTTCACAAACCAATATTTATTGTAATATGAGTCTTCTTTTAAGAGTTAAGATACTTTTGTTTGAATGAATGATCCAAATAGACATTATCATGTAAATAAAATGCCAAGACTTACCATTTTGCCAACAATGATTGCAGTCCTCATCGTTAATCATGCTAGAGTTGTTGGCTATAATGTCACATAAGTCATGCTAGAGTTGTTAGCTGTAATGTCACTGATGTGCAAAGAGAAGTGAGAAGTTTATCAATAGCCATAAACTTGTGCTGTAGTTTATATTGGACCTATGGTAACAAAGGAATAAGGTAGGAGCAAAGAGAGCAAAAAGATAGGGTTTAGAAGAGATGTGACCGTCAGCAGCATACAAAGATTGAAATATATAAAGTTGCTCCCCTATTCTTTTATGTATTACAGCCCAACAAAACTAACTTATTTATTGTCCTTTCCTTTATACTTAAGTTAAAAACTAATAATTGCTGGCTAAAAAAAAAAAGTCATTTCAGCTTCTTGATAGAAATGTACAATAATAGAAGATTTTTAAAAAGTATATAAATTTGAAAGCGTCATAGCAAAGCCCCAAGAACAAATATGTAACATGGCAAAGCTACCATATGTGACTATCTAATGAATTTATTTTATCACCTTTAAATTGAGGCCAATTTTTCTACACCAATAGATCAGTGGCAATGTGCATTATACTTTTAGTGTATAGTTTTGCGATGTACTCAATAGTTTAATTAAGATTATGACATAAGGTTTAAATGTGAAATAAACTATTATACAATATGTAACCTTGCTGAAAAAGATGTAATGTTGCCAAAAAAAAATTGTTAAGGACATTATAACAACTGATTTTAAATGATGGATTTAGTTAAAGACAACTATTTGATATAGTTGCTTAAAAGATGCTAGAACTTGAACATGAAAACTAAGGACTTGAATTGGATTATATAAAATAAGAGAGAGGAGTACAGCATGATAGCAAAAAAGATAAGGAAAATAATGAAAAAAATAGGAGCAAACACCACTTGTACCAATAAGGAGAGATTATTTTGAAAGATAATGAATGGATATAAGATAAAAAAAATGAGGTATCCCTTTATTTGCCCTCCCATCCTCTCTCTTTTTCTTTGTGTGTGCATGTCTCTCAAATAATTTTAGGGCTTGGGGTTTTGGGTTTTTAGGATTTTGGGTTTTCATTTTAGGGTTTAGGGGTTTTGGATTTAGGGTTGAGGGTTATGGTTTAGGGTTGAGAGTTTAGGGGTTCGAGGTTTAGGGTTCGGAGTTCAAGTTTTAAGGGTTTAGGGTTTAGGGTTCAAGTGTTAGGATTAAAGGATAAGGGCTTTAGGGTTCAAGTCTCAAGGGTTTACTGTTCTGATTTTATGGGTTTTGGGTTTAGGGTTAAGGTTTTAGGGTTCAGGTTTTAGGGCTTTAGGGGGTTTAAGGTTAACGGTTTAGGACTTTAGGTTTAGGATTTAGGTTTAGAGTTTTAGATTTTAGGATTTAGGGGTTTAAGGGTTTAAGCTTTAAGGATTGCGGTCTATAGTTTTAGGGGTTTTGGGGTTTAGAGTTTTAGGGTTTTATGGTTTAGAAGTTTAAGGTTTTAGGAGTTTAAGGCTTAGGTTTTAGCATTTTAGGGTTTAGGGTTTTGGGTTCAAGCGGTTTAGGGTTTGAAGGATTCGATTTTGGGGTTTTAGGCTTAAGGGTACTTATAGACTTAAGGGTTTTGGGGCTTTCAAGAATTATAGTTTAAGGGTTTAGGGTTTATGGTTTTTAAGGAGGTTTAAGGATTTATAGTTTTTAAGGTTTAAGGTTTAAGGGTTTAATTGTTTAGGATTCAAGTGTTTTAGGATTTTGGGTTTTAAGGTTCTTTTGTTTTAGGGTTTTGAGTTTTTGTTTTCAGGTTTTAAGAGTTTAAGATTTAA
Source organism: Metroxylon sagu (assembly GCA_017589505.3). NCBI lineage: Eukaryota > Viridiplantae > Streptophyta > Magnoliopsida > Arecales > Arecaceae > Metroxylon > Metroxylon sagu. The sequence goes on along the minus strand of JACVBY030000375.1, from coordinate 141,094 downwards.
GGATTTTGGGGTTTAGGGTTTTGATTTTTTTTTTTTTTAACATTTATCTTTTGATTCGATTGTTTAGGTCACTCCCTAAGATTCTTCTGTATTTAGTACGATTTTGAGCTGTTTGTAACCATTTTATTGGGAGAGAGAGAGGTGGTGTTGGTGTTGCATTCTGGGTTCGCTTACGTCTCGACTCGCGGACGGAAGAGGAGGGGAAGACCGGGAAAGAATGGATGCGGTGTAGAAGTTTTGATGTGGAAGAAGGGAGTTGATTTGAAACTCACCAATGTCTTATGAGTCCCATCTTGGAGTACTGCGTTTGTTAATGGCTACATCATTATATGTTGCTTAGCACATTTCATCTGAATGATTTGATGATAATTTTTATCCAACAGTTGATCCTTGGTTGCATGAAGAAATGGTAGGTGTTATATGTCCACTATTTGTGTTGGTGCATAATGATAATGGTTTGCTCTTGCTGCATGATGCTGCAGAAATTTTATATGATAGGAGCAGACAAGAGTAGAAGGATATGGAGAGTGTTAACAATTGATAGATTGGAGCCTTGTGAGTTGAACATCCATGAGGATCCCTCCATGTACTCAGAAATCGAATGCTATGATTTGTTGAAGCGAATACAGGAAGGGAACAGGTCAACTGGGGGACTGAAATTTGTCACAAAATGTTACAGAATTGTTGGTAAGCATAGCCTTGGTTCTTTTTATATAATGCCTTATAAAGGATGCTGCATTCCTAATAAGCTACTTTTTGTGATGCTACAATGAAGTGATATTTGTATAATATTTTCAAGGTTTGTCAAGTTCGTAGGGCCTTACTACATGTTGCTCATTACAAGAAGGAAAATCGGCACTATATGCGGCCATGTGGTGTATGCTGTCTCAAAGAGTAAATTGATTGCACTTCCACATTCTACTGTGCGCTCCAATATGGCTTATTCTAAGGATGAGAATAGGTCTTTTGTCTATTCTGAATGTGAAGAATGTGTGATGTCTATTGTACTTCTAATGGAGACTGTAATCATTAGTGTTAAGAAAGTGTGTCATTCTGTGCTCGAAAATGTTATAATGTTGAACTTCTATTCTTGGTGTTCAAGCTTTTCAGTTTTCAACAGATCATCTAAATTATTGAGGACTTTCATTTCTGATTGACATTGCCTATGCACTGTGAGGGTTATATTAGTTGTAAAGTTGAAGATATTTCAAGCCTTATTTCATTTTTTGCTTTTCTGTAATTCATTCACTAGCTTGTGTTTTGCAACCCTTATCAATGCTTAAATGATTCAATTATCTTATTGTTTTTGTTAGCTATAGATGTAAATTTAATAGGAGTCAGTAATGTCTTTGTAAGTATTCCACACACCTTTAAATTTGTTTCATGATAGGCTATAGTTAAAAGTGCACTATCTCAATTGTTGAATAGTAGAATTAGTGTAATAATTAATAAATACTTTCACCTGTGTTTTTTTGTATGGTTATGTGAAGTTAACATATATTTTGATAACTATCTAGAACTATATCTAGAAGTACCTATAAGCTTGAAATGTTATTTGGATTAAATACCTTAACTAGTCAGCTAAAATATGCATAAATCTATAAGCTATCCTATGAAAGGATGCTTAAATAGATTGATCTTAAGATATCATGTCCTTTTTTGTTCTTAACTTTAATGTGTTACAATTTTGATTTATACTTCCGGTAAGAACCTCTTTGGTGGTGAATATCCTACCTTTGCTGGTTTGGAAGAATGCATTCAATTTATTTCCTATTTCAAACTTACAAAAAAAAAATCTTTGTTGCGCTCAGTCATGCCTATATGTGAGGTATAATCTACTATTCATACAGCTGGTGTATTTATTTATTTATCTTTTTTTTGGCTACACATTTTCATGTGTAAAGTATCATAGTGTCTTTTATTCATTTATCATGCATATCTTTTTTATTGGTACAATCAATCTTTGACAATAATTTAGCATTTTAATGCGATCAAGTTTGTTAATTTCTTTTGATTGTGAACTTTTAAAATTAGAATAGCAATAAAGCCATTTTATCAAGCACTCCTTCATTGTTCATCATTTATAATTAATTAATGGAAAAACAAGGTTTTTCCATTAATTATTTTTATATTTAACAAATTCAAATCACTTATCTTCTTCCTACTCTACCTCCATCTCATTCTCCTGCTATGGTCCACCATCCATGACCTCCTCTCCTCCCTCTCCACCCTCTCCACCTAGCTACCCTTCATCAGTCGAGCTCAACACCTTCCTTGCTCTCGTTCTCCACTACTGTTCTCTCTCACCTCCTCTTCAACATACCTAATGACATGTTTGAATGAATGATCCAAAGAGACATTATCATATAAATAAAATGCCAAGACTTACCATTTTGCCAGCAATGATTGTAGTCTCCATCATTAATCATGCTAGAGTTGTTGGCTATAATGTCACATAAGTCATGCTAGAGTTGTTAGCTGTAATGTCACTGATGTGCAAATAGAAGTGAGAAGTTTATCAATAGCCATAAACTTGTGTTGTAGTTTATATTGGACCTATGGTAACAAAGGAATAAGGTAGGAGCAAAGAGAGAAAAAAGATAGGGTTTGGAAGAGATGTGACCGTCAGCAGCATACAAAGATTGAAATATATAAAGTTGCTCCCCTATTCTTTTATGTATTACAGCCCAACAAAACTAACTTATTTATTGTCCTTTCCTTTATACTTAAGTTAAAAACTAATAATTGTTGGCTAAAAAAAAAAAGTCATTTCAGCTTCTTGATAGAAATGTACAACAATAGAAGATTTTTAAAAAGTATATAAATTTGAAAGCGCCATAGCAAAGCCCCAAGAACAAATATGTAACATGGCAAAGCTACCATATGTGACTATCTAATGAATTTATTTTATCACCTTTAAATTGAGGCCAATTTTTCTACACCAATAGATCAATGGCAATGTGCATTATACTTTTAGTGTATAGTTTTGCAATGTACTTAATAGTTTAATTAAGATTATGAGATAAGGTTTAAATGTGAAATAAACTATTATACAATATGTAACCTTGCTGAAAAAGATGTAATGTTGCCAAAAAAAAATTGTTAAGGACATTATAACAACTGAATTTAAATGATGGATTTAGTTAAAGACAACGATTTGAACATGAAAACTAAGGACTTGAATTGGATTATATAAAATAAGAGAGAGGAGTACAGCATGATAGCAAAAAAGATAAGGAAAATAATGAAAAAAATATAGGAGCAAACACCACAATAAGGAGAGATTATTTTGAAAGATAATGAATGGAGATGAGATAAAAAAAATGAGGTAGCCCTTTATTAGACCTCCCATCCTCTCTCTTTTTCTTTGTGTGTGCATGTCTCTCAAATAAATTTAGGGCTTGGGGTTTTGGGTTTTTAGGATTTTGGGTTTTCATTTTAGGGTTTAGAGGTTTTGGATTTAGGGTTGAGAGTTATGGTTTAGGGTTGAGAGTTTAGGGGTTCGAGGTTTAGGGTTTAGAGTTCAAGTTTTAAGGGTTTAGGGTTCAGGGTTCAAGTGTTAGGATTAAAGGATAAGGGCTTTAGGGTTCAAGTCTCAAGGGTTTACTATTCTGATTTTATGGGTTTTGGGTTTAGGGTTAAGGTTTTAGGGTTCAGGTTTTAGGGCTTTAGGGGGTTTAAGGTTAACAATTTAGGACTTTAGGTTTAGGATTTAGGTTTAGAGTTTTAGATTTTAGGATTTAGGGGTTTAAGGGTTTAAGCTTTAAGGTTTGTGGTATATAGTTTTAGGGGTTTTGGGGTTTAGAGTTTTAGGGTTTTATGGCTTAGAAGTTTAAGGTTTTAGGAGTTTAAGGCTTAGGTTTTAGCATTTTAGGGTTTAGGGTCTTTTCGGTTTAGGGTTTTGGGTTCAAGAGGTTTAGGGTTTGAAGGATTCGATTTTGGGGTTTTAGGCTTAAGGGTACTTATAGACTTAAGGGTTTTGGGGCTTTCAAGATTTATAGTTTAAGAGTTTAGGTTTTATGGTTTTTAAGGAGGTTTAAGGATTTATAGTTTTTAAGGTTTAAGGTTTAAGGGTTTAATTGTTTAGGGTTCAAGTGTTTTAGGATTTTGGGTTTTAAGGTTCTTTTGTTTTAGGGTTTTGAGTTTTTGTTTTCAGGTTTTAAGAGTTTAAGATTTAAGGATTTTGGGGTTTAGGGTTTTGATTTTTTTTTTTTTTAACATTTATCTTTTGATTCGATTGTTTAGGTTGCTCCCTAAGACTCTTCTATATTTAGTATGATTTTGAGCTGTTTGTAACCTATTTATTGGGAGAGAAAGAGGTGGTGTTGGTGTTGCATTCTGGGTTCGCTTACGTCTCGACTCGTGGATGGAAGAGGAGGGGATGACAAGGAAAGAATGGATGTGGTGTAGAAGTTTCGATGTGGAAGAAGGGAGTTGATTTGAAACTCACCAATGTCTTATGAGTCCCATCTTGGAGTACTGCGTTTGTTAATGGCTACATCATTATATGTTGCTTAGCACATTTCATCTGAATGATTTGATGATAATTTTAATCCAACAGTTGATCCTTGATTGCATGAAGAAATGGTAGGTGTTATATGTCCACTATTTGTGTCGGTGCATAATGATAATGGTTTGCTCTTGCTGCATGATGCTGCAGAAATTTTATATGATAGGAACAGACAAGAGTAGAAGGATATGGAGAGTGTTAACAATTGATAGATTGGAGCCTTGTGAGTTGAACATTCATGAGGATCCCTCTATGTACTCAGAAATCAAATTCTATGATTTGTTGAAGCAAATACAGGAAGGGAACAGGTCAACTGGGGGACTGAAATTTGTCACAAAATGTTACAGAATTGTTGGTAAGCATAGCCTTGGTTCTTTTTATATAATGCCTTATAAAGGATGCTGCATTCCTAATAAGCTACTTTTTGTGATGCTACAATGAAGTGATATTTGTATAATATTTTTAGGGTTTGTCAAGTTCGTAGGGCCTTACTACATGTTGCTCATTACAAGAAGGAAAATCGGCACTATATGCGGCCATGTGGTGTATGCTGTCTCAAAGAGTAAATTGATTGCACTTCCACATTCTATTGTGCGCTCCAATATGGCTTATTCTAAGGATGAGAATAGGTCTTTTATCTATTGTGAATGTGAAGAATGTGTGATGTCTATTGTACTTCTAATGGAGACTGTAATCATTAGTGTTAAGAAAGTGTGTCATTCTGTGCTCGAAAATGTTATAATGTTGAACTTCTATTCTTGGTGTTCAAGCTTTTCAGTTTTCAATAGATCATCTAAATTATTGAGGACTTTCATTTCTGATTGACATTGCCTATGCACTGTGAGGGTTATATTAGTTGTAAAGTTGAAGATATTTCAAGCCTTATTTCATTTTTTGCTTTTCTGTAATTCATTCACTAGCTTGTGTTTTGCAACCCTTATCAATGCTTAAATGATTCAATTATCTTATTGTTTTTGTCAGCTATAGATGTAAATTTAATAGAGTCAGTAATGTCTTTGTAAGTATTCCACACTCCTTTAAATTTGTTTCATTTGTTGAGAGGAAGTATGTTAATTTTATAGTCATTACAGTTTCTTGGGGCCTAAATGCCAGATCGGTTACTTCTTATGTACCGAGGCAACTTCCATGCAATTTTGAGGTTGTCATAAATTGTTCATTTGATATGAGGTATTATGGACAAGTTTAGGTTTCTTATTGTTTTTATTGCAGGAAAATGGTTAAATCAATCACAAAATTTTTCTTCAGTCTTTTCCTTGTTTTCATTGCACATTGACAGAGGCATTCACAATTTTGTTTCTTTCATGGATGTCACAGATACAAGAGGCTCCTCTGCATGGTAGATCTCACAAAGGACACCTTCTTCAGCTACTCATACAACATAATCGTAGTCTTCAAAAGAATGTATGCGATGGGAAGACAGAACAAGTTCTTTATGAAACAATGTTTGTGTGGAATGAATTCTTGACACGTGGGATTCGGAATCATCTCAAAAACACTATATGGACAGTTGCATTGGTCTATGGATTTTTTAAACAGGTAAATTTTGAAACACTGCTTTTAGGATATCTCTAGGAATATCTTATGGTGACAATTATTGAAACATGTTGAGAAATTTTTTTCCTTTTTTGGGTCAATGTTTCTTCTTGATGGCATGTTGTGCCAGAAATGAATGTGGCTCTGTTATACAGGTATGAGAATCTACCGTCCATTGTTCAAATTCAATTCTGGCACTGTCTCAAGGTCATCTTGGAGCCTCTGTTCTTGTTAAGTCATGCTGCCGATGCATGTATAGACCCATAGGCCACTAAATTTATGATCGCTAGTTCATACTTGTTCTGCTTACATGTGTAAATGGACCATACATCAAGTTTCCGTTCCCCCTCCTATCTATCACTTATTCAAGTCATCATTTGTGGTTCTATGCTGCAATATGAACAGTTTGAATTTGGGGGCCAATGATTCAGCACATATAAATTCATGTTGAATTTTCTCTCTAACTTGGAGTCTTCTCCTCTCACTCATAAATGGTTACTTTGACTTTATTCCATAATGAAGCATTTATTTTATTTACATATTGCTTAGTCTTGTTTTGAATATGTTTCCATGTGTTTAGAATGATTACTGTAGGTACTGGTTTTTCTATATGGATAACTTAGTTTTAAAGGAAAAATCTATAGTTTTACATTGACCTGTTGCAGAATTCAGATTACCTAGTTACGTGCGAATTGTGCTACTAATAGCAGGAACATGGTACATTAACTTCTGCACAAGTAATTACGTTTCCCTGGTCTTGTGTAAATGTATGTCCAGTTTCTATACGTTTTGGAAGTTGATGACCGTTTGTGTTCTTGTCACTGTGTTGTCTAGTTTCTATTTTGTTATTTAGAATCCAAAAACATATGATGGATTGACATTTATCTGTTCACGCTAAACTCTCGATCTCTGACAAAGACTTCAGACTGACACTTATTGCCAGGCGCTTAAGCCACTTTGCCGGACCCAGGTTACTATGTTACATGTTTGGAATTTAGGGCCAAATTTTATTCTAATACTATCATTGAAAGTGTTTTGACTAAATAAATGGTCATAATGGATATCTACTGTATAAACACATCCATTTGTTTTTGCTAATTGTTGAAATATATCTATTGTTCACAGGTACCTAAAGCGTGGCATTAATGAAAAGGGCAGAGTTGCCAATGATGTTGAGACAGAACAGATTGTGTTTGAAGATGTGCCTGGCGAAGTTCCTACACAGATAACTTCTGTTGCGTAAAACAGAGGTTCCATACCCCTTTTTTGGTCCCAAGAAACTTCACGACTGAATATTAGGCCTGATATCATCCGTAAGATTTGGACATATTAAATTCACTTCGCTATTAAATTTGGAGATTTCATTTTTTATTTTCTTTTTCCCTTTCACTCCCAACACTCTCCCAAAAAAAAATTCAGTGCAGAAGAAGGACCAGAGCTACGAAGCTACGCGGCTTCACTTTGACAATCTTGTAGAGAGATATGGGAATCCAATAACTATTTTGAACTTAATTAAGGTGGGTCTCTAAATTGACTTGCATTCATACTTATATAAAAAGATAAACATATTATATTTTTGAGTCAAAATGTTTAAGTAATAAATTGATTGCTTATCCAATTTTGATACACTTATAGATTTCTAGTAACATATATTCACTTCTTGATCATCTGCATACTACTCTTTGTTTTCATAATCTGATGCAAACAGATGTGTGAGAAGAAGCCTCGAGAATCTTTGCTCCGTGCAGAATTTGCACATGCGATTGATTACATAAATAAAGATTTATCAGAGGAGAACTTTTTGAGATTCTTACATTGGGATCTTCAAAAAGATTACCAAAGGTATCCAGCTGCTTTTTTCATGTCTCTCTCTATTCAAGATTGATCCATTCTCTTTCTTCTGTTGGTTAATATTCAAGATGTGGTCCTAACATTAAATGATAAATCTTGTCCAGAAAAGGTACAGATGTGCTGGCATTATTGTGCAATGTGGCAGCATGTGTGTTAGATCTAATTGGATTCTTTTATTGTCTAGTAACACCAGCTTTAATGATTCAGGGTGCTTCTAAGTGGTCGATCATTGCGTAAGTGTGCTACTTACAGTGCATTATCTTTTGATTAGGCATTTATTCTTTCAAACCTTTCATTTTTGCTTTTTGCCTGCATTTTATTTTTCTTTTTTTTTTAGTCCTTTCTCTGATCAACAGTAATGTTCATTTTTGGTTTGCACAATCAATGATTCTATCTTAAATACCTTACAAAAATGCTATTTAGTAAGATGTATTATATGGAAATTTCTTTTTTATCATTTTTATATAGTGTCCTAAGACATTTTAGGAACCTAGTTAAATAGTCTTATGGTTTACGGGTTTCATTGGAATCTTGTGTGCTATATATCTCACCTTCCACTCGAGGCATGTGTTTTTTATTCATGAAAAGCTTTTAAGTTCTCTAGTATAATCTTTACTCGATCAGCCTCGTATGGTAGTCATGCAACACAAGTTACCCCACAAGGTCCATGGATTCAGTATAAAGAGTTAAGGTTCATTATTAAGGGTATGGTCTAGATGAATAAATTATTCTTCTCCTAAAATGGTTTTGAAGATCCAGGTGCTTGGAGTTGGGTTACTAAGGAGTTAGCAATGTGGCATGATCATCGACAACACTAATGAATGAGATTTTGGAGAGATATAGTGAAGTAGTTATTAGTTAAAACTTTTAGAATATCTAGGCAAAACAGCTAGGTCATGGTTTAATTTGGTTGTTAATTAACAGCCAGGGGTGCTAAATGGGCTGGGTCTAGGCAAAGCATGTCTATGTTTTTGAATAGGACCAAGTTAAAGACCGGGCTTCAAAAAATATATAATTAAGTCACTTAGCTCATTAAGGCCCCTAGAAATAATTCTTAGCCTTCTGCCTTGTGTTTGGCATCACTTAATTTTGATTTGATTTGATTTAAAAGAAACTTTATAAGAGGGGAGGGGGATCTAGATTATAGAGGAACCTTTAAGAGACTCAGGGAGGGAGAGAGCTAATGTGGTACAATGCACAATATTTGGAGTAAAGGCCAATGGAATCATGTGAGAGTTTGCTAAATAGGTAGGAGAATCTCTAAAGCACATGCAACTTCAAGAAGAAGTTGGTGGTTTGCTATGTAAAAAGATGTACGGTACCAAGCATCCAACTAAGGTAGTGATGAAAAATAAAGTGATGGCTGATCTTAATGTGCTTGGTACTGAAAACTGGATTGCAACCAATCTGAAGAGCACTTTGGTTGTCCCAGTATTAGACTGGTGCATTGATGAAGACACTTGTTAACATAATCAAGCTCTGTAGCCAAACAACCTCTGCTAACATCTTTTGATAATATGGCATTGTGCCTTGAACAGGAGACAGTTTTTGCTGCTTCACTTTTCAAGAGATGTGAGAACCAACTTGAAATGTGGTAGAAGGTGATAGGGTACATGAACAACTTAGGCAATTCATAAGGAGACATAGTGAGTTAAATTACACTCCCAACAAAATTCTAATAATCACATAGTCTAGTCAAGGGCTTACATGATCCAAGCAAAACTTTAAGTGAAGCTCGAAAGGTGTAAGGGAGGTATGAGATAATAATGTTAGCAGTATTCTTTTTGTTAGCAAAGTAGGATCCTGTGAAGATGGTATACATCCTCACTTTTGAGTACTTCTAAGCTATTTTTATGTTATTTCTGAGTTTCTTCACTGCCAAAATCTGGTATTTGTTACTTCTATAATTCATTTCCATGTTAGAAACAACACTTTTGCTCGTTACTTTTAATGGACTTCCGGTGTGATGGTCCTATCTATCTTTCATATTGTTCTGGGACCTTAATACATCATAATACATGTTGTCATTGCAAATTTTGTGCCCAACTTTCTTACTTTTATATTGTCTACAAATTGTTCTTAAATTTTAAATATTTTCCCAATGTGATTGTCACAGGAAAGATAATGATGATGACTGTCCATGCAATATTTATGACAGTTGAGCAGAAAGTGTTGTTAAATGTGAAAATGGATCCTCAGAAGGTAAAACAGAGAACCCTGATATCTGTGGAAGAGTCTCCTGCAGATGAATCTAAAAGGGATGGAAGCTATTTGGGCAAACTATCCATTTTTCAAAAGGGTGTCCTTAGGACAAATTGTATAGATTGCTTGGATCGTACAAATGTTGCACAATATGCCTATGGTTTAGTTGCTCTAGGGCATCAGCTTTGTTCCCTGGGCTTTATAGATGTTCCTAGAATTGATCTAGATGCCCCTTTGGCTGATGATCTAATGGCTTTCTATGAGAGGATGGGTGACACTCTTGCTCTACAATATGGTGGATCTGCTGCCCACAATAAGGTATTTTTTGTGTGGAATGCATAGCTTATAATGATCACTCTCTAGGAGAGATACTATTTTTGCTTGCTTTAATATAATGATTATGGTGCGTGCACGCTTTATACTGATATCTTTATAGGGGTCAAATGTAATTGATTGTTTGTAATTGTAGTCTGATTTTTCATTCTGGAGGTTCTGTTTTACTTTTTAATCATGTGTAGGCTTCTTTTTGGGTTTGGTATTCAAGCTCAAAGGTATAACATCTGCAATCTTTTGACCTCATGTGGTTGATGCTAGAGCTATATCCTATGAGGAATGTTTCTAGTTCTGGCTAAACAATGATTTATTCCTGCCAGACTCTTGCCTCAATCTAAAATTAGACGTGGATATTATTACAAGCTATCAGACGCGCTGTAAATAGGATCATTTGGTTCTAGCTGCGAAACAACAATTACATTGTTGTTTTCATATATTCCCATCGAGTCTCATCTAGTAGCTAAATAAATTTGATAATATTGAACATATGATGCTAGTTTGCTTTCGGTGCTAAGGCAATTTTATGCAAAAGAATAGTTATTTTGAGGGATATTTTACTCAGTGGAAATCATATAGCAAAGTAGAAAAATTTAGACATGGCTGTCTTGGCAGGTTCTGCATCATGGGCATCATGGTAGCAAGTTTAAATTGTTTATGTTTTGTGGACAACAAAAAACTTGAGCGACTAATGCTTTTCTCATTTAACATTGTGAAAATACGTGGTGAATAGTTTTAAGGTTGCTTTTGTTTCTTTTGAAGTATACTCTGGAAAGAACTTTGCTTCATGCTTTTAATGGTCTTTTGTGAAGTGTGAGAAAGATAAGGAGATAGAATATGATAATATTCACATTTCCCGAGCCAATCAAGATGTGGTGGTCATATGACGATGAATAGATATGCTGATATAGCAATCTATCTATCAGAATTCCTAAAACAGGGAATGATGAAAAGTTGATTTGATCAAAGGGGGAGCAATAAGGTGAATTCAGAATTTAGCAGTCTAGGCTTACATGCCAAGGATGTAAATTTTGTTGTTATGGATGAAGGTTGCTTGTGGACATCAACATCAGCTGCCCCCTTGTTCCCAGTTTATTTCTTAAATTGTTATTTGTACATAATTGGTTTTAAGAAATCTCATATGGTAGGGAAGTGGATGATTCTTGAGCGGCTTGGCATTTAGAGTAGCATGATGGATGATGTTGCTGTTTCTTGGTGAGAATATTCAATGACCTAGGCCTTGTCATTGTTGCTAGCATGCTCAAACAATACAAGTTCAGCCTTTGTTGTGGGTTTTTTTGTTACGAAGTTACTGTAATTTTTGTTCCTAAAATTCTAAAATGATTTTTATGGGATGACAATATATCCAGAAATAGAGATTTGGTGTCTTTCTTTTTTTTCTCTCTTCTGCTTCTGATTGTGTGCCATTTGTTTCATTGTTTACTTATTTGCCATGCAAAGAAGCTGAAATATGTCAATGAATGTTACAGTGACCTATTAATTTTTTAAATTATATGATATATAATAATTTTTGAGTTATAAATTAGCCTGATGTCACCATAAATGTGGTCTCTCCCCCCCCCCCCCCCCCCAAACAAAAAAAAAAAAAAAAAAAGAAAGAACAAAAGGGACACGGCCACTTACACACAAAAAAAATGCAAGACTACTGGCGGGCTTCATGTTATAACCCAACTGGCTGCTTTATTGTAATTCATGAGAACTTATATCTTATTTTTCCATTTCATCATTTATCAGTCATGTGTTTGTTAGCATTTTAGTACTTTCTCAAATGAATGTACTTGTGAAGTAGATTATTCTTGGATTTAGTTTTATATTTTTTCTTTTGGATAAATTTTCCAACTCCACTTAGTTGCTTCTTGATCATTCACTTGGTAATGATGCATAGATATTCTCTGAGAGAAGAGGTCAATGGGAAGCAGCAACCCAGTCTCAGGAGTTTGCTCAGGACTCTTCAACGATACTACAGCAATATGTACATGGATGCTGAAAAGCAGCATGCTATAAATGTGTAGGTTATGACAACTTTCTTCTGTCAACCAGCTATGACCTCATGCATGCTTTCCATTTTTGTTTCATTATACCCATTTTTGAGTAGATATGGTCTTCTACACTATAGGTTCCTGGGGCACTTCCAACCCCAACAAGGTAAACCGGCACTTTGGGAACTGGATTCAGATCAGCATTACAATGTTGGTAGGCTTGGTGCCTTTGCCGGTGAAAATGCTAGGTATTCATGACCCATGTTCATCTGTTTTTACTCCTGCACATAATCTGTTTTTTCTCTATGCACTATCATGCAATAGTACCACAACTTCATGTAGAAGTTAGTTGCCTACACATCACACCATTGTAATTGTAGAGACTTAATTTAAAGTACCCGCATGCATGCACATAGACCCATGGAAGGATTTGGCATGATAATCTAATGATCCTTATATAGTCATGGTATTGCTGATGATGTAAATAACTACCCTATTAGACTTCATATATTTGTGTATATGCATGTGTGTGTAAAACTTTTTGGTGAAAGATTCAATCATTCTGGAGTCAGTGATGGATTATCGAAACGTAAGACTTAAATTGTTGATTTTGATTCAATTTCAAAAGTTCTTAGAACCAAAGATCATATGTTTTAAAGATATCTAACCTCAAGTATTATTAGTATTATTGTGCTAAAATATGTGATAGGACACATGTAATATCCCCAAACTACATTCTATGAAATCCCCAGTCTAAACTATGTAATTTATGTTTCATCTTCCTCATGGCCTTGTTACCCACATCTCTCTCTCTCTCTCTCTTTCTCTCTCTCTCTCTCTCTCTGTGTGTGTTTTTTTTTTTTTTTAGGAGGAGGGGGGGAGGTCTATCTATTTATCTATTCTAGCTATCCCCGATCTGTCTAATGAACAATCTTGGAAATTAAAAAAAATTGTTTGGGATTGCCAAAATAGCTACTTGCTTTTATCAAGTTTTTCATAGCCTCGGCAAAAAAGTTATTGCCAATATACCTCTCTTCTCCTTTTTCCTCACCTTGGATCTTGACAACTAGAATTATAATTTTGTATTAGTTGAGTATTAAATGTGCTTCCTTTATCTAATTAACTCCCCCACCATCTCACCATTTTCCCTTATTCTTGCTTAGCATTGATGCCATGTATTACATGGGTCCTCTTATATAAATCTTTTAACATAATAACAATAAACATAACGATATAGGCATTAATACTGTGTTAATGTGTCACAGATTCACAGTAAAGTTCATGTACATCTTTTAAATGCAATAATTTTTTTTTATAATAATAATGCATTATGGAAGGTAAATGATATAGATAGCATCAATTATGTTTATTAACATAGGATTTTTTTGTCAAAAATGATTCAAATTGGTTGGGTTTGAAAGAATTACCCAGACCTTTTTTTTCTTTCTTTTATTATTATTTTTTTAATTGAGCCAAGTAGTTAGTACAAACACGCACTAATTATATTAGCCTTACAAAAGACTAGCATGTCTCACTCAACAAATTACATCAATTCACTGAGAAAGTTGGTTATGTTGTGGGGGATGAAGGTCAGTTACGTTGTAGGTTCGTTGAATCTCTCCTTACTCACTTGAGCCTACTTCTTGTTGCTTCTAAAATTAAGAAAAAAGAATTACTTAATCAAGCAGACCTAGAGATGTGGATCATCCAAGGCACATTGACATGGTGTGCTCCTCTTGTTCGAATCGGATTTTGAAACCAAACTTATCCTGAGGAGGGGATAGATGCTCCTAGCTCAACCATAGACACTCTAAGATCCTCTTTCCAACCTGCTCCCATTCCTTTATCCCTGGTTCAAATTTGGATGTTGCCTAATCAACAAAAGACTTCAAATTTCTTAGGAGTTGGGTTTGATGCCCAAAGAAATGAATGATACTTTCTCATGCCAGTCATAGTAACTCAAGGACATCAATGGTTCAAACAAAATTCACTGTCTTTCTTTCTCATTCACTCTACTCTTTCACAAATGGATAAATACCTATAAAAATGAACATATGTGGGCAAGGAAATTTTGTGCAAGACTGCTTCCCTTGCAATTGTTGCTATTGTTGTAAGGGTCATAGAGAAAAAATACCCAAAACAATTGCACCATCATGTAAGGCACTTCATGTTGACTTATGCACTTTTAAGTGATTGTCAGCGTAAAGTACCATAAATCACCAGAATAATAGGTTTTCCAATTCCTTGCAAGAATCTGATAACAGATATTGTTTACTCAAATAACTCCAGATCTCCCTTTGTCTTGGATGTGAAGGCAACCACAAGCATAGTCTCTTAAGGACTAAATTTTCTTATGCACTTAAGGACTTGATATTATTAAACCTGGGTAAAATCTAGGATGTCTAAAACCGATCTACAGGCTTGCCTTCGACATCATTCATTGTCTTATTCAAATCTCTGTTTAATTCTTACTCCTGGAAGACCCCCGACCCCAAGCTTGATTTTGTTGCACTGCCTTGAAAATGAGTGGTTATGCTCATCATCTGATTGATGAGATACTTCATATAAGGATATAAGTTCAAGATGACCTCTAACTGAACATTCATTCTCAAGATGAATCAAGGCACAAATGTTTTCATCAAGTTAGGTTTTACTTAAGTGCCATGCACAAGTGCGGCACATCAAAAAGCCAAGAATATTTTTTTAAGCAAAAGAAATATGACTCCAAATGGATGTGATGCAAGCATTCCCACAAACTCATAATAAAGTCTCTTAATACTGTTTAATGGCTCCATGTGCATTTAGAAACACACTTTTGCTAGTATATGCATTTGTGTGCGTGTACATGTTGACACTTGTGCAAGTTCCTGCCTGCCGTATTAGTGATACAATATGGTGTGGACTTTGAGATGGCTTCATGCATAAACAAGGAGTCTCTCCAAAACATATGATTTTTTATTAGGAGACATTTTTATCATGTAAATCACATCCAATGGTTCAGATTTCAATTTTCATCTATCATCATTGATTTTGGTAGTTGATGTAAAGTCCTCACTTTATCATCTATCATCATTGATTCTGGCAGTCAATGTTCGCTTTATCATCCTATTTGTATTATATATGCATGTATTTTCTAGGTACAAGGGTATACGCTATTGGTAAACATTCATAGTTTCTCTTTGTAGGACATTTATTAACAGATCCCAATCAGATGGCATCATTCTATGTGAAAGTAGCAGCCCTCTATCTACCTGCAGTGTTGAACAGAAAGAACTGTTAAACTCAGCATTGCCTCCAAGAATGCACAAACATAGAAATGGCAAACATCTTTGTGATTCCATGCCACAAATTTCAACTTGTGAAAGCAATATGCCATATTCTGGGTCAGCACATTCATTGTCCACTTTTGGTGCATTTTAAAAAACTTGCTCTCTAAATTGTTTCTGCATTCTGAATATGTATAGTCAAATAGAAGGGATTCATTGTGGCATCCTTTTACTTTTGCATGCCTACTTAAAACAAATTGCATAAAGTTTTTTCTTTTAATAATTACTCTCATATAATTTCTTAAAGCATTATCAATATTCGGAACTCAATAAATGTGCTTTGATTTTGTCATTTTGATTTCTATATTTTCTAAAATGAAGGTTGGTGTGTCTTGTTTTAAAATGTGAATTGATATTCACCCTTTGTTTAGTTACATGGACAATAAATAGGAAAAGTTCATTTCATTTTACCTTACAAATAGATGCCAATGATTATCATTACATTATAAACATGTCTTTGATCTACTTTTCGCAAGCCTAATGTTAAAATTTTCATGTTGCTTTTTTTCCTGTGATGTTAATAGGCTAATATTCCTTCTTTTTTTTTTATAAATACACACTAGTAATGTCTCACAGGCAACGTTCTGTAGATAGTGGACATGGTTATTTTACTGAACATAGATTTGATGAATCAAACTTTTCAAATTTTCTGGACCTTGATTGGTTTTCGTCATCTGGGAATTTATGCGAGGAGGAAACTTCTAAAAGGTGATATTCTGTCGATGCTGCTCTACTTGCTATTCACCACTGCTTCATTTTTTTGTTATTTTCTTTTTTGCAAGATTTCTTCATTCCTACTTGTACTTAACAAAAGTATGATGCATTTTCACACAGGATAGATAACAGGATGCCATAGGTTACTAAAATTAACTTTCCAGAAGAAAATAAATAAACATAGATATTCTGTTTACAGGGCACGGCTTGGCTCAGAGACAAAGAAACTATCTAGAACACAGGAGGCCACCCGATCAGTTACTAGAAGCCACAAATACAAGAAAACTAGCTGTTTCACTCAAATGGTTCAGAATAACAATGTCATACATTCATATCCTTCCATCGAAGATTGGGTTGCTCCTTCCATGTGGTTTACAGCAACTTTGCCTGGTCAGATGCAAGCTGCAATTCTAGCTATAAGGGCTATAAAGGTATGAGCTACCACAATTAGTATTTTCCTTATTTTAATCACCAAAGTTTGGAGGTCCATTGGAGGTGATCAAACAATGGATCAACTCTACAGGTTAATTTCTTGAGAACTATGACAGTAAAAGAATTACATTGCAATATGGATGATCGTCTGTTGACTGAGGAAGCCTTGTGGAGCTTCAGAGCTTTCATGCAGGAAATAATGGGAAAGAATTTGAATAATTTTATTTTGTTTCTACAACAATAGTTTCCAATCTATATAAAGAACAAAGATATTGGAGGATAACTTCATTCTATGTAACTGCCTATCCAATAGAGATTGTTGTTTATTTTCTTGGGTAGGACTTTGCCAAATTTAGGCCAACCCTGGGTCCATTGGCAAATCCATTTTTGACAATGTAAACAAATACTTAGCACATTATAAAGACATCTAGTTTTCTTTTTTTTAAAAAAAAAAATCACACTATACAATAATTCAAAACAAAGATGCTAACTAGCTCTCTTGCATTCTTTCCCAAGAAGGGTGAATATGACATCCTCCTAAGAATATTTTTGCTTTGTGATGGTTGATCTTAGTGAAGGCAAATAATAAAGTTTGCAGACATTATGAACACATGGTGTCAAGGGGCTTCTTGGGAAGGACATCTTATTTGAGACTAAAAATGGAAAGATAATGTGGTAGCAAAGAGCAAATCTAAGGAGATAAATCTATACAATATGATGCCTATTACTAAATCGATACTAATTTATTCCCTAATCCATGTAAAATATTTTATGGACCCTATGGTTTAAGGCATTAAACTTTTGGAGTGATGGATAGGAGTTTGAGGGCCTAAGATAAGCTTATTTTTTTACTAATTAGATGAGCAACAGAAGAGTTAGATCATGCTGATGATTGTTTTCACTAAGGAATGCATATAGAGTGGTGATTGCTCCAATTATTAAAGAAATAATTTTTATTTTTTAAAAAATATAATCAGATGGTTCCTTCATCCGTCATGCTGAGTCACCCGAGCCATTGCGACACCAGGTTCACATTTGCTTCTTAATCTTATTCATTCTAGAGCATTTCAAGGCCCTTCAATATTTTATAAAAACTCTCTTATAATAAAAATCATCGCAGTTTTAAATGCTATAGTAATAGTCATTACAACAATTAAGAATGTAACCTATTGTATCATGTCGCATTGGATTTTAACACATTGAATGCGTTAGGGAGAAATAATGGAAAATAATTCGGTAGTTTCAATTCTATTTAATTTCTTAATAAAAATTATTATCAACTTAATATTTTATTCATATCTTTTTAACTTGATGTGGACTAATCAAAATTTAATTATGAATCCATCTTAGTGAAGCTCATTCGGATAATAGATGATTTCTTTAAAAAAAATTATATAATTCAATAGTTTAGCTGATATTTATATAAGTTAAATCAAAAAATTATATTTATAATAAAAATCTTTAATATGTTAAAATTAAATTAAGTCCTTGAAATTTATTAACAATATAATAGAATAGAAAAAGATAAATAAAAAAGGAAAAATAATTATTATTAATAAATAAATAGTGTTGTTATTAAAAGAATTTATTTAAAAACTTTGTATAATTGTCATAACCTCCGTTATAACGGTTAGTTGTGGTTCATCAAAGACAACTTATTAGGAGTCCAGAATTAAGGAGATTAATTAAATAATATCTTGCTATTTGTCATTCTAATATCAGTGAAGGGTATGTAAATAATTTATGAATCAAATATTTTATATTTAACTATATCGATTGTTTCCAGGTGGGAACCGTCGCCTCGCTCCCCCTCCCTCTCTCCCTCTCCTCGCTTCCCCTCCCTCTCTCCCTCTCCCTCTCCCTCTCTCTCTTCCGTCTCCCTCTCCCAGCCCTCTAAATCTCCTCCCATTCTCTGTAGACCGAAGCAACTTCACATCCCCCTTTGTGACGATCGGCACCCTAAATCTTTCTTCGAAGATCGCTTCCGATTGCAACGATCGGCGCCCTAAATGATTCTTTGATGCGCCTTCGATTCGATGGTGAGCCGTCTCTCCCTTTCTCCCTCTCTTTCTTCATATCTCCGTCTCTTTGTTTGGAATGTGCTTGATTCTCATCTGAAGTGTATGCTGTTACGCCTTTTCTTGATTCCTTTCTGATAAGTTCAAAGATTCGTTTTAAGTTCTTATTTTGATTTTGGTCCGAAATCCCAATCTAATCTATTTGTGCCTATCCATTCTGTTTAATTGAAAATTTTGCTAATAAGTATGGGGTTTTAATCTTCAAGGTTTTATTTTCTCCTCTAACCCACGAATACAGGAATAAAACAAGTTCTTTTTTTTGTTCTTGGATTCAGTGTATAATAATCTGCTGGGTTTGATATGATGCAAGTGAATATTGTTGGTGATTTTGGTTAATCAAGTAGGTCCTGGTGGTTCTTCACAGGCTTAATTGCCCCTTTTTATCTGAATCAAGATTTTCTTATTTGTATGATTAACAATGTGTGGCTTTTGTATGATGAAAGGGGATTATTTTTGTTAATCTTGGAGGATTTTCTATTCGTTAACTTGGAATGGTTTGATTAGAGATCCACAGTCACCCAAGAAGTCGTGTAATCTGTTCATTTTCATTTCTTTTCCCATTCACTCGTTCAATATTTTTTTTCTTGAGTTGTCTTGTCATAGTTTGCACGTCTTGCGTCCATAGATTTGGGAAGTAGGCTTGTCATGATATTCTTTAGTTATAGCCCCTCTTCTTCTCCATTTCTCCCAAACCCTATCGCCACAAATCTTTTCCCTATACTCTTTGGTCCTCTTCCTTGTCCCTTTGCCTCCATTGCCTCCCTAAATCTATCTTTTTAGGATTTAAAAGTTTTCAAAGAGATTTAGGGATTTTAGGAGGTTTAGATTTCTAAATTTTAGATTTAGGATTTAGGGTTTGGATTTGAATTTGAATTTTAGGGTTTTGAGGTTTAGAGTTATGGGGTTAAGGATTTAAGGATTTATGTGTTTAGGATTTTAGGGTTTAGAGTTTAAGATTTAAGGTTTAGGATTTTGGGTTTAAGGGTTTGGGGTTTGGGGTTTTTGAGTTTTTGGGGTTTTCGGTGTTTGAGGTTTTAGGGTTTTGGGGTTTTAGGGATTTAAGGTTGAGGGTTTAGGGTTTAGGTTTTTTTATTTACATTTTACGGTTTAGGGATTTAGATTTTAAGTTTAGGTGTTTAGGTTTAGGGTTTAGGGCTTATTGTTTTAGAGGGTTGAGGGTTTTAGGTTTTAGGGCTGATTTTATGGTTTAGGGTTTTTGGGTTCGGGGTGTAGGGTTTTAGGGTTAAGGTTTTAAGAATCAGGGTTTAGGGCTTTTAGGTTTTAGGGTTTTGAGTTTTAGAGTTCAGAGTTTTTAGCATTTTAGGTATAAGGCTTAGGGTTTTTAGGTTTGGGGTTTAAGGGTTCAGGGTTTTTAGGTTTAGGGTTTTAGGGACTAGAGTTTAAAGGTTTATGGGTTAAAGTTTTTAGGTGTTTAGAGTTTAGGGTTTAAAGGGGTTTAAGGTTTTTAAGGTTTTAAGGGTTTTTAGTGGGTTTAAGGGTTTTTAGGGGATGTAGGTTTTAGGGTGTTGTAGGAGCTCATGAAAAATCATTGGGATGATTACTTCTAGAGTGAAAGGCTTTAGGAGTCTAAATATGATATCAATGAGGTTGGTCTCTTCTCTTATTTGCCTGGCTACATGATATGTTGATATTTGTTTTACTATTGCCTTATTTTTAAACATCATCTACCTTCTTGAATTCTCTCCTAGTTTTGCATTGTGTTGTCTTAAACCCTTAACACCTCTAAACCCTAAACCCTAAACCTCTTTAAGCCCCTCTAAACTTCGAACCCTAAACCTCTTTAAATCCTAAACCTTAAACCCTAAATTCCTTTAAACCTAAAACTCTAAACCCTAAACCCTAAATCCCTTTAAACCTTGAACCCTAAACCTCTCTAAACCCTAAACCTTAAACGCTAAATTCCTTTAAACCTAAAACTCTAACCCCTAAAAACCCTCTAAACCTTAAACTCTAAAACCTTCTAAACACTAAATACTAAACTCTCAACCCTAAAACCCTAAACCCCTAAACCCCAAACCCTAAACCACTCCAAACCTTTAAAACCCTAAACACTAAACCCCACTCAACCCTAAACCTTAAACCACTCTCAATCCTAAATACAAAATCCTTAAGCCCTAAACCCTAATCCTAAACCTTATACCCTCTAAACCCTAAACCTCTTTAAACACTATGCCCCTCTAAACCCCTCTAAACCCAAAATTCTAAAATCCAAAACCCCTAAATCCTAAATCCCTCTAAACTCTAAAACCCTCTAAACCCCTTTAAACCCTAAAACCCTAAGCTCATAAACCCTAAACCTCTCTAAACTCTAAGCCTTAAACCCTAAACCTTAAATCCATCTAAATTCAAAACTCTCAAAACCTTAAAACCCTCTAAACCCTAAACACTAAGCCCTGAAGCCCTAAACCCCTTTATACCCCAAACCCTACACCGCTAAACCATAAACCTCACTAAACCCTAAACCCTTAAACCATAGACCCTTCTAAACCCTAAAACCTAAAACCCTCTAAATCCTAAACCCTATATCCTATACCCCCCTCAAACCTAAAGCACTCTAAACCCTCAACCCTAAACCACTCTAAACACTAAACCCTAAACCCCTAAACCCAAAACCCCTAAGATTTTATAAAATTAATTATAACTGATTGAATTATAAATTGTTAATCACATGGACTTACAAATTATAGAATGTTAGGCTAAATTATTTAAATCATAAACCCTAAACCTTAATTAGGGGAGTGATGAGACATTAGAATCTCACTCATCTTAAATCAATATCATATATTTCTGATAATTCTTATGCACTAAATCAACTTTAATAATCACGATAACATATGAATAATATATCAGTTCACCATTAAGTAACATAATCCAAAATTAGAGTTTATATTATAATGTTTCATAGCAATATTTTATAGTTCATTATATAATATTTGATAGCATAATATTTTATAATTTGTAAGGTCATGTGATTTACAATTTACATTTTAATCGATAGTAGTTAAGGGTTTACACCCTAAACCCTAAAACACTTACACCCCAAACCATTAAACTCTAAAACCATTAAATTAAAACCTCCTAAAAACCATAAAACCCCTAAAGCCTAAACCTTAAACCCTAAAGCCCTAAAAACCTAAAACCCTAAAATCCTAAACCTTAAAGACCATTAAATCCTAAAACCCTAAACCCTAAACCCTCTTAAACCCTAAAATCCTAAAACCCTAAAACCTGAACATAGAACACTAAACCTTGAACCCTTAAAACCCTTAACTCTAGACCCTAAACCCCAAACCCCAAACCTCAAATGCTAAACCCCAAATCCTAAACTCTAAACCCTCTAAAACCCTAGTCCCTAAACCCCTAAACCCCAACTCTAAGCTACTTTAAACCCTGAACACTGAACCTCTCTAAACCGAAGTCCTAAGTCCCTCCAAACCTAAAACCCGAAACCCCTAAGACTTGAACCCTAAAACTTGAACCTTAAACCCTTAAAACTTGAACCCGAACCCCTAAACCTCGAACCCCTAAAACCTTGAACTCCTAAACCCTCAACCCTAAATCCTAAACCCCTAAACCCCAAAACTAAAACCCAAAGCCCCCTAAAACCCTTAAACCATAACTACTAAACACTTAAAACAAACCCCCTAAAAACCCTAAACCCAAAAACACTAAACCCTTAAACCCAATATCCATAAATCCTACTAAAAACTCATGAACCCTTAAAGCCCTAAACTCCCACCTTTCTGGCCCAACCCCAAAACTCTAAATCCTAAATCCAAAGCCCAAAACCCTAAAATCCCAAATCCTCAACACCCTAAACCCTAAACCCAAAACCCTAAACACCGTAAAATACTAGAACCCCCAAAACCCTTAAACCCTTAAACCTAAAACCCCTAAACCCATAACCTTCAAACATAAAACCCTAAACTCAAAACCTTAAAGACCTAAAAGCTTAACCCTAAATGCTAAAACCTAAACCCCTAAAACCCCTAACCCTAAAACCTCTCACCTTAGACCCCTAAACACTAAAACCTTAAGCTTTAAAACCTTAAAACCATTAAAACCCAAAACCGCAAACCCTAAAGCTTAAACCCTTAAACCCCTAAACCCTCCTCAAAGCCTAAATTCTAAACACAAATTTCTAAACCCTTAACCCTAGAACCCTAAAACCCCAACCCTAAAACCTTAACCCGAACCCCAAACCTATAAAACCAAAACCATAAACCCGTAAGAATTAAACCTAAAACCTGAACCCTAAAACCTGAACCCAAACCCTAAACCTCGAATCCCCAAAACCTTGAACCCTTGAACCCTCAATCCCAAATCCTAAATCCCTAAACCCCAAAATTAAAACCCAAAACCCTAAAAACCTAAACCCCAAGCTTAAAAAACTAAAAAACCGCAAACCCCAAATGGCTACTAAAACCTAAACCACCCAAAAACCCTAAAACCCGAAAACCTTAAACCCAATCCCCCAAAACCCTTAAACCATAACCACTAAACCCTTAAAACAAAGCCCCCTAAAAATCCTAAACCCAAAAACAATAAACCCTTAAACTCAAAATCCATAAATCCTAGAAACTCTTGAGCCCTTAAAACCCTAAACTCACTCCTTCCTAGCCCCGCTTCGAAACCCTAAGTCTTAAATCCAAAGCCTAAAACCCTAAAAACCCTACACCCTAAGCCTTAAAAACATAAAACCTAAACCCTCAAGCCTAAAACCCTAAGCCATAAACCCTAAAACCTCAAGCCCCTAACCCCCTAAAATCCTAAACCCAAAACCCTAAACACCCTAAAAACCAAAAATCCTAAACTCACATACCACTAAAACCCTATTTCCTAAACTCTCAAAACCCGAAAGCCTCAAGCCTCAAAATAAAAACCTTTAAATCCCTAACTTGAAACCCTAAAACCCTAAAACCCTTAAGCCCTAAACCACTAAACCCTTAAAACAAAGCCTTCTAAAACTCCAAACCCTAAAATCCCAAACTCTAAACCCCTAAAACCCTAAAGCCCAAACACTAAACATCTCAAGCCTAAAACCCTATACCCTAAACCCCTATCCCCTAAATCCTAAACTCTTAAGATTTTATAAAATTAATTATAATTGATTGAAATATAAATTATAAATCACATGGACTTATGAATAATAAAATATCAGGCTAAACCCTTTAAATTATAAACCCTAAACCCTAATTGGGAGAGTGAAGGGACATTGGAATCTCACTCGTCTTAAATCAATATCATATATTTCTCACAATTCCTACTAATTAAATCTACTTTGATAATCATGATAATATATCAATAATACATCAGTTTACCATTGAGTAGCATAATTCAGTATTAGAGTTCATATTATAATGTTTCATAGCACAATATTATATAGTTCAAAATATAATATTTGGTAGCATAATATTCTATAATTCGTAAGTCCATGTGATTCACAATTTAGATTTCGATCAGTCATAATGAAAATTTATAGCCTGAACCTCAAAACCCTTAAATCTTAAACTCCTAAAACCTAAAAACCCTAAACCCAAAACCCAAAACCCCTAAACCAAAAAACCCTAAAATCCAAAATCTAAAAATACTTAAACCCTAAACCATTAAACCCTTAAACCCTAAAACCCATAAACCCTTAAACCTCCTTAAAAAGCATAAACCTTAAACCTTTACACCCTAAATCCTTAAAACCTTTACCTAAAATAAGTTCAAGATATGATTTTTGTGGGACTGCTTCTTGACTTTCAAGCAAATCAAATTTCTATATTATCAAAGGTAAATCAAATATGATAATCTTACATTTTCAGTAATTTGCTTACTAATATAAAATTATCAAAAATTATAAAATTCTAGATAATATAATATTATTATGAACTAAATGCCACCTTAAGTCCTAAGGAGAGCGGTCTATGACTAACGCGATAAGTCCTAACTCATGTTTGATTGGTTTTTGAGCCAGACCTTCGAGAGCATTCTACCATTGCAATTTTCAATATAATTTTTAAGTATTTGTTTGGTATTTTCTTTGAAAAATCTTTTCTAAAAAAGTTTTTCTTAAATCCATTTTGTTGGAAAAAATAAATTTACCAAATTTGCTTAACAAAAAATTTGTATAAGAAAATATCTCTAAAAATATTTTTTATATTTAATTGAAGATAATTTTATATGAGAAAATGTTAAATTGACTATAATGCACCAAAAATAAAGATTTTATGAGAATTAATTTAATATTAATTTATTTATTATAATATATGATATAATTTAGTATATTATATTATATTTATTATAGTGATGCAATATAAATATAATCTAAGTAATTTTAATTTTTAAAGCTAAAAATGCTTCTAGTGGGATGGAAAAAAAAAGGGCTCCATCAGTCATCCAATGATTTACCTTTTTCTTTTAGAACTAAATTTAGAAAAATAAGTATGGAATAATTTTTGCATCCATTTTAATCTGAGGTTGGTGGCGAGGATTTTAGGGTTTTATGATTTTTAGGGGGGTTTAGGTTTTAGGGTTTAGGGGTTTGAGGTTTTGAGGTTTTTGAGTTTTTAGGGCTTGGTTTTTAGAGATTTTAGGGTTTAGGGGTTCAAGATTTAGGGTTAAGGATTTTAGTTTGAGGTTAAGGGTTTAGGGGTTTGGGCTTTAGAGTTTGGGCTCAGGTTTTAAGGGTTTAGGGTTCATGTTTTAGGTTTGAGGGATAAAGGTTGGGGTTCAGGGTTCATGATGTCTTTGGGGTTTACGGTTCTGGTTTTATGGGTTTTAAAATTAGGGTTAAGGTTTTAAGGGTTTAAGGTTAAGGGTTTGGGAATTTGGGTCTAGGATTTAGGTTTAGGGTTTAAGATTTTAGGGTTTGGGTGTTTAAGGGTTTCAGCTTTAGGTTTCACAGTATATGGGTTTAGGGGTTTTGAGGTTTATGGTTTTAGGGTTTTATGGTTTTGATTTTGGTTTTTAAGGCTTAAGGTAAGAGGTTTTAGGATGACGATGGGTTTTAGGGATTCGAGGATTAGGTTTTGGGCTTTTAGGGTTTTAGGTTTTAGAGGTTTAGTGTTTAGGGGGTTTTAGGTTTAGGGTTTTGGGTTCAAAGTCTTTAGGGTTTGAAGGTTTCGGATTTAGGGGTTTTAGGTTTAGGGGTTTAAGGGTTTTAGGCTTAATGGTTTTTATGGTCCTAAGGGTTTAGGGTTTTTAGGATTTGAGGTTTTAGAGTTTGGGGTTTATGGCTTTTAAGGAGGTTTAAGGGTTTTTAGGGCTTTTAGGGGGTTTTGATTTGAAGGTTTTAGGGTTTAAGGGTTTAATGGTTTAGGGTTTTAGTGTTTTAGGTTTTAGGGTGTTTAGGTTTTAAGAGTTTAGGGTTTAAGGGTTTGGAGATTTAGGGTGTAAAAACTTCATTATGATTGGTTGAAATATAAATTCTGAATTTCATGGACTTACGGATTACAGAATATTATGCTATCAAATATTTTATTATGAACTATAGAATATTATGCTACGAACATTATTATATGAATTCTAATACTAAATTATGTTGCATAGGAATTGTGAGAAACATGTGATATTGATTTAAGACGAGTGATTTTTTAATGTTTCATCACTTCCCCAATTAAGGTTTACGGTTTATGATTTAAAGGGTTTAGCATAATATTCTGTAATTCATAAGTCCATGTGATTTACAATTTATAATTCAATCAATCATAATTAATTTTATAAAATCTTAAGAGTTTAGGATTTAAGGAGTTTAGGATTTAAGGGTTAAGGGTTTAGGGCTTTAGGTGTTTTTTGGTTTTAGAGCTTAGGGTTCGGTGTTTGGGTTTTAGGGTTTTGGATTTTAGGGTTTAATGGTTTAGGAAGGGGTTTTGTTTTAAGAGTTTAATAGTTTAGGGTTTAAGGGTTTTTGCTTTTTTGGGTTTTAGGGGGTTTAGGTTTTAGGGTTTTAGGGTTTAGGTTAGGGGTTTAAAGGTTTCTGGTTTGGGGCTTTAGGCTTTCGAGTTTTGGGAGTTTAGGGAATAACATTTCTGGGGGTTTGGGAGTTTAGGACTTTTGGGGTTTAAGAGTTTAGGATTTAGATGTTTAGTATTTTAGGGTATTTAGGATTTTGGGTTTAGGGTTTTAAAGGGTTGGAGGTTTGGTATTTTAGGGTTTATGGCTTAGTATTTTAGTTTTTAGGGTTTGGGGTGTATGGTTTTAGGCTTTAGATTTAGGATTTAGGATTTAGGGTTTCTAGGGGGGGGGGTGTTTAGGGTTTCAAGGGTTCAATAGTTTTTAGGATTTATAGTTTTTGAGTTTAAGGGTTTAGGGTTTTAGGGTTTAAGGGTTTGTAAGGTTTATGGTTTGTAGATTTTAGGGTTTATGATTTTTAGAGGGTTTTGTTTTAAGGGTTTAGCATTTATGGCTTAACAGTTTAGTGGTTTAGGGTTTTAGGGTTTTATTATTTTAGGGTTTAGTATTTTAGTGTTTTAGGATTTTTTGAGGGTTTAGGTTTTGGTGTACAGGGTTTAGGGTTTTCGGGTTATTCAAACTTGGGGTTTAGGGTTTTTAGGGTTTAGAGGTTTAGGATTTAGGGTCGAGGTATGGGGTTTAGGGTTTAAGGTTTGGTGGTTTAGGGTTTTAGGGGTTTGAGGTTTAGGGTTGGGGTTAAAGTTTTAAGGGTTTAGGGTTCAAGTTTTGAGTTAAGTGTTAGGGGTTTATGGTTCTAGTTTTATGGGTGTTGGGTTTAGGGTTAGGATTTTAGGGGTTTAGGGTTAATGGTGTTAGGGTTCAGGTTTTAAGGGTTTGGGGTTCTATAGGGTTCTAGTTTTATCATTTAGGGTTTAGGGTTAATAGGGTTTTAGGCTTAGGGTTTTGTGTTCAAGGGGTTTAGAGTTTGAAGGTTTTGAATTTAGGAATTTTAGGTTTAAGGGTTTTTAAGGGTAAGGGTTTCGAGGTTATTAGGATTTACCAGTCTACGGATTTAGGTTTTATGGTTTAAGGTTTAGGATTTAGGGTTTAGTGTTTGAGGTTTGAGGTTTAGGATATAGGGTGAAGGGTTTAGGATATAGGTTTAGTTTTTAGGGTTTAGGTTTTAGGGTTCAGGGATTAGTGCTTTAAAATTTTAGGGTTTAAGAGGTTTTAGGGTTTAGCGTTTAAGATTTTAGTGTTTAATGGTTTTTAAGGTCAAGGATTTTAGGGTTTTAGGTTTTTAGGGTATTCAGGTTTAAGGTTTAGGGATTAGTAGTTTTAGGGTTTTTAGGAGGTTTTAATTTCATGGTTTTAGGGTTTAATGGTTTGAGGTTTAAGTATTTTTAGGGGTTAGGGTGTAAACCCTTAAATAATATCGATTAAAATGTAAATTGTAAATCACCTGGATTTACCAATTATAGAATATTATGTTATTAAATATTATATAATGAATTATAAAATATTGCTATGAAATATTATAATATGAACTCTAATTCTATATTATGCTACTCAATGGTGAACTGATATATATTATGGATATGTTATCATGATTATCAAAGTCGATTGAGTGTATAAGAATTGTCAGAAATATATGATCTTGATTTAAGATGAGTGAGTTTCCAATGTCCCATCACTCCCCCAACTAGGGTTTAGGGTTTATGATTTAAAGGGTTTAGCCTAACGTTCTGCAATTCACAAGTCTATGTCATTCATAATTTATAATTCAATCAGTTATAATTAATTTTATAAAATCTTAGGGTTTAGATTTTAGGGTTTTAGGGTTTAGTATTTAGAGGGGTTTAGTGTTGAGGGTTTAGAGGGCTATAGGGTTGAAGGTGGTCTAAGGTTTAGGGTTTTAGAGGTTCGGAGTGATTTAGGATTTAGAGAGGTTTAGGGTTGAAAGGGTTTTATGGTTTAGGGTTTAGGGTTTAGAGGGGTCTATGGTTTAGGGATTTAGGGTTTGGGGTTTAGAGGGGTTTGGGTTTTCAGGGCTCAGTGTTTGGGGTTTAAAGGTGTTTAGGGCTTTGAGTGTTTAGAGGGTTTTAGGGTTTAGAGTGGTTTAGGGTCTAGATGGGTTTAGGGTTTAGTGTTTAGAGTTTAGATAAGTTTAGTGTTTAGCATTTAGGAGTTTAGGGTTCAAGGTTTAAAGGGTTTTAAGGTTTAGAGGAGTTTAGGGTTTAGGATTTAGGATTTAGAGGGGTTTGCAGTTTAGGGGTTTAGAGGGCTTTAGGGTTGAGGAGGGTTTAGGGTTTAGGGTTTAGGATTTGGGATTTAGAGGGGTTTGGGTTTTCAAGGTTTAGTGTTTGGTGTTTAAAGGTGTTTAGGGCTTTGAGGGTTCAGAGGGTTTTAGGGTTTTAAGGGGTTTAGGGTTTAGATGGGTTTAGGGTTTAGGGTTTAGTGTTTAAAGCTTAGAGAGGTTTAGGGTTTAGGGTTTAAGGGTTTAGGCTTCAAGGTTTAAAGGATTTTAGGATTTAGAGAGGTTTAGGGTTTAGGATTTAGCGCTTAGAGGAGTGTGGTTTAGGGGTTTAGAGGGCTTTAGGGTTGAGGGGGCTTTTGGTTTAGGGTTTTAGAGGTTTGAAGTGGTTTAGGGTTTAGAGGAGTTCAAGGATTAGGGTTTAGAGGGGTCTACGATTTAGGGGTTTATGGTTTAAGGGTCTAAGGTTTAGGGTTTAGAGAGGTTTAGGGTTTCAAAGCTTAATGTTTAGGGTTTTGATGAATTTTGAGTTTAGGTGGTTTTAGGTTTAGGGTTTAGGATTTAGAAGGCTTTAGGGTTTAGGGTTTAGATTTTAGAGAGGTTTAGGGGTTAGGGGTTTAGGGTTCAAGATTTAAATGGTTTTAGGGTTTAGAGGTGTTTAGGATTTAGGGGTTTAGGGACTAGGGTTTTATAGGGTTTAAGGTTTTTGGATTTTGGGTTTTGAGGGCTTAGAGTTTAGAGAGGTTTAGAGTTTAGATGGGTTAGGGGTTTAGGTTTTAGGGTTTAGGGCTTAGGGTTTAAAGGATTTAGGGTTTAGAGGGGTTTAGGGAAGGGTTTAGGATTTAAAGGGTTTTAGGGTTGAGAGTGGTTTTGGGTTTTGGAGGTTTGGAATGGTTTAGGGTTTGGTGTTTTAGGGATTTAGGGTTTAAAGGGTTTTAGGGTTGAGAGGGGTTTTGGATTATGGAGGTTTGGAGTGGTTTAGGGTTTGGTGTTTTTAGGGATTTAGGGTTTAAGTGTTTAGGATTTAAGGTTTAGAAGGTTTTAAAGTTTAAGGTTTAGATGGTTTTTAGGGTTTAGGAGGGGTTTAGGGTTGTGGGTTTAGAGGGGTTTAGGATTTAGGGTTTAGATAGGTTTAGAAAGGTTTAGGGTTCAAGTTATAAAGGGGTTTAAGGTTTAGGGGTTTAGGGACTAGAGTTTTAGAGGGTTCAAGGGTTTAGGGCTTGGGGTTTGGGGTTTAGGTTAAGGGTTTTAGGGTTCAAGGTTTAGTATTCTGAGTTCAGGTTTTAGGATTTAGGGTTTTGGGTTTTAGGATTTTAGGGTTTAAGAGGTTTTAGGTTTTAGGGTTTAATAGTTTTTAAGGTTTAGGATGTTGGGGTTTTAGGTTTTTAAGGCTTCCAGGTTTAAGGTTTAGGGTTTAGTGGTTTCAAGGGTTTTAATTTCATAGTTTTAGGGTTTAATGGTTTGAGGTTTAAGTGTTTTAGGGTTTAGGGTGTAAACCCTTAAATAATATCAATTAAAATATAAATTGTAAATCACATGGACTTACCAATTATAGAATATTATTCTATCAAATATTATATAATGAACTATAAAATATTACTATAAAACATTATAATATAAACTCTAATTCTGTATTATGCTACTCAATGGTGAACTGATATATATTATGGGTATATTATCATGATTAACAAAGTTGATTTAGTGCATAAGAATTATCAGAAATATATGATCTTGATTTAAGATGAGTGAGATTCCAATATGCCATCACTCCCTCAACTAGGGTTTAGGGTTTATAATTTAAAGGGTTTGGCCTAACATTCTGCAATTTGTAAGTCAATGTGATTCACAATTTATAATTCAATCAGTCATAATTAATTTTATAAAATCTTAGGGCTTAGATTTTAGGGGTTTTTGATTTTAATATTTAGTGTTTAGAGGGGTTTAGTTTTGAGGGGTTAGAGGAATATAGGGTTGAAGGTGGTCTAAGATTTATGGTTTTAGAGGTTTGGAGTCATGTAGGGTTTAGAGAGGTTTAGGGTTTAGGGTTTAAATGGATTTATGGTTTAGGGTTTAGGGTTTAGATGGGTCTATGGTTTAGGAATTTAGGGTTTAGTTGGGTTTATGGTTTAAGGGTCTAGGGTTTAGGGTTTTGAGGGGTTTAGGGTTTCAGGGCTTCATGTTTGGGTTTTAAAGGTGTTTAAGGCTTAGAGGGTTTAGAGGGTTTTAGGGTTTTAAGGGGTTTTGGGTTTAGATGGGTTTAGATGGGTTTAGGGCTTAAAGGGGTTTAGGGTTTAGTGTTTAGAGTTTAGAGAGGTTTAGGGTTTAGGATTTAAGGGTTTAGGGCTCAAGGTTTAAAGGGTTTTAGGGCTTAGAGGGGTTTAGGATTTAGGGGTATAGGGACTAGGGTTTTAAAGGGTTTAGGGTTTTAAGATTTAGGGTTTAAAGATGTTTAGGGTTTAGGGTTTAGAGGGGTTTAGGGTTTAGGGTTTAGAGAGGTTTAAATGGGATAGGGGTTTAGGATTTTGGGTTTAGGGCTCAAGGTTTAAGGATTTTGGGTTTAGAATTTAGGGTTTAGAGGAGTTTAGGGTAGGGTTAAGGGTTTAGAGGGTTTTAGGGTTGAGAGGGGTTTAGGGTTTAGGTTTTTAGAGGTTTGGAATGGTTTAAGGTTTGGAGTTTTTGGGGGTTTACAGTTTTAGGATTTTAGGGTTTAAGATTTTTAGGGTTTTAGAGCTTAAGGTTTAGATGGTTTTAAGGCTTTAAGGGGTTTAGGTTTGTGGGTTTAGAGGGGTTTAGGATTTAGGGTTTAGAGAGGTTTAGAAAGGTTTAGGGTTCAGGGTTTTAAGGGATTTAGGGTTTAGGGGTTTAGGGCCTAGAGTTTTTGAGGGTTCAGGATTTCAGGGTTTAGGGTTTAGGGTTTAGTGTTTGGGGTTTAGGATTTTAGGATTTAGGATATAGGGTTTACGTGTTTAAGGGTTTAGGGTTTTAGGATTTTAAGGTTTAAGAGTTTTTAGGGTTTAGGGTTTAATGGTTTTTTAAGGTTTAGGATTTTTGTTTTTTATGTTTTTAAGGGTTTAGGGGTTTTAGGGTTTTTAGGGAGTTTTAATTTCATGGTTTTAGGGTCTAATGGTTTGAGGTTTATGTGTTTTAGGGTTTAGGGTGTAAACCCTTAAATATTATCAATTAAAAGGCAAATTATGAATCATATGGATTTACAAATTATAGAATACTATGGTATCAAATATTATATAATGAACTATAAAATATTGCTATGAAACATTATGATATGAACTCTAATTCTTGATTGTGCTACTCAATGATAAACTGATATGTTATTGATATGTTACCATGATTATCAAAGTCGATTTAGTACATAAGAATTATGAGAAATATATGATATTGATTTAAGATGAGTGAGATTCCAATGTCCCATCACTCTCCCAATTAAGGTTTAGGGTTTATGATTTAAAAGGTTTAGCTCAACATTCTATAATTTGTAAGTTCATATGATTCACAATTTATAATTCAATCAGTCATAATTAATTTTATAAAATCTTAGGGGTTTAGGGTTTTAAGGTTTAGGGGTTTAGGGTTTAGTGTTTAAAGTGGTTTAAGGTTAAGGGTTTAGAGGGCTTTAGGGTTGAGGGAGTTCTAGGGTTTAGGGTTTTAGAGGTTTGGAGCGGTTTAGTATTTTAGAGGGATTTAGGGTTTAGGGTTTAGAGGGTTTTAGGGTTAGGATTTAGGGTTTAGAGGGGTCTATAGTTTAGGGGTTTTGAGGGCTTTAGGGTTGAGGGAGGGTTTAGGTTTTAGGGTTTTAGAGATTTAGAGGGGTTTAGGGTTTAGGGGTCTAAGGTTTGGGGTTTAGAGGGGTTAAAGGTTTCAAGGCTTTGTGTTTAGGGTTTAAAGGGTTTTAGGGTTTGATGGGTTTTGGGTTTAGGTGGTTTTAGGGTTTAGGGTTTAGCCTTTAGAGGGGTTTAGAGTTTAGAAAGCTTTAAGGTTTAGGGGTTTAGGGTTTAGAAGGTTTTAGGATTTAGAGGGGTTTAGGTTTTAAGGGTTTAGGAACTAGGGTTTTAAAGGGTTTAGGGTTTTAGGATTTGGGTTTAAAGGGGCTTAGGGTTTAGAAGGGTTTAGAGGGGCTTAGGGTTTAGAGGGGTTAGGGTTTTGGGTTTTGGATTTAGGGCTTAGGATTTAAGGATTTTAGGTTTAGGATTTAGGATCTAGACGGGTTTAGGGAAGGTTTTATGGTTGAGAGGGATTTAGGATTTTAGAGGTTTGGAGTGATTTAGTGTTTGGTGTTTTTAGGAGTTTAGGGTTTTAGGGTTTAGTTTTTAGGGTTTAGAGGGTTTTAGAGTTTAAGGTTTAGATGGTTTTTAGGAGTTAAGGAGGTTTAGGGTTTTAGTTTTGGAGGGGTTTAGGATTTAGAGTTTAGAGGGGTTTGAAGAGGTTTAGGGTTCAGAGTTTAAAGGGGTTTAGGGACTAGGGTTTTAGAAGGTTTAGGGTTTTAGGGTTTTAGAGGGTTTAGGATTTTAGGGTTTAGGGTTTAGGGTTTACAATTAAGGGTTTTAGGGTTCAAGGTTTAGTGTTTTGAGTTCAGGTTTTAGGGTTCAAGGTTTAGTGTTTTGAGTTCAGGTTTTAGGGTTCAAAGTTTAGGGTTTTAAAGGTTTAAGATTTTAGTGTTTTAGGTTTTTAGGGCTTTCGAGTTTAAGGTTTTAGTGTTTTTAGGGGTTTTTAATTTCATGGTTTTAGGATTTAATGGTTTGGGGTTTAAGTATTTTAAGGTTTAAGGTGGAAACCTTTAAATAATATCGATTAAAATGTAAATTGTAAGTCACATAGACTTACCAATTATATAAAATTATGTTATCAAATATTATATACAGAACTATAAAATATTACTATGAAGCATTATAATATGAACTCTAACTCTAGATTATGCTACTCAATGATGAACTGATATATATTATGGATATGTTATCATGATTATCAAAGTAGATTTAGTGCATAAGAATTATTAGAAATATATGATATTGATTTAAGATGAGTGAGATTCCAATGTCCCATCATTCCCTCAATTAGGTTTTAGGGTTTATGATTTAAGGGTTTAAGCTAACATTCTGTAATTTGTAAGTCCATATGATTCACAATTTATAATTCAATCAGTCATAATTAATTTTATAAAATCTTAGGGGTTTAGGGTTTTAGGGTTTAGTGTTTAAAGGGGTTTAGTGTTGAGGGTTTAGAAGGCTTTAGGGTTGAAGGTAATCTAGGATTTAGGGTTTTAGAGGTTTGAAGTGGTTTAGGGTTTAGAAGGGTTTAGGTTTTGAGTTTAGAGGGGTCTATGGTTTAGGGGTTTAGGTTTTAGTGGGGTTTATGGTTTAGGGGTCTAGGGTTTGAGGTTTAGAGGGGTTTAGGGTTTTAAGGCTTAGTGTTTGGGATTTAGAGGTGTTTAGGGTTTCAAGGCTTAAAGGGTTTAGAGGGTTTTAAGGTTTTGAGGGGTTTTAGGTTTAGATGGGTCTAAGGTTTCGAGTTTAGAGGTTTTAGGGTTTAAAAGGGTTTAAGGTTTAGAGTTTAGAGACGTTTAGGGTTTAAGGGTTCAGGGTTTAGAGTGTTTTAGGGTTTAAAGGGGTTTAGGTTTTAAGGGTTTAAGGACTAAGGTTTTAAAGGGTTTAGGGTTTTAGGATTTTGGGTTTAGAGGTTTGGAATGGTTTAAGGTTTAGGATTTAAAGGATTTTAGGGTTTAGGGTTTAAAGGGGTCCATGATTTAGAGGTCTAAGGTTTAGGATTGAGGGGGTCTAGGGTTTAGTGTTTTAAAGGTTTAGGATTTAGTGGGGTTTATGGTTTAAAGGTCGAGGGTTTGGGGTTTAGAGGGGTTTGCAGGACTTAGTGTTTAGGGTTTAAAGGGTTTTAGGGTTTGACAGGTTTTGGGTTTAGGCAGTTTTAGGGTTTAGGGTTTGGGGTTTAGAGGGCTTTAGAGTTTAGAAGAGTTTAGTGTTTAGGGTTTAGAGTTTAGCGAGCTTTAAGGTTTAGGGGTTTAGGGTTTAGGGTTTAGAGGGTTTTAGGGTTTAGGATTTAGGGGTTTAGAGACTAGGGTTTTAGAAGGTTTAGGGTTTTAGGATTTTGGGTTTAGAGGGATTTAGAGGGGCTACAGTTTAGACAGGTTTAGGGTTTAGATGGGTTAGGGGTTTAGGGTTTAGAGCTTAGGGTTTAAGGATTTTCGGCTTAGGATTTTGTGTTTAGAAGGGTTTAGGGAAGGGTTCTAGGGTTAAGAGGGGTTTAAGGTTTTAGAGGTTTAGAGTGGCTTAGGATTTAGGGTTTTAGGGTTTAGTGTTTATGGTTTAGAGGGTTTTAGAGTTTAAGGTTTAGATGGATTTTAGGGTTTAAGGGGGTTTAGAGGGGTTTATGATTTAGGGTTTAGAGAGGTTTAGGGTTCAAGGTTTAGTGTTTTGAGTTCAGGTTTTAGGGTTCAGGGTTTAGGGTTTTAGGATTTTAGGGTTTAAGAGGTTTTATGTTTTAGGGTTTAAAGTTTAAGTACTAATGGTTTTTAAGGTTTAAGATTTTATAGAGTTTAAGTGTTATTAGGGTTTAAGGGTTTTTAAGGGGTGGAGGGTTTTCAGGGGTTTTAGGTTTTAGGGGTTTAGTGTTGGGGGTTTATAGATTAAGGGTTTTAGGATTTAGGGTTTTAGGGCTTAGGGATTTTAGATGGTTCACGGTTTAGGTTTTAGGGTTTTACATTTTAGGGTTTAGGGTTTAGGGTTTTGTGTTTTGTGGTTTTATGGTTTAGTGTTTTAGGGTTTAGGGGTTAGGGTTTCAGGGTTAGGTGTTCAGGGTTTAGGGTTTAGAGGTTTTAGGGGCTTAGGTTTTAGAGGTTCAAAATTCAGGTTTTAGCATTTAGCATTTAGTCTTTTGGGTTATTAGTGTTTTGGGTCTAAGGGGCTTAGGGTTTAAGGGTTTTAGGTTTAAGGGTTTAGGGTTTTAGGGTTTAGGACTTAGGGTTTTAGGGTTTTTATGGTCTTAATGGTTTAAGGGTTTTTAAGGTAAAGGGTTCTTTGGTTTAGGGTTTTTAAAGGTTTAGGGTTTTTAGGGTTTAAGGGTTTAGGCTTTAAGGGTTTAAGGTTTTAGGAGGTTTGGGTTTTGGGTTTTGGGTCTCAGGTTTAAGTGCTTTAAGGTTTAAGGGGTTTATGGTATTGGATTTTAGGATTTAGGATTTAGGATTCGCCTTTTCTAAATTTTGTATCGTTAGTTATGCTTGATTGAAATATCAATTATAAATTACATGGACTTATGAATTATAAAACATTATGCTATAAAATCTCAAAACTGTAAAACCCTGATCCCTAATGGTGGAAGTGATGGGGATTGGATTTTTAGGATATCATCCTTAATCCTCTTTGATAAAGAAGTTAGTAGCCCAACCATTATGTTCAGTCTTTCCTCGGATGAACTAGACAACCACAGTGTATTAGATAATCCAACTTATTATCCTAGACCAGTCTAGAATGCTAGCTCATCAAAAGTCCTTCAACAGCCAAAGAACAACAGCTTTATATGGGATACTGGATAGAAAGAATGACAAAAACCCAGTAGTTTAGAATTTAGCTAACCTAGCATAGGTGACATCAACTAGTAGACATATTAAGTTATGTTATTTCTGTTTTCCAATTAGATGAAAGCAATTTATTTTTGATAAGCACAACCTTAACCGGAATACAAACTTTTTAAGGATTTAGATCCATAGCACTAAGTTGTTTCTTTTCTTTTCTAACAATGTTTTGCAGAAATAACCATAGACAGAATTATCCCTAGATGAACATTATGCTGTATTAGAGGCATTCATCCTCCATAAACCCTTAATAGCAGATCTCTATGAAAGCATTCAACATCATCTTGCTTTAGATCCAAAAGCTATCTATACCTTCGGAATCTACAGAATAAATACGGCATACCCTTATGAGGCTATAGGACCTCATGAGCTATCTATTAGATAGCTCATTGATTATGGGATTATCAATATATTATCTATTAATAACAGAGAAGAAGATGAGGAGGACAATTATTCACTTCTTTGCTCATTGCCTGACAAATTGAAAATAGCCTTCAAAGCAAAATTGAATAATAAGGCAAAAGAAGCAATTTATATGCAGTTCATCAGCACACCACCGGAATGGATAGACAAAGCCTATTATCCAAAACCTTAAACCCCCCAAAATCCTAAAAACCCTTTAAACCTTAAACTCTAAAACCCTATAAACCCTAAACCCCTAAAAACCCTAAACCATATATCACTCCAAACCTCTAAAACCCTAAACACTAAACCCCTCTCAACCCTAAACCCTAAACCATTCTAAACCCTAAACCATTCTAAACCCTAAACCCCTCTAAACACTAAATCCTAAACCCAAAATCCTTAAATCCTAAGCCCTAAACCCTATATCCTAAACCCCTATCCCCTCTAAACCCTAAACCCTTAAACCTCTCTAAACCTTAAGCCCCTCTAAACCCCTCTAAACCCAAAGTCCTAAAACCCTAAATCCTCTAAAACCCTAGTCCCTAAACCACTAAATCCAAAGCCCCTCTAAATCCTAAAACCCTCTAAACTTTGAACCCTAAACCTCTCTAACTTAAAGCCCTAACCCCTATGCCCATCTAAACTCAAAACCCTAAAACCCTCTAAACCTTAAACACTAAGCCCTGGAACCTTAAACCCCTCTAAACCCCAAACCCTAGACCCCTCAACCATAAACCCCATTAAACCTTGAAACCTTAAACCATAATCCCTTTTAAACCCTAAACCCTAAACCCTAAAACCCTCTGAACCCTAAACCATAAATCTCTCTAAACCATAAACCACTTCAAACCTCTAAAACCCTAAACCTTAGACCCCCCTCAACCCTAAAACCCTCTAAACCCTCAACCCTAAACCCTAAATCCTTAAGCCCTAAATAGTAAACCCCATGTCCTAAACCCTTAACACCTCTAAACCCTAAACCTCTTTAAGCCCCTCTAAACCCTAAACCCAAAATCCTAAAACCCTAAACCCTTTAAAACCCTTGTCTCTAAACCCTAAACCCCTTTAAACCTTGAACCCTAAACCTCTCTAAACCCTAAATTCCTTTAAACCTAAAACTCTAAACCCTAAAAACCCTTTAAACCTTAAACTCTAAAACCCTCTAAACAGTAAACTCTAAACCCTAAAACCCTAAACCCCTAAAAACCCGAAACCCTAAACCACTCCAAACCTCTAAAACCCTAAGCACTAAACCCCTCTTAACCCTAAACCTTAAACCACTCTCAACCCCAAACCTTAAACCACTCTCAATCTTAAATACAAAATCCTTAAACCCTAAGTCCTAAACCCTAATCCTAAACCTTATACCCTCTAAACCCCAAACTTCTTTAAACCCTAAGCCCCTCTAAACACTATGCCCTCTAAACCCCTCTAAACCCAAAATCCTAAAACCCTAAACCCCTAAATCCTAAACCCCTCTAAACTCTAAAACCTTCTAAACCCTAAAACCCTAAGCCCCTAAACCCTAAACCTCTCTAAACTCTAAGCCCTAAACCCTAAACCCTAAATCCATCTAAATTCAAAACTCTCAAAACCCTAAAACCCTCTAAACCCTAAACACTAAGCCCTGAAGCCCTAAACCCCTCTATACCCCAAACCCTACACCCCTAAATGATAAACCCCACTAAACCCTAAACACTTAAACTATAGACCCTTCTAAACCCTAAAACTTAAAACCCTATAAATCCTAAACCCTAAACCCTATGCCCCCCCCTCAAACCTAAAGCTCTCTAAACCCTCAACCTTAAACCACTCTAAACACTAAACCCTAAAACCCTAAACCCCTAAACCCAAAACCCCTAAGATTTTATAAAATTAGTTATAACTGATTGAATTATAAATTGTTAATCACATGGACTTACAAATTATAGAATGTTAGGCTAAACCATTTAAATCATAAACCCTAAACCTTAATTAGGGGAGTGATGAGACATTAGAATCTCACTCATCTTAAATCAATATCATATATTTCTGATAATTCTTATGCACTAAATCAACTTTAATAATCATGATAACATATAAATAATATATCAGTTCACCATTAAGTAGCATAATTCAGAATTAGAGTTTATATTATAATGTTTCATAGCAATATTTTATAGTTCATTATATAATATTTAATAGCATAATATTATATAATTCGTAAGTCCATGTGATTTACAATTTACATTTTAATCGACATTAGTTAAGGGTTTACACCCTAAACCCTAAAGCACTTACACCCCAAACCATTAAACCCTAAAGCCTTAAAAACCTAAAACCCTAAAATCCTAAACCTTAAAAACCATTAAATCATAAAACCTTAAACCCTAAACCTTAAAGCCTCTTAAACCCTAAAATCCTAAAACCTTAAAACCTAAACATAGAACACTAAACCTTGAACCCTTAAAACCCCTACCTCTAGACCCTAAACCCCAAACCCCAAATCCTAAACTCTAAACCCCCTAAAACCCTAGTCTCTAAACCCCTAAACACCAACTCTAAACTACCTTAAGCCCTAAACCCTGAACCTCTCTAAACCCTAAGTCCTAAGTCCCTCTAAGCCTAAAACCCAAAACCCTTAAGACTTGAAGCCTAAAACTTGAACCTTAAACCTTTAAAACTTGAACCCGAACCCCTAAACCTCGAACCCCTAAAACCGTGAACCCCTAAACCCTCAACCCTAAACCTAAACCCTCAACCCTAAATTCGAAACCCCTAAACCCTAAAACTAAAACCCAAAGCCCCTAAAACCCTTAAACCATAACTACTAAACACTTAAAACAAAACCCCTAAAAACCCTAAACCCAAAAACACTAAGCCCTTAAACTCAATATCCATAAATCCTACTGAACCCTTAAAGCCCTAAACCCATAAACCACCTTTTTGGCCCAACCCTAAAACTCTAAATCCTAAATCCAAAGCCCAAAACCCTAAAATCTCAAACCCTCAACACCCTAAACCCCTAAACCCAAAACCCTAAACACCTTAAAACACTAAAATCCACAAAACCCTTAAACCCTTAAACCTAAAGCCCCTAAACCCAAAACCTTCAAACACAAAACCCTAAACTCAAAACCCTAAAGACCTAAAATCTTAAACCCTAAATGCTAAAACCTAAACCTCGAACCCTTAAAACAAAACCCCTAAAACTCCTTACCCTAAAACCTCTCACCTTAAACCCCTAAACACTAAAACTGTAAGCTTTAAAACCATAAAACCATTAAAACCTGAAACCGCAAATCCTAAAGCTTAAACCCTTAAACCCCTAAACCCTTCTCAAAGCCTAAATTCTAAACACAAATTTCTAAACCCTTAGCCCTAAAACCCTAAAACCTCAACACTAAAACCCTAAACCTAAACCCAAAACCTATAAAACCAAAATTGTAAACCCCTAATGCTTGAAACCTAAAACCTGAACCCAAACCCTAAACCTCAAATCCTTAAAACCTTGAACCCCTGAACCCTCGAACCTAAATCCTAAATCCCTAAATCCCAAAATTAAAACTCAAAACCCTAAAAACCTAAACCCCAAGCTTAAAAAACTAAAAAACCCCAAACCCCAAATACCAAATACCAAATACCAAAACCTAAACCACCCAAAAACCTTAAAGCCCTAAAACAAAAAACCTTAAAAATAATAAAACCCAAAAACCTTAAACTAAATCCCCCAAAACCCTTAAACCATAACCATTAAACCCTTAAAACAAAGCCCCTTAAAAATCCTGAACCCAAAAATAATAAACCCTTAAACTTAAAATCCATAAATCCTAGGAACTCTTGAGCCCTTGAAACCCTAAACTCACTCCTTCCTAGCCCCGCTCTGAAACCCCAAGTCCTAAATCCAAAGCCCAAAACCCAAAAAACCCTGCACCCCAAGCCTTAAAAACCTAAAACCCAAACCCTCAAGCCTAAAACCCTAAGCCATAAACCATTAAGGTTTAGAATTTTGGGGTTTTAGGTTTTTAAGGCTTTTGGGTTTAAGTTTTAGGGTTTAATGGTTTTAGGGGTTTTAATTTCATGGTTTTAGGGTTTAATGGTTTGGGGTTTAAGTGTTTGAGGGTTTAAGGTGTAAACACTTGAATAATATCAATTAAAATGTAAATTATAAATCACATGGACTTTTCAATTATAGAATATTATGCTATCAAATATTATATAATGAACTATAAAATATCGCTATGAAACATTATAATATGAACTCTAATTCCGTATTATTCTACTCAATGGTGAACTGATATATATTATGGATATGTTATCATGATTATTAAAGTCAATTTAGTGCATAAGAATTGAGAAAAAATATGAACTTGATTTAAGATGAGTGAATTTCAATGTCCCATCACTCTCCCAACTAGGGTTTAGGGTTTATGATTTAAAGGGTTTGGCTTAATATTCTGTAATTTATAAGTTCATATAATTCATAATTTATAATTCAATCAGTCATAATTAATTTTTTAAAATCTTAGGGTTTAGATTTTAGGGGTTTAGGGTTTTAGGATTTAGTGTTTAGAGTGGTTTAGTGTTGAGGGTTTAGAGGGCTATAGGTTTGAAGGTGGTCTAAGATTTATGGTTTTAGAGGTTTGGAGTCATGTAGGGTTTAGAGAGTTTTAGGGTTTAGGGTTTAAATGGATTTATGTTTTAGGGTTTAAATGGGCCTATGGTTTATGAATTTAGGGTTTAGTGTGGTTTATGGTTTAGGGGTCTAGGGTTTGGGGTTTAGAAGGGTTTAGGGTTTTAGGGCTTAGTGTTTGGGGTTTAAAGGTGTTTAGGGCTTAGAGGACTTAAGAGCATTTTAGGGTTTTAAGGGGTTTTGGGTTTAGATGGTTTTAGGGTTTAAAGGGGTTTAGGGTTTAGTGTTTAAAGTTTAGAGAGGTTTAGGGTTTAGTGTTTAAGGTTTAAAGGGTTTTAGGGTTTAAAGGGGTTTAGGATTTAGGGGTTCAGAGAGGTTTAAGGTTAGGGTTTAGGGTTTGAAGAAGTTTAGGGTTTGGAGAAGTTTAGGGTTTAGAGATGTTTAGAAAGGATAGGGGTTTAGGATTTAGGGTTTAGGGCTTAAGGTTTAAAGATTTTGGGTTTAGGATTTAGGGTTTAGAGGGGTTAGGGTAGGGTTTAGGGTCGAGGGTTTAGAGGGTTTTAGGGTTGAGAGGGGTTTAAGGTTTAGGTTTTTAAAGGTTTAGAATGGTTTAGGGTTTGGAGTTTAAAGGGGTTTAGGGTTTAGGGGTTTAGTGACTAGGGTTTTAAAGGGTTTAGGGTTTTAGGGTTTAGAGTTTGGGGTTTAGGGTTTACGATCAAGGGTTTTTGGGTTCAAGGTTTAGTGTTTTGAGTTCAGGTTTTAGGGTTCAGGGTTTAGGGTTTTAAAATTTTAAGATTTAAGAGGTTTTATGTTTTAGGATTTAAAGTTCTAAGGTTTAATGGTTCTTAAGTATTAAGATTTTAGGGTTTTAGGTTTTTAGGGCTTTCAAGTTTAAGGTTTAGGGTTTAGTGGTTTTAAGGTGTTTAGGGGGTTTTAATTTCATGGTTTTAATGGGTGTTTAAGTGTTTTATGGTTTAGGGTGGAAACCCTTAAATAATATCGATTAT
Organism: Metroxylon sagu; assembly: GCA_017589505.3. Classification (NCBI taxonomy): domain Eukaryota; kingdom Viridiplantae; phylum Streptophyta; class Magnoliopsida; order Arecales; family Arecaceae; genus Metroxylon; species Metroxylon sagu. The sequence goes on along the minus strand of JACVBY030000375.1, from coordinate 98,323 downwards.
AATGTAAATTGTAAATCACATGGACTTACCAATTATAGAAAATTATGCTATCGAATTTTATATAATGAACTATAAAATATTGCAATGAAATATTATAATATGAACTCTAACTCTAGATTATGCTACTTAATGGTGAATTGATATATATTATGGATATGTTATCATGATTATTAAAGTTGATTTAGTGTATAAGAATTGTTAGAAATATATGATATTGATTTAAGATGAGTGAGATTCAAATGTCCCATCACTCCCCCAATTAGGGTTTAGGGTTTATGATTTAATGGGTTTAACCTAACATTCTATAATTTGTAAGTCCATATGATTTACAATTTATAATTCAAATAGTCATAATTAATTTTATAAAATCTTAGAGCTTTAGATTTTTGAGTTTTAGGGTTTAGTGTTTAGAGGGGTTTAGTGTTGAGGGTTTAGAAGGCTTTAGGTTTGAAGATGGTTTAGGGTTTAAGGTTTTAGAGATTTGGAGTGGTTTAGGGTTTAGAGGGGTTTATGGTTTAGGGGTTTAGGATTTAGTGGGGTTTATAGTTTAGGGGTTTAGGGTTTGAGGTTTAGAGGGATTTAGGGTTTCAAGGCTTAGTATTTAGGGTTTAAAGGTGTTTAGGGTTTCAAGGCTTAAAGGGTTTTAGGGTTTTGGGTTTAGATGGGTTTAGGGTTTTGGGTTTAGAGGGTTTTAGCATTTATAGGTTTAGGGTTTAGGGTTTTAATGGTTTTTGGGTTTAGGGTTTTAGAGTTTTATGGTTTATGTTTTAGGGCTTGGGGTTTAAGGGGTTTGGAGTTTGGGGTTTGGGGTTTTAGGGGTTTTGATTTTTAGGAGGTTTTGTTTTAAGGGTTTAGTGATTTAGGGCTTAAGGGTTTTAGCATTTTTGGGTTTTTAGGGGGTTTAGCTTTTAGGTTTTCAGGGTTTCAAGTTAGGGGTTTAAAGGTTTTTATTTTGGGTATTTAGGCTTTCGAGTTTTGGAAGTTTAGGGAATAGGGTTTTTAGGGTTTTATGAGTTTAGGACTTTTGGTTTTTAGGGTGTTTAGGGTTTTTGGTTTAGGTTTTTAGGGGTTTGGGGTTTCAGATTTTAGGGTTTATGGCTTAAGGTTTTATGGTTTGGGTTTAAGGTTTTTAAGGCTTGGGGTGTAGGGTTTTTAGTGTTTTGGGCTTTGGATTTAGGACTTAGGGTTTCAGTGCGGGGCTAGGAATGAGGGAGCTTTGGATTTCAAGGGTTCAAGTGTTTTTAGGATTTATAGATTTTGAGTTTAAGGGTTTATGATTTTTGGGTTTAGGATTTTTAGGGGGCTTTATTTTAAGGGTTTAGTGATTATGGTTTAAGGGTTTTAGGGCTCTTGGTTTAAGAATTTTGGGTTTTAGGGTTTTATTATTTTAGGGTTTAGTGTTTTAGGGTTTAAGGGTTTTTGGGGGATTTTGGTTTTAGTGTTTGGGGTTTTTGGGTTTTTTAGGCTTGGGGTTTAGGCTTTTAGGGTTTTGGGTTTTAGTTTTATGATTTAGGGTTTAGGATTTAGGGTTTTAGGTTTCAAGTCTTAGGGGTTTGCAGTTTTGGTTTTATGGGTTTTGGGTTTAGGGTTAGGGTTTTAGGGTTCAAGTTTTAGGGGCTTGGGATTTAGGTTTTAGCATTTAGGGTTTAAGCTTTTAGGTCTTTAGGGTTTTGTGTTTGAAGGTTTTGGTTTTAGGGGTTTTAGGTTTAAGGGTTTTCAAGGTCTTAAGGGTTTTGGGGGGTTTAGTGTTTTAGGGTGTTTAGGGTTTTAAGGGGTTAGGGGTTTGGGATTTTAGGGTTTAGGGCTTAAGGCTTAGGTTTTAGGGTTTGGGGTTTAGGTTTTTAAGGCTTGTGGTGTAGGGTTTATAGGGTTTTGGGCATTGGATTTAGGATTTAGGGTTTCGAGGTAGGGTCGAAAAGGGAAGAGTTTGGGGTTTCAAGGGTTCAGGAGTTTTTAGTTGGATTTATGGATATTGAGTTTAAGGGTTTAGGGTTTTTAGGAGGTTTTGTGTTAAGGGTTTAGTGGTTATGGTTTAAGAATTTTAGGGGGTTTTGTTTTAAGGTTTTAGGGTTTTATTATTTTGGGGTTTTAGGATTTTGGGGGTTTAGGTTTTGGTATTTAGGGTTTGGAGTTTTCAGGTTTTTTAGGCTTGGGGTTTAGGTTTTAGGGTTTAGGATTCAGGGTTTTAGGTGTTCTAGGTTTAGGGTTCGGGTTCAAGTTTTAAGGGTTTAGGGTTTAGGTTTTAAGTTCAAGTCTTAGGGGTTTACTATTATGATTTTATGGGTTTTGGGTTTAGGGTTAGGCTTTTAGGGGGTTTAGAGTCAAGGTGTTTTAGGGTATAGGTTTTAGGGGTTTAGGGTTTGCATTTTAGGGTTCAGCTTTTAAGGTTTTAGGGTTTGTGGTTTTAGGGTTAGGAGTTTTAAGGTTTAGGGGTTTAAGGTTTAGGGTTTTAGGATTTAGGGCTTGGGGTTTAGGGTTTTAGGATTAGGGGTTGAAGGTTTTAGGCGCTCAAGGTTTGGGGTTTGAGGTTCAGGTTTTAGGGTTTATGGTTTTAGGGTTTTGGTGGTTTAGGTTTTTAGGGGTTTAGATTTTTAGGGGTTTAGGGGTTTAAAGATTTAGTGTTTAAGGGTTTATGGGTTTTAGGTTTCGGTGTTTAAGGGTTTAGGTTTTAGGTTTTACTACTAATGGTTTAAGTGGTTGTATGGTTTAAGTTTTATGGTTTAGGGTTTAGGTTTTTTTTTTTTTTTTGGTGTGTGGGGGGGGTGGGGGTTTTAGTTTAGGAGTTTAATGGTTTAGGGTTTTTGGGTTTAAGGGTTTGTAGGAATTTTGATTTAAGGCTTTTAGGGTTTAGGGTTTATGGTTTTTAGGGGGTTTATAGTTTTAAGGGTTTAGTGGTTATGGTTTAAGGGTTTTAAGGGTTTAGTGGTTATGGTTTATAGGTTTAGTGGTTTTGGGTTTTAGGGTTTTTACGGGGCATTATTTTAAGGGTTTACTTGTTATGATTTAAGGGTTTTAGGGGGTTTTGGTTTAAGTGTTTAGGGTTTTATTATTTTAGTGTTTAGTGTTTAGGATTTTAGGGTTTTATGATTTTTAGGAGGGTTTAGGTTTTAGGGTTTAGGGGTTTGAGGTTTTGAGTTTTTTAAGTTTTTAAGGCTTGGGGTTTAGGGTTTTTAGGGTTTAGGGGTTCAAGATTTAGGGTTAAGGATTTTAGTTTGGGGTTGAGGGTTTAGGGGTTTGGGGTTTAGAGTTCGGAGCTCAAGTTTTAAAGGTTTAGGGTTCAAGTTTCAAGTTTGAGGGTTAAAGGTTGGGGTTCAGGGTTCATGATGTCTTTGGGGTTTATGATTCTGGTTTTATGGGTTTCAAAATTAGGGTTAGGGTTTTAAGGGTTTAGGGTTAAGGGTTTGGGAATTTGGGTTTAGGATTTAGGTTAAGGGTTTTAGATTTTAGGGTTTGGGTGTTTAAGGGTTTTAGCTTTAGGTTTTGCAGTATATGGTTTTAGGGGTTTTGAGCTTTATGGTTTTATGGTTTTGGTTTTTAAGGCTTAAGGTGAAAGGTTTTAGGATGACGATGGGTTTTAGGGATTTGTGGTTTAGGTTTTAGGCTTTTAGGGTTTTAGGTTTTAGAGGTTTAGTGTTTAGGGGGTTTTAGGTTTAGGGTTTTGGGTTCAAAGTCTTTAGGGTTTGAAGGTTTCGAGTTTAGGGGTTTAAGGTTTAGGGGTTTAAGGGTTTTAGGCTTAATGATTTTTATGGTCTTAAGGGTTTAGGGTTTTTAGGATTTAGGGTTTAACGGTTTGGGGTTTATGGCTTTTCAGGAGGTTTAAGGGTTTTTAGGGCTTTTAGGGGGTTTTGATTTGAAGGTTTTAGGGTTTAAGGGTTTAATGGTTTAGTGTTTTAGTGTTTTAGGGTTTAGGGTGTTTAGGTTTTAAGAGTTTAGGGTTTAAGAGTTAGGGGATTTAGGGTGTAAAACCTTCATTATGATTGGTTGAAATATAAATTATGAATCACATGGACTTACGAATTACAAAATATTATGCTATCAAATATTATATTATGAACTATAGAATATTATGCTATGAAACATTATTATATGAACTCTAATACTAAATTATGCTGCTAATGGCAAATTGATATATTATTGATATAGTATCAAAGTCTGGTTTAGTGCATAGGAATTGTGAGAACTATGTGATATTGATTTAAGACGAGTGAGATTCCAATGTTCCTTCATTCCCCCAATTAAGGTTTAGGGTTTATGATTTAAAGGGTTTAGCATAATATTTTGTAATTCGTAAGTCTATGTGATTCACAATTTATATTTCAATTAGTCATAATTAATTTTATAAAATCTTAGGAGTTTAGGATTTAAGGAGTTTAGGATTTAGGATTTAGGGTTTTGGGGGTGGAGGGGGGGTGGGTGGGTAGGGGGGTGTTTAGGGTTTCAAGGGTTTAATAGTTTTTAGGATTTATAGTTTTCGAGTTTAAGGGTTTAGGGTTTTAGGGTTTAAGGGTTTGTAAGGTTTATGGTTTGTAGATTTTATGGTTTACGATTTTTAGAGGGTTTTATTTTAAGGGTTTAGTATTTATGGTTTAATAGTTTAGTGGTTTAGGGTTTTAGGGTTTTATTATTTTAGTGTTTAGTATTTTAGTGTTTTAGGATTTTTTGAGGGTTTAGGTTTTGGTGTACAGGGTTCAAGGGTTTTGGGTTATTCAAACTTGGGGTTTACGGTTTTTAGGGTTTTGGGTTTTAGTTTTAGGGTTTAGAGGTTTAGGATTTAGGGTTGAGGGATCGGGTTTAGGGTTTAAGGTTTTGTGGTTTAGGGTTTTAGGGGTTTGAGGTTTAGGGTTCGGGTTCAAGTTTTAAGGGTTTAGGGTTCAAGTCTTAGGGGTTTATGGTTCTAGTTTTATGGGTGCTGGGTATAGGGTTAGGGTTTTAGGGGTTTAGGGTTTAGGTTTTAAGGGTTCGGGGTTCTAGTTTTATCATTTAGGGTTTAGGGTTTATAGGGTTTTGGGCTTAGGGTTTCATGTTCGAGGGGTTTAGGGTTTGAAGGTTTTGAATTTAAGGGTTTTAGCTTTAAGGGTTTTTAAGGGTAAGGGTTTCGAGGTTTTTAGGATTTAGCATTCTACGGATTTAGGGTTTATGGTTTAAGGTTTAGGATTTAGGGTTTTGGACTTGATTTTTGTTCGATCTTAGTTTTATTTAACCTGATCTTGGAGCAACGCTTCAGATTCCACTTGATTCTGATTTGATTTAAGTTTGATCCAATCCAATCTAGGAGCAACGCTGCAGATTGGACTTTATTCGAATTTGATCTAACCCAAACTTGCACCAATGCCCTAGATTCGACTTGATTTGGGATCGATATTGGTTTGATCTAACCTGATTTTGGAGTAGCGCTATATAGATTGAACTTGATTCGGGTTTAATTTTGGTTTGATTCAACCCAATCTTGGAGCAACGCTCTAGATTGGACTTGATTCATGTTTAATCAAAATTTGATCCAACCTGATATTGTGGTAATACTCCATACTGAAATTAATTCGGGTTTTCTCTTATTTGATATGACCCGATCATAGAGCGACGCTCTAGATTAAACTTGATTCAAATTTGATTTTGGTTTGATCTAACCCAATCTTGGAGTAATGCTCCAATTTAACTTGATTCGGGTTTGATCTTAGTTTGATCTAACCCACTCTAGAAGCAATGCTCTAGATTATACTTGATTTGGGCTTGATCTTGGTTTGAACTGACCCGATTTTGGAGCAATGCTCCGGATTGGGCTTGATTTGGGTTTGATTTAAGTTTGATCCAACTCGATCTTGGGGCAACACTCTAGATTTAACCTGATTCGGGTTTGATCTAAATTTGATCCAATCTTATCTTAGAGCAATGCTCTAGATTGGACCGAATTCAGGTTTGATCTAAGTTTGATCCAAGCCTATCTTAGAGCAATCCATCAGATTGGACTTGACTTGGGTTTGATTTAAGTTTCATTCAACCCGATCTTAGAGCAATGCTCCAGATTGAACTTGATTTGGGTTTAATATAAGTTTGATCCTACCCGATCTTGGAGTAATGCTCTAGATTGAACTTGATTTTGGTTTGATCTTGGTTTGATCTAACTCGATCTTGCAGCAACATTTAAGATTCAACTTGATTTTGGTTTGATCTAAGTTAGATCCAATCCGATCTTAGAGTAACACTCTAGATTAGAATTTATTCGTGTTTGATCTAAACCATATTGTACCAATGCTCTAGATTGGACTTTATTCGGATTCGAACTTGAAGCTTGATTTCGGAGCAATGCTCTTTATTGAACTTGAGTCGGGTTCGATCTTAGTTTGATCCAATTTGATCTTAAGGCAACGCTCTAGATAGAACATGATTCGGGCTTGATTTAGCACAATCTTGCACCAACGCTCTACATTGAACTTAATAGGGGCTCAACCGAGTTTAGAACTAGTCCAATCATGTTGTAGTGCTCTGGATCAAACTTGATTCGGGCTCAATCTAAGTAATGTTTGGCCCGATCATTTAGTAAAGCTCCAGATTAAACTTTATTCGGGCCTGATCTGAGTTCGATCTGGCCCGATCATGGATCAATGCTTCTGATTGAACTTAATTTGGGTTTGATCTTGGTTTGATCTCATCTGATATGGAGCAATGCTTTAGATTAAACTTGATTTGAGTTTTGATCTAGGTTTCATCCAACCCAATCTTAGAGCAATGCTCCTGATTAGAGTCGATTCGAATTTGATCTAAGTTTGATCCAACCTGTACTTAGAAAAATGCTCTAGATTAGACTTAATACGGATTTAATCTAAGTTTGATCTAACCCGATATTCGAGAAATGCTCCAAATTAGACTTGATTTGGTTTGATCTAAGATTGATCCTACCTGATCTTGAAGCAATGGTCCAGATTGAAGTTGATTTGGGTTTGATCTTGGTTTGATGTGACCTGATCTTGGAGTGACACTCTAGATTGAACTTGATTCAGGTTCGATCTTAGTTCCATTAGACCCAATCTTAGAGCAACGCTCGAGATCGAACATTATTTAGGTTTGATTAGTTTGATCCAATCGATATTACATCAATGCTTCGGATTAAACTTGATTCGGATTTGATTTAAATTGATTGAACCAGATTTTACATCAATGCTCCAGATTAGAGTTGATTCAAGTTTGATCTAAGTTTTATCCAAATTGATCTTGGAGCAATGATCCAGATTGGACTTGACTTGTGTTTGCTCTTGGATTGATCTAATATGATCTTGGAGCAACGCTTCAAATTGAAATTTATTCGGGTTTGATCTACATTTAATCAAATATGATCTTGGAGCAATGCTCCCGATTAGACTTGATTCAGGTTTGATCTAATTTGATCTAAGTTTGATCCACTAGTCTTGGAGGAATATAAGTTTATCCAACCCAATCTTAGAGTAATACTCTGGATTGGACTTGATTGGGGTTTGATCCAACTCGATCTCAGAGCAATGCTTCAGATTGGACTTGATTCAGGTTTGATCCAACTTTGATCCAATTCGATCTTGGAGCAATGCTCTAGATTGGACTTGATTTGGGTTTGATCTTGGTTTGATCTAACCCAAACTTGTATTAACGCCCTAGATTCAACTTTATTTGGAACCGATTTTGGTTTGATCTATGCTAATTTTGGAGCAACGTTGCATATTGAACATGATTCGAGTTTGATCTAAATTCAATCTTAGAGCAATGTTCTAAATTCAGCCTAATTTAGGTTCAAACAGAGTTTAATCCAACTTGATCTAGTAGTAATGCTCTAGATTGAAATGATTTGGATTTGATCTTAGTTTGATCCAACCTGAATTTGGAGCAATGCTCCAGATTAAACTTGATTTTTGTTTGATCTAAGTTTGATCCAACTCGATCTTGGAACAGCACTCCAGATTGGACTAGATTCATGTTTGATTTAAGTTTGATTCAACCCAGTCTTAGAGAACACTCCATATTAGACTTGATTATGGTTTGATCTAAGTTTGATTCAACCCGACCTTGGAGCAACGCTCCAAATTGAACTTCATTCGGGCTTGATTTAGGTTTGATCTGTTATGATCATGGAGCAATGTTCCGGTTTGAACTTGATTCGATTTTGATCTTAGTTTGATCTAACTTGATCTTGGAGCAATGCTCTCGATTAGACTTAATTTGGGTATGATCTTGGTTTAATCGAACCCAATCTTATAATAATGCTTCAAATTGTACTTGATTTTTGTTTAATCTAAGTTTGATTCAATCCAATCTTAGGCAACGCTCCGAATTGGACCTGACACGAGTTTGATCTAAGTTTGATCCTACTCGATCTTGGAGCAACACTTCATATTGGACTTGATTTTTGTTCGATCTTAGTTTTATTTAACCTGATCTTGGAGCAACGCTTCAGATTCCACTTGATTCTGATTTGATTTAAGTTTGATCCAATCCAATCTAGGAGCAACGCTGACTTTATTCGAATTTGATCTAACCCAAACTTGCACCAATGCCCTAGATTCGACTTGATTTGGGATCGATATTGGTTTGATCTAACCTGATTTTGGAGTAGCGCTATATAGATTGAACTTGATTCGGGTTTAATTTTGGTTTGATTCAACCCAATCTTGGAGCAACGCTCTAGATTGGACTTGATTCATGTTTAATCAAAATTTGATCCAACCTGATATTGTGGTAATACTCCATACTGAAATTAATTCGGGTTTTCTCTTATTTGATATGACCCGATCATAGAGCGACGCTCTAGATTAAACTTGATTCAAATTTGATTTTGGTTTGATCTAACCCAATCTTGGAGTAATGCTCCAATTTAACTTGATTCGGGTTTGATCTTAGTTTGATCTAACCCACTCTAGAAGCAATGCTCTAGATTATACTTGATTTGGGCTTGATCTTGGTTTGAATTGACCCGATTTTGGAGCAATGCTCCGGATTGGGCTTGATTTGGGTTTGATTTAAGTTTGATCCAACTCGATCTTGGGGCAACACTCTAGATTTAACCTGATTCGGGTTTGATCTAAATTTGATCCAATCTTATCTTAGAGCAATGCTCTAGATTGGACCGAATTCAGGTTTGATCTAAGTTTGATCCAAGCCTATCTTAGAGCAATCCATCAGATTGGACTTGACTTGGGTTTGATTTAAGTTTCATTCAACCCGATCTTAGAGCAATGCTCCAGATTGAACTTGATTTGGGTTTAATATAAGTTTGATCCTACCCGATCTTGGAGTAATGCTCTAGATTGAACTTGATTTTGGTTTGATCTTGGTTTGATCTAACTCGATCTTGCAGCAACATTTAAGATTCAACTTGATTTTGGTTTGATCTAAGTTAGATCCAATCCGATCTTAGAGTAACACTCTAGATTAGAATTTATTCGTGTTTGATCTAAACCATATTGTACCAATGCTCTAGATTGGACTTTATTCGGATTCGAACTTGAAGCTTGATTTCGGAGCAATGCTCTTTATTGAACTTGAGTCGGGTTCGATCTTAGTTTGATCCAATTTGATCTTAAGGCAACGCTCTAGATAGAACATGATTCGGGCTTGATTTAGCACAATCTTGCACCAACGCTCTACATTGAACTTAATAGGGGCTCAACCGAGTTTAGAACTAGTCCAATCATGTTGTAGTGCTCTGGATCAAACTTGATTCGGGCTCAATCTAAGTAATGTTTGGCCCGATCATTTAGTAAAGCTCCAGATTAAACTTTATTCGGGCCTGATCTGAGTTCGATCTGGCCCGATCATGGATCAATGCTTCTGATTGAACTTAATTTGGGTTTGATCTTGGTTTGATCTCATCTGATATGGAGCAATGCTCCTGATTAAACTTGATTTGAGTTTTGATCTAGGTTTCATCCAACCCAATCTTAGAGCAATGCTCCTGATTAGAGTCGATTCGAATTTGATCTAAGTTTGATCCAACCTGTACTTAGAAAAATGCTCCAGATTAGACTTAATACGGATTTAATCTAAGTTTGATCTAACCCGATATTCGAGAAATGCTCCAAATTAGACTTGATTTGGTTTGATCTAAGATTGATCCTACTTAATCTTGAAGCAATGGTCCAGATTGAAGTTGATTTGGGTTTGATCTTGGTTTGATGTGACCTGATCTTGGAGTGACACTCTAGATTGAACTTGATTCAAGTTCGATCTTAGTTCCATTAGACCCAATCTTAGAGCAACGCTCGAGATCGAACATTATTTAGGTTTGATTAGTTTGATCCAATCGATATTACATCAATGCTTCGGATTAAACTTGATTCGGATTTGATTTAAATTGATTGAACCAGATTTTACATCAATGCTCCAGATTAGAGTTGATTCAAGTTTGATCTAAGTTTTATCCAAATTGATCTTGGAGCAATGATCCAGATTGGACTTGACTTGTGTTTGCTCTTGGATTGATCTAATATGATCTTGGAGCAACGCTTCAAATTGAAATTTATTCGGGTTTGATCTACATTTAATCAAATATGATCTTGGAGCAATGCTCCCGATTAGACTTGATTCAGGTTTGATCTAATTTGATCTAAGTTTGATCCACTAGTCTTGGAGGAATATAAGTTTATCCAACCCAATCTTAGAGTAATACTCTGGATTGGACTTGATTGGGGTTTGATCCAACTCGATCTCAGAGCAATGCTTCAGATTGGACTTGATTCAGGTTTGATCCAACTTTGATCCAATTCGATCTTGGAGCAATGCTCTAGATTGGACTTGATTTGGGTTTGATCTTGGTTTGATCTAACCCAAACTTGTATTAACGCCCTAGATTCAACTTTATTTGGAACCGATTTTGGTTTGATCTATGCTAATTTTGGAGCAACGTTGCATATTGAACATGATTCGAGTTTGATCTAAATTCAATCTTAGAGCAATGTTCTAAATTCAGCCTAATTTAGGTTCAAACAGAGTTTAATCCAACTTGATCTAGTAGTAATGCTCTAGATTGAAATGATTTGGATTTGATCTTAGTTTGATCCAACCTGAATTTGGAGCAATGCTCCAGATTAAACTTGATTTTTGTTTGATCTAAGTTTGATCCAACTCGATCTTGGAACAGCACTCCAGATTGGACTAGATTCATGTTTGATTTAAGTTTGATTCAACCCAGTCTTAGAGAACACTCCATATTAGACTTGATTATGGTTTGATCTAAGTTTGATTCAACCCGACCTTGGAGCAACGCTCCAAATTGAACTTCATTCGGGCTTGATTTAGGTTTGATCTGTTCTGATCATGGAGCAATGTTCCAGTTTGAACTTGATTCGATTTTGATCTTAGTTTGATCTAACTTGATCTTGGAGCAATGCTCTCGATTAGACTTAATTTGGGTATGATCTTGGTTTAATCGAACCCAATCTTATAATAATGCTTCAAATTGTACTTGATTTTTGTTTAATCTAAGTTTGATTCAATCCAATCTTAGGCAACGCTCCGAATTGGACCTGACACGAGTTTGATCTAAGTTTGATCCTACTCGATCTTGGAGCAACACTTCATATTGGACTTGATTTTTGTTCGATCTTAGTTTTATTTAACCTGATCTTGGAGCAACGCTTCAGATTCCACTTGATTCTGATTTGATTTAAGTTTGATCCAATCCAATCTAGGAGCAATGCTCCACCAGATTGGACTTTATTCGAATTTGATCTAACCCAAACTTGCACCAATGCCCTAGATTCGACTTGATTTGGGATCGATATTGGTTTGATCTAACCTGATTTTGGAGTAGCGCTATATAGATTGAACTTGATTCGGGTTTAATTTTGGTTTGATTCAACCCAATCTTGGAGCAACGCTCTAGATTGGACTTGATTCATGTTTAATCAAAATTTGATCCAACCTGATATTGTGGTAATACTCCATACTGAAATTAATTCGGGTTTTCTCTTATTTGATATGACCCGATCATAGAGCGACGCTCTAGATTAAACTTGATTCAAATTTGATTTTGGTTTGATCTAACCCAATCTTGGAGTAATGCTCCAATTTAACTTGATTCGGGTTTGATCTTAGTTTGATCTAACCCACTCTAGAAGCAATGCTCTAGATTATACTTGATTTGGGCTTGATCTTGGTTTGAACTGACCCGATTTTGGAGCAATGCTCCGGATTGGGCTTGATTTGGGTTTGATTTAAGTTTGATCCAACTCGATCTTGGGGCAACACTCTAGATTTAACCTGATTCGGGTTTGATCTAAATTTGATCCAATCTTATCTTAGAGCAATGCTCTAGATTGGACCGAATTCAGGTTTGATCTAAGTTTGATCCAAGCCTATCTTAGAGCAATCCATCAGATTGGACTTGACTTGGGTTTGATTTAAGTTTCATTCAACCCGATCTTAGAGCAATGCTCCAGATTGAACTTGATTTGGGTTTAATATAAGTTTGATCCTACCCGATCTTGGAGTAATGCTCTAGATTGAACTTGATTTTGGTTTGATCTTGGTTTGATCTAACTCGATCTTGCAGCAACATTTAAGATTCAACTTGATTTTGGTTTGATCTAAGTTAGATCCAATCCGATCTTAGAGTAACACTCTAGATTAGAATTTATTCGTGTTTGATCTAAACCATATTGTACCAATGCTCTAGATTGGACTTTATTCGGATTCGAACTTGAAGCTTGATTTCGGAGCAATGCTCTTTATTGAACTTGAGTCGGGTTCGATCTTAGTTTGATCCAATTTGATCTTAAGGCAACGCTCTAGATAGAACATGATTCGGGCTTGATTTAGCACAATCTTGCACCAACGCTCTACATTGAACTTAATAGGGGCTCAACCGAGTTTAGAACTAGTCCAATCATGTTGTAGTGCTCTGGATCAAACTTGATTCGGGCTCAATCTAAGTAATGTTTGGCCCGATCATTTAGTAAAGCTCCAGATTAAACTTTATTCGGGCCTGATCTGAGTTCGATCTGGCCCGATCATGGATCAATGCTTCTGATTGAACTTAATTTGGGTTTGATCTTGGTTTGATCTCATCTGATATGGAGCAATGCTTTAGATTAAACTTGATTTGAGTTTTGATCTAGGTTTCATCCAACCCAATCTTAGAGCAATGCTCCTGATTAGAGTCGATTCGAATTTGATCTAAGTTTGATCCAACCTGTACTTAGAAAAATGCTCCAGATTAGACTTAATACGGATTTAATCTAAGTTTGATCTAACCCGATATTCGAGAAATGCTCCAAATTAGACTTGATTTGGTTTGATCTAAGATTGATCCTACCTGATCTTGAAGCAATGGTCCAGATTGAAGTTGATTTGGGTTTGATCTTGGTTTGATGTGACCTGATCTTGGAGTGACACTCTAGATTGAACTTGATTCAGGTTCGATCTTAGTTCCATTAGACCCAATCTTAGAGCAACGCTCGAGATCGAACATTATTTAGGTTTGATTAGTTTGATCCAATCGATATTACATCAATGCTTCGGATTAAACTTGATTCGGATTTGATTTAAATTGATTGAACCAGATTTTACATCAATGCTCCAGATTAGAGTTGATTCAAGTTTGATCTAAGTTTTATCCAAATTGATCTTGGAGCAATGATCCAGATTGGACTTGACTTGTGTTTGCTCTTGGATTGATCTAATATGATCTTGGAGCAACGCTTCAAATTGAAATTTATTCGGGTTTGATCTACATTTAATCAAATATGATCTTGGAGCAATGCTCCCGATTAGACTTGATTCAGGTTTGATCTAATTTGATCTAAGTTTGATCCACTAGTCTTGGAGGAATATAAGTTTATCCAACCCAATCTTAGAGTAATACTGGATTGGACTTGATTGGGGTTTGATCCAACTCGATCTCAGAGCAATGCTTCAGATTGGACTTGATTCAGGTTTGATCCAACTTTGATCCAATTCGATCTTGGAGCAATGCTCTAGATTGGACTTGATTTGGGTTTGATCTTGGTTTGATCTAACCCAAACTTGTATTAACGCCCTAGATTCAACTTTATTTGGAACCGATTTTGGTTTGATCTATGCTAATTTTGGAGCAACGTTGCATATTGAACATGATTCGAGTTTGATCTAAATTCAATCTTAGAGCAATGTTCTAAATTCAGCCTAATTTAGGTTCAAACAGAGTTTAATCCAACTTGATCTAGTAGTAATGCTCTAGATTGAAATGATTTGGATTTGATCTTAGTTTGATCCAACCTGAATTTGGAGCAATGCTCCAGATTAAACTTGATTTTTGTTTGATCTAAGTTTGATCCAACTCGATCTTGGAACAGCACTCCAAATTGGACTAGATTCATGTTTGATTTAAGTTTGATTCAACCCAGTCTTAGAGAACACTCCATATTAGACTTGATTATGGTTTGATCTAAGTTTGATTCAACCCGACCTTGGAGCAACGCTCCAAATTGAACTTCATTCGGGCTTGATTTAGGTTTGATCTGTTCTGATCATGGAGCAATGTTCCAGTTTGAACTTGATTCGATTTTGATCTTAGTTTGATCTAACTTGATCTTGGAGCAATGCTCTCGATTAGACTTAATTTGGGTATGATCTTGGTTTAATCGAACCCAATCTTATAATAATGCTTCAAATTGTACTTGATTTCTGTTTAATCTAAGTTTGATTCAATCCAATCTTAGGCAACGCTCCGAATTGGACTTGACACGAGTTTGATCTAAGTTTGATCCTACTCGATCTTGGAGCAACACTTCATATTGGACTTGATTTTTGTTCGATCTTAGTTTTATTTAACCTGATCTTGGAGCAACGCTTCAGATTCCACTTGATTCTGATTTGATTTAAGTTTGATCCAATCCAATCTAGGAGCAACGCTGCAGATTGGACTTTATTCGAATTTGATCTAACCCAAACTTGCACCAATGCCCTAGATTCGACTTGATTTGGGATCGATATTGGTTTGATCTAACCTGATTTTGGAGTAGCGCTATATAGATTGAACTTGATTCGGGTTTAATTTTGGTTTGATTCAACCCAATCTTGGAGCAACGCTCTAGATTGGACTTGATTCATGTTTAATCAAAATTTGATCCAACCTGATATTGTGGTAATACTCCATACTGAAATTAATTCGGGTTTTCTCTTATTTGATATGACCCGATCATAGAGCGACGCTCTAGATTAAACTTGATTCAAATTTGATTTTGGTTTGATCTAACCCAATCTTGGAGTAATGCTCCAATTTAACTTGATTCGGGTTTGATCTTAGTTTGATCTAACCCACTCTAGAAGCAATGCTCTAGATTATACTTGATTTGGGCTTGATCTTGGTTTGAACTGACCCGATTTTGGAGCAATGCTCCGGATTGGGCTTGATTTGGGTTTGATTTAAGTTTGATCCAACTCGATCTTGGGGCAACACTCTAGATTTAACCCGATTCGGGTTTGATCTAAATTTGATCCAATCTTATCTTAGAGCAATGCTCTAGATTGGACCGAATTCAGGTTTGATCTAAGTTTGATCCAAGCCTATCTTAGAGCAATCCATCAGATTGGACTTGACTTGGGTTTGATTTAAGTTTCATTCAACCCGATCTTAGAGCAATGCTCCAGATTGAACTTGATTTGGGTTTAATATAAGTTTGATCCTACCCGATCTTGGAGTAATGCTCTAGATTGAACTTGATTTTGGTTTGATCTTGGTTTGATCTAACTCGATCTTGCAGCAACATTTAAGATTCAACTTGATTTTGGTTTGATCTAAGTTAGATCCAATCCGATCTTAGAGTAACACTCTAGATTAGAATTTATTCGTGTTTGATCTAAACCATATTGTACCAATGCTCTAGATTGGACTTTATTCGGATTCGAACTTGAAGCTTGATTTCGGAGCAATGCTCTTTATTGAACTTGAGTCGGGTTCGATCTTAGTTTGATCCAATTTGATCTTAAGGCAACGCTCTAGATAGAACATGATTCGGGCTTGATTTAGCACAATCTTGCACCAACGCTCTACATTGAACTTAATAGGGGCTCAACCGAGTTTAGAACTAGTCCAATCATGTTGTAGTGCTCTGGATCAAACTTGATTCGGGCTCAATCTAAGTAATGTTTGGCCCGATCATTTAGTAAAGCTCCAGATTAAACTTTATTCGGGCCTGATCTGAGTTCGATCTGGCCCGATCATGGATCAATGCTTCTGATTGAACTTAATTTGGGTTTGATCTTGGTTTGATCTCATCTGATATGGAGCAATGCTTCAGATTAAACTTGATTTGAGTTTTGATCTAGGTTTCATCCAACCCAATCTTAGAGCAATGCTCCTGATTAGAGTCGATTCGAATTTGATCTAAGTTTGATCCAACCTGTACTTAGAAAAATGCTCCAGATTAGACTTAATACGGATTTAATCTAAGTTTGATCTAACCCGATATTCGAGAAATGCTCCAAATTAGACTTGATTTGGTTTGATCTAAGATTGATCCTACCTGATCTTGAAGCAATGGTCCAGATTGAAGTTGATTTGGGTTTGATCTTGGTTTGATGTGACCTGATCTTGGAGTGACACTCTAGATTGAACTTGATTCAGGTTCGATCTTAGTTCCATTAGACCCAATCTTAGAGCAACGCTCGAGATCGAACATTATTTAGGTTTGATTAGTTTGATCCAATCGATATTACATCAATGCTTCGGATTAAACTTGATTCGGATTTGATTTAAATTGATTGAACCAGATTTTACATCAATGCTCCAGATTAGAGTTGATTCAAGTTTGATCTAAGTTTTATCCAAATTGATCTTGGAGCAATGATCCAGATTGGACTTGACTTGTGTTTGCTCTTGGATTGATCTAATATGATCTTGGAGCAACGCTTCAAATTGAAATTTATTCGGGTTTGATCTACATTTAATCAAATATGATCTTGGAGCAATGCTCCCGATTAGACTTGATTCAGGTTTGATCTAATTTGATCTAAGTTTGATCCACTAGTCTTGGAGGAATATAAGTTTATCCAACCCAATCTTAGAGTAATACTGGATTGGACTTGATTGGGGTTTGATCCAACTCGATCTCAGAGCAATGCTTCAGATTGGACTTGATTCAGGTTTGATCCAACTTTGATCCAATTCGATCTTGGAGCAATGCTCTAGATTGGACTTGATTTGGGTTTGATCTTGGTTTGATCTAACCCAAACTTGTATTAACGCCCTAGATTCAACTTTATTTGGAACCGATTTTGGTTTGATCTATGCTAATTTTGGAGCAACGTTGCATATTGAACATGATTCGAGTTTGATCTAAATTCAATCTTAGAGCAATGTTCTAAATTCAGCCTAATTTAGGTTCAAACAGAGTTTAATCCAACTTGATCTAGTAGTAATGCTCTAGATTGAAATGATTTGGATTTGATCTTAGTTTGATCCAACCTGAATTTGGAGCAATGCTCCAGATTAAACTTGATTTTTGTTTGATCTAAGTTTGATCCAACTCGATCTTGGAACAGCACTCCAGATTGGACTAGATTCATGTTTGATTTAAGTTTGATTCAACCCAGTCTTAGAGAACACTCCATATTAGACTTGATTATGGTTTGATCTAAGTTTGATTCAACCCGACCTTGGAGCAACGCTCCAAATTGAACTTCATTCGGGCTTGATTTAGGTTTGATCTGTTCTGATCATGGAGCAATGTTCCAGTTTGAACTTGATTCGATTTTGATCTTAGTTTGATCTAACTTGATCTTGGAGCAATGCTCTCGATTAGACTTAATTTGGGTATGATCTTGGTTTAATCGAACCCAATCTTATAATAATGCTTCAAATTGTACTTGATTTCTGTTTAATCTAAGTTTGATTCAATCCAATCTTAGGCAACGCTCCGAATTGGACCTGACACGAGTTTGATCTAAGTTTGATCCTACTCGATCTTGGAGCAACACTTCATATTGGACTTGATTTTTGTTCGATCTTAGTTTTATTTAACCTGATCTTGGAGCAACGCTTCAGATTCCACTTGATTCTGATTTGATTTAAGTTTGATCCAATCCAATCTAGGAGCAACGCTGCAGATTGGACTTTATTCGAATTTGATCTAACCCAAACTTGCACCAATGCCCTAGATTCGACTTGATTTGGGATCGATATTGGTTTGATCTAACCTGATTTTGGAGTAGCGCTATATAGATTGAACTTGATTCGGGTTTAATTTTGGTTTGATTCAACCCAATCTTGGAGCAACGCTCTAGATTGGACTTGATTCATGTTTAATCAAAATTTGATCCAACCTGATATTGTGGTAATACTCCATACTGAAATTAATTCGGGTTTTCTCTTATTTGATATGACCCGATCATAGAGCGACGCTCTAGATTAAACTTGATTCAAATTTGATTTTGGTTTGATCTAACCCAATCTTGGAGTAATGCTCCAATTTAACTTGATTCGGGTTTGATCTTAGTTTGATCTAACCCACTCTAGAAGCAATGCTCTAGATTATACTTGATTTGGGCTTGATCTTGGTTTGAACTGACCCGATTTTGGAGCAATGCTCCGGATTGGGCTTGATTTGGGTTTGATTTAAGTTTGATCCAACTCGATCTTGGGGCAACACTCTAGATTTAACCTGATTCGGGTTTGATCTAAATTTGATCCAATCTTATCTTAGAGCAATGCTCTAGATTGGACCGAATTCAGGTTTGATCTAAGTTTGATCCAAGCCTATCTTAGAGCAATCCATCAGATTGGACTTGACTTGGGTTTGATTTAAGTTTCATTCAACCCGATCTTAGAGCAATGCTCCAGATTGAACTTGATTTGGGTTTAATATAAGTTTGATCCTACCCGATCTTGGAGTAATGCTCTAGATTGAACTTGATTTTGGTTTGATCTTGGTTTGATCTAACTCGATCTTGCAGCAACATTTAAGATTCAACTTGATTTTGGTTTGATCTAAGTTAGATCCAATCCGATCTTAGAGTAACACTCTAGATTAGAATTTATTCGTGTTTGATCTAAACCATATTGTACCAATGCTCTAGATTGGACTTTATTCGGATTCGAACTTGAAGCTTGATTTCGGAGCAATGCTCTTTATTGAACTTGAGTCGGGTTCGATCTTAGTTTGATCCAATTTGATCTTAAGGCAACGCTCTAGATAGAACATGATTCGGGCTTGATTTAGCACAATCTTGCACCAACGCTCTACATTGAACTTAATAGGGGCTCAACCGAGTTTAGAACTAGTCCAATCATGTTGTAGTGCTCTGGATCAAACTTGATTCGGGCTCAATCTAAGTAATGTTTGGCCCGATCATTTAGTAAAGCTCCAGATTAAACTTTATTCGGGCCTGATCTGAGTTCGATCTGGCCCGATCATGGATCAATGCTTCTGATTGAACTTAATTTGGGTTTGATCTTGGTTTGATCTCATCTGATATGGAGCAATCCTAGATTAAACTTGATTTGAGTTTTGATCTAGGTTTCATCCAACCCAATCTTAGAGCAATGCTCCTGATTAGAGTCGATTCGAATTTGATCTAAGTTTGATCCAACCTGTACTTAGAAAAATGCTCCAGATTAGACTTAATACGGATTTAATCTAAGTTTGATCTAACCCGATATTCGAGAAATGCTCCAAATTAGACTTGATTTGGTTTGATCTAAGATTGATCCTACCGATCTTGAAGCAATGGTCCAGATTGAAGTTGATTTGGGTTTGATCTTGGTTTGATGTGACCTGATCTTGGAGTGACACTCTAGATTGAACTTGATTCAGGTTCGATCTTAGTTCCATTAGACCCAATCTTAGAGCAACGCTCGAGATCGAACATTATTTAGGTTTGATTAGTTTGATCCAATCGATATTACATCAATGCTTCGGATTAAACTTGATTCGGATTTGATTTAAATTGATTGAACCAGATTTTACATCAATGCTCCAGATTAGAGTTGATTCAAGTTTGATCTAAGTTTTATCCAAATTGATCTTGGAGCAATGATCCAGATTGGACTTGACTTGTGTTTGCTCTTGGATTGATCTAATATGATCTTGGAGCAACGCTTCAAATTGAAATTTATTCGGGTTTGATCTACATTTAATCAAATATGATCTTGGAGCAATGCTCCCGATTAGACTTGATTCAGGTTTGATCTAATTTGATCTAAGTTTGATCCACTAGTCTTGGAGGAATATAAGTTTATCCAACCCAATCTTAGAGTAATACTCTGGATTGGACTTGATTGGGGTTTGATCCAACTCGATCTCAGAGCAATGCTTCAGATTGGACTTGATTCAGGTTTGATCCAACTTTGATCCAATTCGATCTTGGAGCAATGCTCTAGATTGGACTTGATTTGGGTTTGATCTTGGTTTGATCTAACCCAAACTTGTATTAACGCCCTAGATTCAACTTTATTTGGAACCGATTTTGGTTTGATCTATGCTAATTTTGGAGCAACGTTGCATATTGAACATGATTCGAGTTTGATCTAAATTCAATCTTAGAGCAATGTTCTAAATTCAGCCTAATTTAGATACCTAGGGTTGGAAACCAATTGATCAAGAAAAGAGGAGACAGGAACAGTGATGAGTATACCTTTGGAGTTCCAAAGGGATCTAAGGACCGTCTTGTACCCCAGGGTATACTTCCCGCTCTTCATTACGAGAGCCAGCCTGTTGTTTATGCTCTCCTGGTTCTTCTTCTGCATCAAAAACAAAACAGTAGAGGTAGAAAATGATCAAATGTTCCACAAAAATCACACAAATCGACGAAATAAAGAAAGGAATTCGGGTTCGACGGTCTGAGGAAGAAGGGGATTCCTAAAATAAATGACAACAAAAGAGATCGAAGAGGATACCGTCTTCGTCGCGACAACCATGGCTGCTCCGGAGATAAGCGGCAGCGGTGCGGTGGACGGCGAGGGAAGCGGAAGCAAGAAACTCGGGTCTCGGTTGCGCCGCAAACGGAAGCTAGGGTTTCCCAGTCTGGATTCTATTAAGGTCCAGCGAATTTATTTTTGAAGACCTGAGTGGGTTACATCAAGTTCAAAAATTAAATTCACTCAAAATATTTTAGGTTAGTTTTAGAGTTGATGAGCAGAATTTTGGATTAATCAAAAAATGAAATTTTATTATTTTTATAATTTAATTCGATTCAGATTGTTTTAAAATGTTCAATTCAATTTTTTTAAAGATTAGAACCAAAAGAATCAAATCGAACTGATTTCTTTATATATCCTTATTTGCTTTTTCTAATCCTAAATTTGTTAAATAATATTTTGATTTAAAAGATGTATTTATTTACGTAGCATTATACAAACTTTTTTTTATTGATATTAAAAAAGTTTATACTAAATTTAAAATTATATAAATTTATTTTAAATCATTTAATTTTTGATTTTAAATTATACTTGATTTTGGGCTTAGAGTCTTAATTAATCTTTAACTATTTTAGTTTTTTTTTTTTTTTAAGGTTTTTAGACTTCAATCCCAAACAGAATTCCTCATTTCTTCTATTCTCAGGTTTTTAAGCTTAAAGTCCAAAATAATAAAACCAAAATCAAAAAAAAAAAATAGCTTTTTTACAAAAATTGATTCAGTTTGATTCTTAATTTCAAAAATTTCAATTTATTTGGTTTTATAAAATTTTGAACCAAACTGGTCAAACCATCTGAATGACCACCCTAAGTTTCAGATGTTATATTTTTTTAATCTGGTCAAACCCAACTCAATTCATATATCATCCATATCCAAGTTCAGTCAATAATAAAAATAAACTTGACGTGGCTAGCCCAATCCACAAATCAAATTATATAAACCTTCTTCTCCATCACTTTAATTATGTTTGCCAATTCATAAACTTTTGTTTAGACAAATTCCTCTTTTTACATCTTAATAGTTATATTTTCTTAGTTAGTTTGACTTAATTATATTTAAACATTCACATTTCGTTATTTGTTTTAATGATTTCTCATTAACAATATCATCAATTATTACAAATATATTTTCAAAACCATAATTTGAAGAGCTTAAGAATAATCAATTACTTGAATACAATTAAAAGTTTTTAAATAAAAATTTAAATTTAAGTCATCTCTTTTTAGTTTTATTTAATTTTTTAATAATTTTATATTTAATTATTAATTATTAAATTTTAGTTATAAAAGAATATTTAAATGCCTAACTTAAATGCGAACCTAACTTGACTCAATTCTAACCTAAGTGCAAATATTTCATATCGGTTGGGTTATACTTGTGTTGGATCCATTGCAAATGACACGTTGGTCCAAAAATTCTTTCCATAGACATGACTCCAACCTGATTTGATTAACAAATAGATAAAGCTTAGGTCTAAAATCATAACCTAAATATAAAATTAAATCACATTAAGGTTAAGAATGTCCTGATTCAATCCAATCTATTTACAACCCTATGTATAACTGTGAACCTACTTAGTAACCTAGGCAGATTTCGAGAGTTTTAATATCAATGTGCGGATATCCATCCATCCTCTCCAACACTAGCATTTTTCTCTAGGTTAATTTTGCTTAGAGGTGAGTAAGGATCAAGTTGTATCGGTTCTAGTCCAAAACCAAGAATTGATCCAATCAAAATCGATTCTAAGATTTTGAACCCAAAACTAAATGGATCCTATCCTGAAAATAACCAAGAACCAACCCAGTCAAATATAGTTGGTTTCAGAGTAAAACCCTTTTTTTTGTTTGCGTTAGCTTGAAAGTTTTTTTATCTTTTGCATTTTTAATTTATTAAAGGTTTTTTTAATCTTTTCTTAATTATGAAAGTTAGGTAAGAGGTTGAGGGCCATCATAAAATGCTTAAAAAATTCATAATATTAATAAATAATATTTAATTTTTTTCTTTTTTTTTAGATGAATATTTGATGAGTTGTGTTAAGTATTAGAGAAATTAATCAAAATCTTGGCAAGGTGGTTGATGGGGTGAGCCAATCCTTTGAAGTTCCACTATCTTGATGGCCTGTGCCGTGCATAGGCAACAGATTGTCTTTTTTCTGTTTTACAAATCCCAACAATATTTCTCACATTTGTTGGATAGTTGTAAATCTCGAAGTGCTACAAGATTACAGAAATTAGGAAGAGCTAGCACAAAATCTAAGTGTTATTAAAAGTTTATGGCAGTACATGAGCAATAGGGTCTAAAATCTCTATTAGCAACATGCTAGTAAGGAAGTATAAATTTTAAGGGACAATAAGATGACTCAAAAAAAAGTGAAGTCATTGATTCTTGAAACTGGATGTTATTGCAATAGAGGGAGAAGCAAACTAAAAGAAAGTTGGGACCTGCTCGCACTCACGAGCAACTTCCTGGTTTCCAATCTCAAACTCATAGAATTCCTGATGTGGAGAGCCTCACAAGCAGAAGTCAAGCACCAAGTGTGAGTGCCATCTTCTATTCAGCTTCGTAAAAGAAATTTGTTCTTTATCATAACAACTATTTTATTACCATTGCTATCAAAGGTCTCTAAAATAACCACAATAATTAAATTAAAAATATTTTTAATTTAATTAGAAATACTTAAAAAGTCATGAACATAAATTAAAATTTTAAATATCTTCACACATATCATACCTCAAATTAATTTTCAACACATATCAAATATAAACATCAACATTAAATTAAAATCTCCATGGAATATAAACATATCCACAATCCAACTAATAATGTAACCATAAATAAACAAATTTAACCCAAATTCAAACATGACTTTTCAACTAATATTGTCCTTCTTACACCATAATGTGAAAGTCCAAAAAATATTCATGAACTCGAGCAAATATCACTAAGAATTTAAGACTTCTTAACTGTTCTCCAAGGGCTCTATACAAGCTGATTTGCCAGCAATCTCATCAAGCTCTAAAAAAGTGATATAAATAAAATTAATTATAAAATAAGAAAAAGATAATTATATAACTATAAGATTCTAAGAGAAATTTAAAAGTAAATAGCATATAAAAGTAAATTTAAAAGTTATATGTTACCTAATTCATATTTTTCTCAATCTTCTAACTTCTTTTCAATTTCGATTGGTGTATGATTAGATCTCAACCAATCCTGTACACAAATTGAAGACTCTATAACTCTTGGGGTCAAGAAACTATGGAATTGATTGATCATTAGGCCGAAGGTACCAAAAGCTAACTTAGAAGCAATAGTGGACACCAAAATAGCTAAAATATCCTTTGCCATGTGAAAAAGAACATTATATTTGGAGTTATTCAATTTCTACATCTAAATGTCAAAGTTTGTGTTCAATTTCTTACAACTCTCACTGAGGTACTTTTCCAACTTTGTTTTAAAATCTACATGTTCTTCCTCCACTAAATGCTTCATTCATTCATAGTTAAGCCTATTATTATCCTCATCATCCCTATCACCAATCAATTAATTACTTATATTATTAGAACTTTGAGAAGTTTGCTTCATTCATTCATAGTTAAGCCTATTATTATCCTCATCATCCCTATCACCAATCAATTAATTACTTATATTATTAGAACTTTGAGAAGTTTGAGATGGTTGAAGAGCATTTGCATAAAGGCTTCGATAGAAGTCAAACAAATACCTCAACATATCCTGAACTTAATGATACATCTCCTCTACTTTTTCTAATTCATTAGGATACAAGTTTTTGTAACAAAGCTTTAAAAAGTTTATCTTATAATAAGGATCCAAACAAAATCCAATAACCACCATCACGTTTGTTTTGTCTATACTCCCTCAGCACTTACAAAACTTCTTTTTTATTCTCTTTGCCGTCCCTTTTCTTTAAGGATCTAAATTGTTTACCTAATATTTAAAGAAGTGAATATTCCAACTATTTCATGAAAACAAATTGTTTGAAGTAACATACGAAGATCTCGACATTCTACACAAAAAAATTAAGAACAAAATAATAACAAGTTAATGACCATCAAATAATAAACTATAAAAAGAAATCAAACAATAAAATTATAAAAAGAATTCAACTTAAATAACAGAAAATATAATTAACTTTTTGTGACATCATAGTATTTCTTTAGAATTTTGTTAAGGGAGAAACCCTATGCCAATCTTCTATCAAAGGAGGCTCATCATGAAGATTAATGGCAAAAGATAAATCCTCATCTTCCAATCTTTGAAAAGATTTTTGAAATTTAATAGCAGTGTCTAACATAAGGTAAGTGGAGTTTTATCTAGCTAATAGAGCAAGGCACAAAACTCTTACAATCAATCCTCTTATGCTCAACACAAGTCTTGTAGAGTTGATATCTATTTGATGAACTCCTCACATATTTAACGGCATTATGAATTTGATTAATGGAACCATCATATTCAACTAAACCATCTTTCAAAATTAAATTTAGAATATGACTGGCACATCTCATGTGACGGAAATCTCCATGTAGGATTAGCCCACCTTGGTTTCCAAATTTAGCCTTCAAATAATTAATTGTCACATCATTTGAGCTAGCATTGTCCACTACTAGCATGCATATGTTGCTTTCAATTCTTCAATCAAGAATACATTTCTCCACTATTTTACCAATCTCCTTACCCTTGTAACTTGGTATTTGCACAAAATTTAAAATTCTGTTGTATAATTTTCAATTGTCATCAATAAAGTATTTGGTAAGGCATAAATAGCTTAGATTTTGTATGGAACTCCACGCATTAGTGGTAAGATAAATCCTGGACTTCAAACCTGACAAAGAGCTTCTTTAGATTCTTCTTCTTATTTATATAAATTTTCATGTAATTCCTAGCAATTGTGAAGTGGGATGCATGATTTAATTGAGGTTGCAAAGCATTGCAAACGAATCTATAGCCTTCATACTTAATCATTGAGAAAGATTGCTCATCGATTATGACCAATCATAGAAAAGGCATATCTAGAAAATTCTTGGTCAAATTTTCAAGTAGTTAAGCAACTACTATCCCCTTCTCTCTCTTCTTGAAATGATAAAAGAAGCTTTTGTTTCTTATCAATGTTATGAGGATACTTGGAATAGACTTTTAAATGTTTTCACATTGTAGAGGTTCCCCATAACACATTGTATTGATACTTCTTACAATAATAATTGCATTTTAATTTCTCAATCTTTTTTGTCTTTTCTTTTTCTACTTTAGAAAAATAATCCCATACATCGGACTTACGAGGTTTCTTACAAGATACCTTAGAAGTAGCACATCATTTTTAGTAAGCTCACTAGCTAGAATATTTGTCTCCCCTTTACTTGACATGTGAAATCAGAAAAACATATACATAAAGATAATATAAATAATATTCATTAGATAATATATAAGAGTTTCAAGTGTCAACCAATACATACATCAAAACTCACAAGTACAATGCCAAATATTACATAGATTATAAAAAGAGTTCAAAAGCTTCCATAAATTATAATAGCTATAATTTCATACATAAATATTACAAAAAATACGATATTCATACAAAAGAATCCCTATTCCCTACTAATTTCATTCCCACCAATTTTTTTAATCAATTGCTCTCACATATTGAAGGCCTAAAAGATATATATATATTCTTTTAGAAAAAAAATTGATGGATCGAAGTGTATCTTCTTTCTAGATGCTTTGATTGCAAGATTTGATGTTGCATAAGATTTACGAAGACTAGGAAGAAAGGCTAAAGCTTGTTGATGGTAAGAGCATGAGCACCAAGTAAGCAATGGTGGCTAGGGTTTACAAAGAATTGTTACAAAATTTTAATTCTTAGTTTTTTACATCTTAATTATTTAACACTTGTCTATTATCTAACATCTTTTTTTAGTTATATTAAATAAAAATATATATAATTTTTATTGATTGTTTTAACACTAAAATTCTTTAGTAGAGATGGTAGATGTCAGATGACTTCTTGCAAGATATTCTTAAGGTTCTTAATTCGATATATTGGGTCAAATTAGATCAGTTTCAAGGTTCTTGATCCAAAGCCTACCTTATAAACATTCAAAACTGAACCAACCCAACCTAATCAGATCAAGTTGATATTGGTTCTCCACCAAAAGCATGCAACCAAGGCAAATTTAACTTATTTATATAAATAAGTTTAACTTGCAAAATTCTTTGTTTCTTCCCTCTCACTTTTAAGTAGCACTTGTCATGCCACAATTAAATTTGATAAATTGTGTTTGATAAATAGGCAGTGGTGTAAGTCGAGCCCTACTATGCAACCAATCATCATGTTTCAAATTGTAAACCAAGTGATGATCATTTTATGGGTGGTCACTCTTTTTCCTTTACTTTTCATATCTTCCCATGTCTTTTAAACTCACCAACCTTTAAAATTTCAATCAAATAAAGAATAATACTAAACTAAAAATCAATGAATAAATAAGGAATATCTGAAGCTATGAATTACCACTCTCACTCTCAGTTTAAAATTTCAATCACCCATAGAGAGTAATATGCTATAATTTGCCACCTTAGGTTACAAGAAATTTTGGTTGCAACACTTTGCAAATATGTGACACATGAGTGGCAAAGGAATTAGATTCTTAAAAAACAAAAGTGATACACTAAGATTCTTGGGTGATGAGCAATATATGATAGTAAGTATTATTTATTAAGAAATGTGAGACATTTCAGTTACAAGGGACTAGCTATAAAAAAGGGGGATGCTACAAACATTTTAATTTTATTTTACTATTAGGTCCTATATCTTGAATGCCCCCTTTTCATTAGGAAACTCTTTTCGTCTTTTACCCTTCTAAATTTCTCATGGGAACATACTTCAATTAAGAGAGCAAAAAAATAGAGAAACTTCTAGCACAACTTTAAATCTTTGCACACAAATTAATAATTATATTTTCTTTTTATTACAAAAGATAGAGAAAAATTTTAAAACCTTGAAAAGTCCATGATGCATTGTCTACTACTATATATATATAATTGGAACTCTGGAGTTGCATTTCCATCTCCTAACATCAACTCCACTGTGAGACCTAGCCCTACTTAGACTACAATAATAATTTTTTTTTTTTTTTTTGAGAAGAGTTTGCTTCTCTTTTCTTTTTAATATTTCACATAATTTCTTTCATATTTTATCATAGCCTTAATCACATGCATCACACATGCTTAATATAAGCTAAATCATACTTCATTCTTCCCTGTTCCCCTTAAAAGTTTATACCACTTGAGGGTGTCATTTGATTGGATTAGTGAAGTCACTAATGTTGGCTACCAATGAATTATGTTCGATCTTGTCCTCACCCTTTCTCCATTTTCATCCAAATTCTCATGTCCTTGAAATTCTCATATCTTCTCCATTTTCTTCTCAAGTAAGATTAAAAAAATAAATAAAGAAAGAAAACCAGCCTCTCTCCCTTTCCTCTTTCTTTGACAACATAAATATTTATGATGAAAAAAATTAAGCCTTTATATGAATTAAGGCTTACTCTAGTGGTCACACCCCTCCATGAGCAATTAGAAATTTTGAGTACAGTTCTTAGGATGTGTATTTTCAAAATTTTGAACTTCAATAATTCAAATATGGAAAGGTCTCTCTTTTTAAGATAGAATCTCCATCCTCATCTATTCTCCTACTAACACGTAGAAATTGAATGCATAACTTCTCTCATAAAAAACAAAAATAAAACTTTCCCTTAACATCTTAGGATTACTAAAAAAGATTTTTTTTGACCTTAAAAGATAAGAATGTTAAATAGAGTAACTAGTAGTGATGACATTTATCATCTTAAAAAAAGGCAACAATCACCTCCTCTCCCCTCTTAGCCAGCCATCTGAGATGCCACTTTCTTTCCTTATCTTCATCATTGTCCTCCACAATTCTTTTCCTCACCACACTTATTAACTAAAACCATCCAATTTGATTCTGGATAGCCACAACCCTTTACCAGTGCCCTTGTGTTAATATCAATACTATTTAAGAAGGAAAGGTGGGGTAGAGAAAGCTTAGCATGACTGCTCTCTAAGTAACCTTTCTAAAATAGAATATTGAATCTAAGAAGGTACACTCTTTTAAGATTACATTACGTCGATTGCTTAGATTTAGTTAATTATTTATGTATAATGCAAGAAAGGATCATGCATTCATATAAGAGGTTTGAAATAATTTTCTAAGGATCGTTTGGTTTTAGAAATGAAAAATTTTTTCGCCCTTATTTTCTTACATTAGGTTGGAGTAGAGAAAAAAAATTTTACATGAGATCTATATATATTTTCCTCCCTTCCATCAAAAAATAAATACCAGGAGGGACGTAGCATTTATTTTTCTAAAAAAAAAATTAAGAAAAAAATCAAATGAGCACTAAAGGAAATTAAATGGATGAAAAAGAATAACTTCTGTAAAGAAACTGCTATCAACTTACAAAAGAAATTCATCATTGCACAAAATCATCCATCATTGCACAAAATCATCCAAGAAAGAGGGAGATGTTCTTATGAAAATCTACCCCACCACATCAAAAAAAAGGTATTGAGGCTTTATTTGTGCCCCCCACCCCTCTCTCTCTCTCTCTCTCTCTCTCTCTCTCTTTTTGTAAGTTTTAAATGATATTGACACTAAAGAAGACCCCTGAGAATAAAGATTTACATTAGTTTCCCTTCTAGTTGATTAAAGTTTAGCATATTTACTTTTTTTTATTTAATCTAATTGTCTTCTTTAATCCCATCCTTCTTTTAGGTTCGGTTTCTCATCATTTTCATGCTTTAATCACTGTAAATTTTTAATCCTCTTAATTGGATGAGACATCCTTTTAGCAATTTCTAATTAATTTAAACCATGGTCAACCACAATAAAACAGCCGCCATTGCTTATCCGCCTCCATTTTTTTTCTTAATTTTTCATCTTTTCTTATTTCATTCTCATGGTCAAAATATTATTAGATGAAATTATACTCAAATCAAATGTTAAATTATTCAGGCCTACCATATTAAAATCATCACAATGGCTTGTGTGATGGAAGTTGAGGTTATTGAGGATTTGCAAGATAGGCATGCCCACTTATAAATTGATTCATAATTCATAGGTACTCTGTTATCATATGTTATGGCCTTCTTTAAATTAAAAAATCTATTCTTATTTTTAATTAATCATACATTTTACATTTTCATTAATAAAAGTTTTCATACATCTTCATTGAGAGAATTTCATGAACTCGTCATAGTTTCACTACATTTGCCCAAAATCTTTGGAAGTGCAAGGATAAAACACGGCATGCAAAACACCATTATACATCAAATCAATGCAAGGCTTCTGAATGTTGTTTCATAACAGCGAAGAAGAAAAGAAAGAACATGAACATCATGAGGATAAAATCCTCAAGCTAAAATTATAAGAACGCAAGGAAAATTATAACCTTCAGTAATATAACACATCTTAGAAGAATATTACAAAACAAAATCCCTTTGAAAAATCAAGAGGAGGGGAAAAAGAAGCTGATCAGAATCAGTATCTTGGCACCCAGGTAGTATATCGGCATGGATATCCTGCACCAAATCATACACAATCCAAATGCTGATCAGCTGAAACCTAGCTAGAGGTTTGACTTTGAGTGCTATGAAATTATAACAGCAAAAACTGCATGAAATTATAACATTGAATGGGCAAAAGCTTTGGTGAAGAATTGCTTAGAGAGGTCTCAAGACCTACAGTGGAAATATATAACGAGATAGGCAATACTTGCATCAATGGACTCATTCTAGAATTGTCTCAGGCTTTTACACTAATGAGCAGTGCAGCGCACCATTTTGCATCAACTAAGATGAGAAGGCTACCATGCAACAAGGTTGACATATTGTACTTATACGACGAAGGTGGCAGGAGGTGCCAGTATTAGAGCTGAAAACATACTGGATATGGAGCAGAATCCATATCTACGTCCATCTTAATTGGTAGATACAGGTATGAAGATGGATATCAACTGGATGCTAAAATCTCTTCTCACAGTTGTTCTTAATATTGATACAGATTGAATAATAGAAATATGTAACTTTATTCAAAACAAATCAGATATAAGCAACATCCAGATTTGTCTTAAATAAATGCAAATACACAATTTCTTCAATGAGCACATAAATTAGTTAATATCCATAGTTGTTTCGCTGCAATATATAAACTTTGTGGCAGAATGTGATTCGACTAACGTTTTATCAACTCAGATTATTTATACACGCCTCCTGGCTTTATTTATTTTTTTTTGGGTTCAAAGACTTATTATAAATCCTAATTAGGTTAAAAGGCTCACTCTATTAGTAGTTCAGGGATGCAACTCACCAAGGTAAAAAAATTGGTACCATCTGAAATAGAAATTGTAAGACATTGTCACTTTTCAAACCTAATTAGGACTTTACAAGAGTCATATGAGACTTAAGAGGGCTGAAAACAGATTAAATATAAATCAGATGTGCATTCAGATACATCACTATCTACTTTAATATTAGTTGGATGCCTTATCCATAAATGGATTGCTTTGGATATGGCAATGGATCTGCATGGGTATTATCCGATCTGTTTACACCCCCAACAAACAAAGCTTATGGTTCTAATTAGTAATCACTCGCATCTGATCAATATCAGCCCATCAATGGAAGAATGCATGCCAGAATATTGGTCAGAAAAAAAGGTCTTTCCAATAAATCACCATAACCGTAACCATAACAATCAATCCTGATCCCAGATATTTGGGGTTGGCGATCTTTCCATGATACTTTTCACCAAGGGAAGCTAGGAGTTTTCCTGTTGTTTTGTTATTTTCTTATTAGGTAATCTCGATCTTAATGGCATCATGGTTGGTGAAGTGTGGCCAGAACATGAAAACTCCCTAGGAAACTATACAAATGCAAGATTATAAGAGAATATCAAATGATTGATGGGGCCATTGTGGTCTAGGTTGTTGATGATCGGTGGCTCACTCTAAAACTTCAGATGTTAAGACAATCATGCGATAATCCTATTCAGAAGGCAATCTAATGAGCTGAATTAAGAAAATGCTTCTGATGTCATGTATTGAGATATCTTCCAGATAGCAAAAATAGTCCAAGAGATGAGATTCGACCCCACATTATTTCAGAAAGCTTGAGAAAAATTTAGAGGGTGCAAACATATGCTCAGGCTTGAGCAACTCTCCTACAAATTAAAAAGCTGCAGAATTCTGAATAAACATACTGCTGCCAGACTCTAATATGCTTGAAATTCAGTGAAAACACTATTTGCTAAAATGAAAACAAGAACAAAAATTAAGGAAGACTGTCACCTGTGGCAATTTACTGAAAATTAAAATGGCCATTTCTGCCTTCAGCATCAATGGGTTTCCAAAGGTGGAAATAGAGAAACTGAAGGAGAATCTGAGAAACACAGTTAAGGATATTCTAGCTGCATCTCATCATGAATCAAAAGAAAGGAGATCTCAAGGTTTTGCAGCAAAATAAATATGTTTCTCGAACTGAGCCATTTAATTTTCTGAACAAACACCATTTTCTATTAAAAAAAGAACCATCATTTCTCCCATCTTGCTCTCAAATTGCAAATTTAATTAGTGGTTTTGAAACAAACAAAATAATATATCCTAAAATCTCCATTTCTTGCAAAGAGTTAAAAAAGGGAAACAATGTGTCCCTAATATCATTCCTCAAAAAGACATAAACCACCTCTGTCCATGAATTAAGGAGGGAGAGTAGGAATTTTGTTCCTAAAAAACAACCCAATCCCCCGACGAGCTAGATCTCAGCCCCCATTTATACCTTCTTGGATGATGTTTTGGGGGGCACAGCTACTCTTGAAAAGAAGAAAGAAAAAAATTTGAATGCCATAGTCTAATGTCTGCTGCATATTATAAATAATTGAATGGGGAGAGGCAAAAAAGAAAAGAAAAAGAAAATAATAAAGGGCTAATTAAAGGATACAAAAGCATCCAGAAGAACACATCCTCCTGCATCCACTAACCATGGCAGGTTAGGTCTGATTCTAGACCAATCTAAGCTGTTCACAACTATACTGCAAAGAAATTGCATATGTTGATCACTCAGTGTCAGACAAATTATGCAAGCACACCAGAATGGTTAAAATATCACCAAGTTATAAACTATAAATCTAAAAGAAGGAGCAAATGTGCGGTTAAGTTATAAAAATATGCAACGAGAAAAAAAATACCTTCCAACATATGTTGCATTTCCAATAAGAGCAAGTATAAACATCACTGGATTGAGGCCCTGAAATGAAGGCATAAAAGTTAGACTTTACTAGTCGACCACAGTTTACAAGGCACCTACAGAATCTATAACAAATTTAGTCAAAAACAAAGATTCCTGACATAAATCATGAGCAAAAAACCTCCATGTTGCTTTTCTGGTGCATTAGTATGTCATCAAATGATCCAGAAGGATCATCAAACTCAATGTGGGCAACTTTGGTTACCAATGGAGGACTGGACAGGGTCCAGGAGCAAGACCTATCATATTGAGAAGCTGAATCACATGTGAAACTTCTGAAGGTCATAGCTTGCCTGTATAAGATCTGATTGATGTGCTCCCTTTTTTCCTTTTTTTTTCAAATTAAGTGATTTTTGAACTATATGATGTGACGCCATCCCAAAATAGTATTGCACAACTGAGCAATTAGGGCAAATTCCACCGCTTGGGTCTTGAAACTGGCTAGCCAAAGCATTTTTTTTTAAGGGAAAGACATAATGTATGTCACAATTTGGGAAGGATTAGGCAAAGTGGTCGTAGACATAGTGTAGAAGTTGAGATCCATCTCTCATAGGATTTTAACTTTTTTAAAATTATTTCTACTGGTTATATCCATTGTGGGAAAGGTTTAATCTTTTTTAACTAGAAGAGAAGTCTGACCCAAATTATGCAAGGGCAGACCTCACTAGCATAAATAAGAACTTTGTAACTCAGTTTTAGATAAATCAATGAAAGAAAAGGAATCTTAAACCCTATTTTCACCTATTTCTATATTTTCTATTTTTTTAAAGAGATTTGAGTTGAGTGGACTAAAAAATTTCTTCTTTCTTCTCAATCGAATCATCAAAATCTCTAGGTTGCTAAATGATGTACACTGCAAGTTGCTGTGTTTTGATTTTTTAATAGTTAAAAGAAGTCTCTCATTATCATGCCTCCCTCTCTCTCTCTCCTCCTCTGTTCTTCTCTTATCTTCCTCATTTCATGTGTCAACACTGAATAAATCTTAATCCCAACTTCTACAAGTCAATGAATGCATAGTTCATCATTATTCAAATATTGTTTTAGTGAACTGGAAATTAGAGATCATTATGAATCCATATCTAAATACAGATTTACATCCAGTTCTAGATAAGCCAAGGCAACAGAAAGTGTTCTTGTTGGCTGCAACAATATTTAGGTATCTCAGAACTTGCACTGTACATTGTGCGAATACTAATCACTAATAATTTATTATAGTTTCCCATGCAGTACCACCATTTTGGTTATGAGCATAAAGAACTTCATGCAAACTGCAGGCTTTTTTGTGGAGAAGCAGCTAGATATGTCTGTAAATCTTTAGTTGCCTAAAAATTTTATAGGAATGGTTGAACAATTATATAAATTGTTGGAATTAAGAACTTTATAAATAGATTATGAAATTATAACTAGATACAAACATAAGGAATGAAATAGATTTATCACTAGGCATGTAAATAGTTTTTGAAAACAGCATAAACTGGCACTTGCCTCCACACTGCCTCTTCTAATCTGCAAAAGAGTAAAAACATCCTAAGTCAAATCTCGAGTCTTGCTCCTCATATGAAATATATAGAAAATTGCATATGAAATGTGCTGGGAAAGTGAAAAAGATGAATAGCTGTTCTTTGAGATTAAAAGTAGACCATATAATAAATCTCACATTTAAGCAAATCTGAGGAAGCCTTCCACCCATGTATATAGCTGCCATTGCCCAGCCAAGTAAGTTTCCTATTCTACTGCTTCCATTACCATGTCTCACTGGTGACTCAAAAGCCTGGTCCTGTAGATAGAATATATTGATCAATATATCATGTTCTATTCCCTATATTTTAAAATGGAAATAAGAAACTAAAGCATTGCCAAATAATTTAACATATGCATAGGGGAATGTATGAACATTTACGTACTAATTTTCCCAACATAAAGTATCAGCTTCTGAATACCTGTAAAAGCTTTCGTCCCACTAATATCACTGCTGGATGAGGTGATCCATTCAATGCATTTTTCATGTAAAGGTAGAGACCATAAATACCCATGAGAAATGCTGCAGAAGGTACCTGTATTTGAAAGACCAGTTCTATAAATTATTTTCCCCTGACATAAAGATAAAATAAAATATTATAGTCTTGTATTGCATAGCTTTGTTCTCACCACAGAAAGCATATTTTTAGTGTTCATAGGAGGAGCAGACTGATCCGGAAGCGACCTGCCAAGCAAAGGCTCTATTGAAGAATGTCGATTGCCAGAGAGAAGAGGTGTTCTACTGGAATCACGTGAATGTGCTAACCATGAACCTGCTGTAGGGACTGGACTCTTTGATAAAGAACGTGCTGACCTGGCAAGTCAGATGAAAGATGACATTCGATCCAAAAACACGAAGGACACCACTTAGTATTTGATTTAGAAATATTCAGATCTTTCTACTGGCACACAACATTATCAGGAATGGGAACTTAATACTAAGTGACACAATTGGGGTAATTTCTTTCTGTATGCTATGTGTCAGTCAAACCACCTTCAATCTTTTGATTATAGGAGCTAGCTTGGAAGGCACATGATAGCTCATCAAAACATCAAACAGATATAAACAAATACAATGGATTTATTCTGTATATGTAGGCCATCACACTAACTGAAACATAAATAGACCGTGGAATTCCAACAATATACAAAGCCCATGTACAGATACATATGAGAATTTTATACTCTCAGGAAAATATAAGAGCAATACCCTGTACCTGCTATAATGTTTGTGTAAAACTACAGACTATGATATGAACTAACTTTGAACTAGCGATGAATCATACACCAGTAGTCTGCCACAACAGAGGAATCAAGCTTTTATGCACATCTTCAATGGAGAAGGGAGAGTATAAGAGAGGTGGGTCGTAGAAAAGAAATAAAAATAGAGACAATACTTATGAATGTAAGTCATTCACAAGCTTTGGGTAAGCACCTGGTAAGCAATACGAACTGACATACTGATCAAAGATCTAAAGCATAACAACTAACCACATAAATAAAATACAATGATGAATCTATCATGGTGTTTAGACCCTGAATGAAGGCTTAAAAATTAATGCATTTGATTAAGTAAAACTCTAAACTACAGACTTCGATCATGATGCTTATGATGACAGTGATCTTATGTTTGGCAAAATTGAGTAGGCTGTATCCACTGGCAATGAGATTAGCTGCCAGACGAACACAAACAATAGCCAAGTAAGTTAGCATGCATAGCATGGAAATGGCAACGCAAAGATGTGACAAGATACTGTTCAGTATTGTAGTCAAATAAAACAGGACACAAACACCAATATGGACAGGACAAGGCAAGAGCACTAGCCAAGTCCCATCACAAGGACCTAAAGATGAGGAAGAGAACATTCAGCATATTAAACATGGTTGGCCTCAAAGTTGAGTGAAATTTGAAGAAAGAAAGATACAGGCTACTCAAGAGGCATATTGCAAAGTGCAACCATCACAAGGAAACAGTAGTAATTCATGAATCTTAAACTATGTGCTACCATGCGAACAGAAAACAAGCATTAACTGTTACATCCTCTCAAGTACACACACCAGGGAGACAGTGGAATGAGCTAATACTATCAAGTGCTAGGACCAAGAGAAGTTAGACAGCTGTAAGCCAAAAAAAAATGCAGCTTGAAGAACCGAAGAAAAGTATATCACAGTTTAAAAAAAATAAATGAGAAACTTGAAAGGTAAGAGAGAGTTCACTAAAACCATAGCTGCATTTGGATGTCGAGTAGCTAATCAAGGCTAGATAACTTTAACTGTATGTAACCACCGCTTATCCACTTAGCCATAAATCTGAAAAAGTTATTGTTTGGCTACCACTGAATACATACTTATCCAGCATTATTGTTGTGATGGCAAATATACCATTTGGCTGAAAAAAGCATAGGTTGTGGTCAAGTGGGCGATATGGATAAAACAAACGTCCCCCAGGCAGCAGCACAGAAAAAAAATTAACCAATTTACCTAAGTCCAGTCCTGTTAACGGGCTAACTTTAACCACCCAAAAATCAAGGCGGTTTGGATGGATAACTGAATAACCATGGCTTAACCATAGGTCATCCAGCATCCAAATTCCAGACTCAGTTAGCAATGAACAATTAATTCAGTACAAATACTAGCCATACAAAAATGAGTTTTACTTGTTAAAAACAATGTCAAAATGCATAGGATGGTGCCTGTAGGAAATCAAGAATCTAGAGAGAGTGTCCCTGAAGAACTAAAAGCAATGGAATACAAGAAACCTATGATAATCCAGTCAACAACTGAGGTGAACCAAACTGATAGAAAGTCAAATCATCCACAACTGAGGTGAACCAATCTGATAGAAAGTCAAACCATCCCATTTGTGGCTAAAAAATGCAAATAGCAATCCAAGTCCCAATAATTAACACAATTGTACAACAAAAAAAAGAAAGATCTCATGACAAGCAAGCATAAAGATCTTAGGAAGACATAAATGGAGAAAGAGGACCGCATAAATTCTATTCAGGTCAAATGAGAGTCAGGAAGGCCCTGATAACACCTTGGTTCTATAAAAGGTACAAAAAATGGAGGCAAAACAAAGAGAAAATAAAAAAATAGGATAATTAATCCACACATGCACAAACAGTTAGGAGGGGGAAGGCATTTGAAATAGACTAGAATATTACATGTAATACAAATCTCTCCCACATGAACCATAGCGACGAATTGCTGGTGCCACAACAGGAATAGGTGAACTAGTGATATGTGTTCCTTCCCTTGCAGGACTTGATCCATTTATCTGATAATTATTGGCTTTGGATTCCTTGCCATCCATGTTGTATCCTAGCAGCCCTTCTTTTTTTAGTGCATCTTCTTGATGATGTCTGTGGATCTGCAATAATGTCAAGAGATATCATGGATAAACAAGAATGTCAGCCACTAAAATTTTATTGATGAAAAAAAATGACAAGGGTAATTGGTTAGCCTTTTTGCGTGAGATCAAGGGCTGTTGCAGTATGAAAATAACAGAGCCCAAGATTCTTGTGCAAGAGGGAACAAGTTACCAGTTTGAAACAAGGCAGATATCCAAACCCAAGAAGAAAGAGGAAATTTGAAAGCATTTCTTCTGAGATATAATTAAGGGAGCAGCAAAAATTCTGGAAATTAACTTAAACCCAAGGAGATACAAATTACTAAACTGTTCCAAAAGGAAAAAAAATCTTAGATGTAGATTTACACCTGCAAGACGAAATTGATATGTAGTATAAGCTTTGGATGAATACAAGAGCTGAGGACACCGTAAATGTAACCAAAATCATGAAAAAGGGGGAACTGAATAAGGGGATATGGACTTGGTTTGCAATTAAACAGCCACGAGAGAACAAAGAATTTGTCCCAAAAAATTAGCATGCAAACATGCTTACATATTTGGCCTAACTTGATTTGAGATTTCTTTCTCCGAAAAACACTCAACCAGATAAGATAAAGTTTCAGTTCTACCTTAACATTTGCTAGGCTAAGATGCAATAGAAACTTCAAGAGTGATAAAAGGATCAAGGAACCACAGAAGCTGCTATCAATATCACTGTGCAAATAGATAATGGACGAGAGGCTTGTCAATCTGAAACCAAATCTTTAACAAGATCCAAAACTATGGTTATTTTTCCAACCTGCATGAGATCCCAAGATTTTCTAGATTTGGCCGTATTGCTAAAGATGGTGGTTCTCAGAGTTGCTTGACTCCTGTGATGTTCTAGCAAGACAGCATATCAAATAGACGGGCACACAAAGGCATATTGGTCAAATTTAGTGGTTGGTCTAAGGTATCAATTCTTCAAATCCTGGCACATTCTTAGAAGCTCTTGTGAAGGCTTGACATGAGCTTTTGCACTATCTTATACTAAGAAAGCATCTCTGTGCATCAATTTATTTTTGACAACATCTTAACGTATGAACATGTGCGATATCAGTGGGACCTCACAAGTGGCAAGTATGCTGTAATATGCACAACAAAGGTATACATATCTAGCTCAAAGTAGAAAGTGATCATAGACGGGCACAAAATACAATAGAAATGAGACCAAAATAATTTAGAGGTGTAGCTGGATGGCCCTTGGCTGAGATTGCATAATGGTTGGAAGACTACTTAGACTCGTGGCCTGTTTGGGATAGCCGTTGGGGTCAACGGTCCGTTTGGAATAGCCGTTGGACAACAACTATCTCACATAGCTGCTGAAAAATAGTCACTTAAAGGCATCCCAAAGCATCCAATCTAAACAGGCCCTAAATATGCCTTGAGTCAAGTAAATTTCTATGATAACAAAATGGGGAGATTTAAGCTCTCCATGTTTAACATTGATATATCAAGAGCTACATACTCCAATGAAGGAACAATAATCCTAGAGTACTTAATGAACCATGGACCAATTTAGCCACCTTAAGGAAGCCGTCAAGATTGATTTGTTTCTCAAAGGTAAACACCTTCTACCACCATAACTTTTCTCTACAGGGATCATTTGAGGCAAAAACAATAAACTGAACAATTTAGTAATCAAAGTTTATGATATCTGAACTGGATCCCTTGATTGACATCAATCTTAACTCAATTTTAATTATACTGTCCAATAAATTCCCTTGGTTGGACTAAAATTATTATTCCTAAGATAGTTAGGATTCATTACAATTGAAAATTCGATTATTATCAAAAAAATACTTTGGAAAGTTCATTCTACTTGATAGCTATAGGCTTGTCCATATGTATTACAGATGTAAATTATCAAATGGTTAAACTTAGTGTTGTGTGAAAACAGATGTGAGATCAGATGTAGACACACATATCCAAGTTTATGACTCAGCAAAAGGGGGAAAACAAGAGATGGGAACATGCAGGAAAAAATTCACCTTAATAGAGCATGCGTTTTGATTTTTCCCTAAAACTTTTTACATATAAACCATTAAAAAATAATTTTCAAGGTGTTTTAGCATACATGATCTACTAAAGTGATTCTTTGACTAAGCTTGCTGGTTTTTCCATCATCCAATCCACAATAAATCAAATGAAATAGCTTTGGATTTCTTTTGATTCAAACCCTTGTTCTGCTCTTGCTCGCCGCTACTAATGGGTCTCGATTGATTTTCCTTCCTGCTAAGTTTGAAAAGTCCAAAGAGCACAGACTAGCCATGGAGCTTGGATACGGTTTCCCGATTGGAGATCCGTGGATCACAGACGCTCTCTCTCCCCATGGCCTTTCGCCTCTGAAAGCGTCCTTCCTTGTCAATGCTTGGGTATCCATCCAATGTATGATTTTTTTTTTCGATAGCTTTCACATTTGTGGTAGACTGAATACCCACCCAATCTCGATTTTACACAGAGACACTTTACTAGTATTATTCGTGTTAGTAATAGAATTGGTATTATGCTCATTACCAGTATAAATTACCACACGTTTGGCCTTTCTTGAACAAATTTCATGATCTTCCATCGATTTTTCCTCATTTTCTTCCTCCTGTCCTTCTAGAACATTAGTCAATTTATATGACCATCGAGAAACCTTTTTGCTGATTTCTTCTATTCCAAAAGATTCATTTCTAGTTGTTTTTTGAACATTTGGATCAGTTGTAATTACATCGAATACAAATTTCAAAGACTTTGCTTGACTTTCTAAATCAATTTTTATTTGTTCTGCCAATAAAGAACAGTTTTTTAAACAAAAATTGGGGATCTATTGCACCTAGTAGACCGTTAATCGCAAAGAAGAAGAAATGGGGGACCGTCTGGATCTTGAGCATGCAATTAGCTCTCTCATGGTCCCTACTGCTTATGGGACTGTGATTGAATCTGCTCAGAAAACTGCTAGATGAAATGGTTTTGTATATGGAAGTGAACGAGGGCAAGCTAAGACAGGACGAAGGGAATCTGGATGAGAAGGTGATGGCTTTCGATCCACGGGATTTGCTACCATCAGATATGGCACTAAAAATGGATGGTTCAACACTTGATCAAACTTATAGTATTTCTAAACTTAGACAAGATTATAGTAATAATGAATCTTACACCAACCTATATTAACTTGATCCATAGTTCATTAAAATCATAAAATTAAACTTACCATAAAATCGTAAGGTTACAATGCATTTTTTAGGTCCAAAATATGACATGTCACTAGACTAGAGGGACTAATCTTTTGGTTTTTCTTTACTTTTTAAAGAAATTGACTTAAATTAATTTTTTTTAAAAAGCCCAAGTAGTAGAAAAGTAGAGAGCCCTTGTTTAAGGGTCTTAATAGTAGACGAAATGAAAAGAGCAAGAGAGTAATCCTCGCTTATTCTTATATAGTTACTCCAAAGGTAAAGTTAAAGAATTTGTTATTGATCTTTATCGCCTTTTTTCTTTGATTTGTTATCTGTTATTTATCATTCCATCTGCATCACTTTTTTGTTCTTTTTGTTTCATCTATTAGGAATACCATTAAACAAGGGCTCTCCACTTATCTACCAATTGGTCCTTTTTAAAGAAAGATAATTGAAATCAATTTTCTTAAAAAATAAAGAAAAACCAAAAGATTAGTCCCTTTGGTGTAGTGACATGCCATAATCTGGACTCTAAGAAATATGTTTTAACCTTAAGATTTTATGGCAAGTTTAATTTTATTATTTTGATGAGCTATAAATCAAGTCAACATCACCTAGTATGAGGTTCACTATTATTGTGATCCCGTCTAAGTCTAAAAACTCTATAAATTTATTCACCAAAGCCTTACAAGTTGCATTTTAAGATAATTTTCTTAGTATTTTATTTTGTCATCATTTCTAAGTTAAATTGATTTTCTAAGATTTTTTATCTAGGGTGGAAATGCTCTAACTTGATATTTGTTCAATTGCAATTTTCTCGAGATTCTCTTAATTTATTTTTAAGAGGGAGAGTTGACTTTTTATTTTTAAGAATTTTGATTTTTCTGATATTTTTGTTGATTTCAAATGAAGGATAGTTTCTTATTTTCATGAGAAATCTTAAGTAAATAGAAAGAAAAAGAAAGAGGAGAAATAATGAGAGCTCATAGGGTGCTCTCAGCCTCATATACTAGACAAAAAAAGGAAAAAATTGAAAACCAATAAAAAAAATCAGATTGGCTCGGGCTGGCACTGCACAGCTAGTTTAATACTAATTCGTGGTTCATCCAACTTTGGTTATGTTAATGCCTACATAGTACATACTTAACCGATACCCATAAATAATAAAAGACTATTTCCAACATTATTACAATAAGTCAAACTCCTTATTAGAGAGCTTGATAAATAATTGATCTCTAAAACTTACAACCAGTTGACATGAAATTAAAGTTCTAATAAAAATCCAAATGGATGACCGTCCAATAGGGATTCCTAAGCCAAGGTTCAAAAATACGATGTATTGCCCCTCAACAAAATGTTAGTACAGCATGCCTCTTACCATGCATGATGCCAATCAACGTATGCTGAATTATACAAAACTATCTAATACAAAGTATATCAAACCATACAAGTACAGAATTGATATGGTTCATCATTTCAAAATGATACAGGGCTAGTATCACCCCAAACCACTCTATATAGCTCAGAACCACTCTGTACCAACCTTATATTGACCTTATACTATATCAAATTGCTCTATACCATGCCAAACAGCCCAGTTTGGCTTGGTTTGAGGTGGTTTATGAATTGGAACCTTCTATTTTACCAACTAGTAAGTCGGTTCGGTACAAGATGATCAATAGACCAGCACTTTAGTGTAGTACCGAACCATACCAGTCCAATACCAAAATGGTACCGGTTCTCAATACGATGAACCTTGATGCCAATAGAGGGTATTGACCCCTATGCTATAAGACAATCAACAAGCACCTCGTTCAACCTGTTTTGGCCTCTACAATTTTTTTTAAAATTTTTTCTTATGTTTAGTGTCTTAATGCTATGTTTTTGCAAGAATATGATATAAGTATCACTTTAAGTGCTCTAGTCATGGATTTTAATGTGTCCTAAATTTTATGTTGCTAATTTAACACATAAGATGCAATGACTAGGCCCTAGGCCCAGCTCATGATGGGAATTGCCTTTAAGGCAATATCCCTTCTTTAACAATGCACCAAAGTTCAAGTCACTCTCCTTCTCTCGTCTATCTCACATGCCCACTCTCTATCATGTATTTCTTGCACTCTCTCTTGTCTCTCTCATACTCTCACACTCTCTCCTCTCTCTCTCTCTCTCTCTCTCTCTCTCTCTCTCACACACACACACACACACTCTTTCTTGATCTCTTACATCCTCTTAACCTTCTCACACTCTTTTGTGGTCCCTCTC
This sequence comes from Metroxylon sagu, assembly GCA_017589505.3. Lineage (NCBI taxonomy): Eukaryota > Viridiplantae > Streptophyta > Magnoliopsida > Arecales > Arecaceae > Metroxylon > Metroxylon sagu. The sequence continues at coordinate 54,803 of JACVBY030000375.1, read as the reverse complement.
TTGCTCTCCCTCTATTGCACTCTCTTCTCCCTTTATCATTCCACACTTCTTATGAGGCAAAATAAAAAATGTTAATGGCTTAGCATTTAGAATAGTAATTTTTAGATTGGAGCTTGCACAAATTTTTAGAAATTATTCTGAATTATTAAATCTAAAATAATTTCATAAATTTTTGATTTTGAATTATTAAGTTTCAAGGGATACCCATGACATAGTTGATCTACTTAATTATCAATGTTTGTGAGGTAACATTCTACACTTCAAATTATTTTATTGAAATTGATAAAAGTTTTCTTATATCCAATAACATGCAAATTATTGTGATTTCAAAGTGATTGTATCAAAATATCTTTTCAATTATGTGAATCCAAAAATGTAGTTGTACCACTATTAAATTTATTTGGCAAATGATTTTAATTTGTAAATAATGGATATTGTTGTAAAAATATTTATTATGTTTATGTAAATTGGATCAAGAAGATAAAGTTTTATTTGTTAAAAACCCTTTGTAAGTCAGCTGACAAGTTTATAATGTTGTTGTAAATTATGTAAATTGAATCTTTAGGAGAATTTGAAAAGGTCTAGATTATTTTGAAAATGGTAAATGTTTGAACTTATTATATTATTTTGTAAAGGTTTAGAATACTGTTGTAAAGAATGTGAAAAGGTCTAGATTATTTTGAAAATGGTAAATGTTTGAAATTATTATTTTGAATTGATATATACTTTTATATTATGGACTTTTAGCTTAACTATGTTCTGGACACCACTGAAGAGATTGTACATTGGCACTTATGATTGTTTCAAAGCAAGTATTATTTTAGCCCTACCACAAGGTATAAATGTTGTACCACAGTATTTTGTCCCCACTACAGGGTATAAATGTAGTACTCTGGACCACCACAAGTTATAAATGTAGTATTTTGACCCACTCTACAGGACTTACATGTGTTATTCCAGCCAAGTCATAGGGTATAAATGCAGTTGTGGTTTTATAGGCTATAGAGTTAAAATAGATTTGGATATCTATGGGTATAAATACAAATCTTATTATGAGAATTTTATTAGAAATATATTGTTTTATTATATGGATCTATTGCTAGTTTCTTTTTCATGAAAAATTGCATCATTTCATCATTTAGGTTTGTTGAGGTAAATTTATTTTATACTTGATCCATTTCTACAAAGTAGATTATTGCTTACTGAGTTGTAAGGCTCATTATTTTTACTTTCATTTTTCTAATCCAAGGATCAAGCACTAGCTTGGTAACAAACATAGGGAGAGCAAATAGAGGTAAGGTCGGTCTAATAGTAAGGTTAGGTTTAGTTTTTATCCGTTTGTATATTAAAGTATTGCTTGAGATTACGTATAAATATATTAGTACTGAAATTTTAGGGTTGTACTCTATTTATGACTTTTGCGAGCTTGTATAGATATATATCATATTTTAAACTAAGAGTTAGGCTAGAGTTTAATTTTTCTGATAATTACCGCTACCTATGCATGAATAATATTGTGATCGGATTTTGGTAAATTCATTGATAGGTAGAATAGCCTTATATGCTTATAAAGCCAACCCTCGTAAGTATGAGCCAATTGTCATGTCTCAATCATGATTTTAAATTGAGGTATGACAACAAAATTTCTATATTATTTTTTAAATTACACAGCACATTCTTCAACAAATTAAAAAATGGTCAAAAGAGGGATTTATCAAGCTAGAACATTTTTCTAGCCCATAAACTTGATGATCGTAGCTTCGATCTCATGGAAATGCAATTCAATAGGCTATTGGCTTCTTCCTATGCATGTTCTCACCCTAAAATAGTTAAGGACAAGCATTAAAATCCTTAAAAATATTTTTATGAGCAGCACGGGGCAGCATTGCTTAGTTTGGCATTGAGCAAGGCTAAATATAGGTTAAATTGGGCTTGATATGCCTTAAGTTAGGTCATCTCACGGCCATTACAGGCGATTCCATGGCATACCAACACCTCTCCCACTCTTATATAGCTTTTTGCTGATATGGTTCTCATTTGGCTTTTTACTGGCATGGGCAGTGAGTACAAGGAAAGTTAAAACACTGCTATTGATACAGTAAATAAGATAACCCTCCTAGGACAAAAGAAAACCCGCTACAGACGAGAAAGGATATCCTAGCATTTGTAAACACTAACGAAAAGAACCCATTCAACTTTCTGAAAAGCATGGTTAGGCTTCAACTTCCTTTTTTTATTTGCAATACAATAGATATTCAAGTAGCAAATAAATAAGGGAAAAGAATTCTCTTAGAGACTCAAAAGTAAGAAGGTAAAAGGATACGCATAGAACTACAGTAATAGAAACAACAACAATGAAATCTCCTAGAACCAATTTGGTTTTATGCTAAAAAGGTCAATCATAGAGGTTTTTTCTATCTTAAGCAACTAATATAATGACATGAATAGAGAAAATCTTGACATAATATTCCTTGAGGATATGTATGGTTATGAGGAAATCCATTGGAACGGAAAAGAAAAACAGGGTTTTCCCGTGAAAAAGGAAAAGATTCTTGGAAAACTAGTTACAAACTTTCCAAATTTATTAATTTTCTAATTAAACAAACAGATAGAGAACTGGATTTTTCAAGAAAAACAATTTTCCAAGCTTTTCCATGAAACCAAACATATCCTAAGTGGAAGAAAGAATATGATAGTTTGAAGAGAGGCAATTCAGTCACATGAAAACAAGGTGTAACACCCATGACACAAGAACATGTCGAAGTAGTCTTGGTTTGGTTGATGATTTATAACCCCTTTACACTTAAGTCGCGTTTGGTTGTCAGGAAGAATTGAAATCAATAATGAGCTTTCCATTCTCAAGAAGTCATCAAGAAGGATTGATTATCATTCCCATGCTTGGATGAGTACTGGAATTCTGAGCCAATGAAATCAAATCTCATTATGAATGGCTTATTCGGTGGAGTGGACTTGGAGAGAAAGAGATGTCTTACCTTTTCATCAATGGTCTCTTCATTAGCAACAGTGGCATTTGTCACCAATAATAAAGGAGAGGTAAAAATAGAGAAAGTGGGTAGTGAAAGGAATAGAAAGACTATTAGGTGGGAGTCTTATTGTCTTAACAACGTCAAATTTCTTTTATTTCCCATGCACATATCAACATGAGGGAAATGATGCCCAAGTCCACCCAAGTATTTTGCCTAACCCATTTTATAGAAATCCAATACCTCTTAGAACCAGCACTTCAAGGTCTATATTGGTTACCCAATATGGCAATGGATCACCATAGGAAACCAATACGTTTCCAGAAAACCAGATCTGGCCCTAAGGATGCTATGTCTATACCTACATATATGCATGTATAATATCAAGTTGACAGGAATGGATAGGATGAGATGATTGGATTTACAAAAAATAAGCCTCAAGGTACTGAAATAAAAACAGAGCATATGGAATACATTAGAATGAGGAGATAAATGAGAGCAAAACCTCAATTTGCAGTGTAAAAAAAAAAAAAAAAAAAAAAGAATGCTGGCATATTTGCATCAAAGCTAGGAATAATCTAATCAGAAAGAATTACACAAAGTAAAGCACAAGAGCTAACTAAGGAGGTAGTGCGTTCATAACTTCATAAGAAGGACCATCAATCCCATCAAGAAAGTGATTCAAAAGATCATAGAAATATCAGAAAAGAGAGGACATGAGTCACACGACCTAAGATAGCATAGAAGAAAGTTGTTTGAAGGACATGAAAAATCTTTTGCTGAAACTCAATAAAAGACACAACCTTAGCAGGACAAATATCAAGGAAGGATGCACAAAGCTTAGCACCAATAGATGCAGCCTACTGGTTATGAGAGTTCTTGTCATGCTTGAATTGCACAATCAGTCAGGAATCAGCAGCAATTCATATATTGTGTCAACAATTGGAATGTACTGAAAACTTACATGACTAGACTGGCAGAGACCATAAGATACGAAAGAAAACATTATATCTTTTCTCCTGCGTGACTATTTTATGTAGCTTAATAATGACACATGCACTAAATTATTGAATCAACTACTTAATTCTTTCAGGTAAATCTGACAACATCAAACAACTCGTGTAATTTTTCGTTTACATAAAGATCAGTGAAACCAGACATGCTACATTATATTTTTTTTTTAAAAGGATTTTTTTTTTTTTTTTTTTTGGGGGGGGGGGGGGGGCGGGGGGTTGGGGGAACAATAAATCTTAGAAGAATGCTTAGTTAAGAAAGTTTGGTCTAAGAACTATCAACTGAAATGAGAAGAATTGCCATGCTTCATTCACTATCTTGACATATCAATTAATGCACCATGGACAGAGTGATAAAGCTAGATTAATAGATTGTCACCAAGGAATGGTGCATCTGTTGCCCGTGAAGCCTTGGCATGGCATGATACAGAATTTATACAAGAAAAACCATTGACAAATACAATTTTATTCAGAAACAAATCTCTGTTTCATACAGATCGCAAACAGATATTTTTCTTCTTTTTAGTTTTACAGTGGAAGGAAACTGCTATAGATCAATGCACTTTAAGATTACTGCATTGATTGAGGATGTCATAAGAATTTTCTTGACAGATGAACTAAGAAAACACTATGTAATTTTAACAACATACAAAGCACTGTGTCATTAATGATAAACAACATAACATGATTAGGACCTTAAAAGGCATTGAGCTGACATAAATAATTGCATTGAATACAATCACATAAAACTATCATGCTCATGAAGTAAATTGCTGACGATACAGTACAATGAAAAATGCCCTTGACACGAAAAAATCATGACAAGAAACGAAGAAGACAGGTTATCCACCTGAGCCAGAAAACAATAAAAGGCACATAAACTTTCCTCAGCACAAATGGGACATATGAGATCCTCATGTGCATCAAGTAACTGTGCCATATGGTCATTTATATTTGTCTCTATGGAATTTCCAGGTTGAGCAGCAATGACGATTAGAAATTTCTGTATGAATTAAGTTGACTGCCTAAGCATTGCTTTGAAAGTGCGGCACAGTTTGGCTTGTAAAGAGGATGAACACAATAAAATGTAAGATTGAATAAATCATTTCTATGCATTAGCAACAATGCCAAAATAATTTTACCTTATGACATATTCTATCTCTGTTTGCTTTCAGATGATGATAGATGTGACCATAATATACAGTCTGTGCAGTAAGAATAACTGTAGTTGTTGTGTATAACTGCAAATCAACAGATGCAGAGTGTTTCACCGAGACATGAAAAGTCATTTCACCTACTAATGAATGACATTTAAGTTGTAATTCTCACCAATGCCATGTACAATTGCGTTGGCAGCTGCAAAAATTAAATAAACAATGTCAGTACATTAAACGGTATTTATGAATCACCTACATAATGGAATTTATCTCTGATTGTCCTGGTACCCAATGGGGTGCAAGGCCTGCCCATGTATTTGATGAATCAATTTGATTCCAATAAAGGGGCTGTATGGATTATCTGGTATTTAATACCAAGATAGCATATTGCAGAATCTAACCTCAAGACTCCAACAAAATAAAGCTTCTGAAGGCTGGTGAAGATGTTGAGAACAGGGAAAGATTGCCAGCCTAATAGGAAAGACAGGTAAAAAACCAGAAATTCTGAATCCAAATCTAAAAAAAATTAGGGCATGTAAAACACCTTTTAGCTGGATTCCATATCAATAGTACAGGATGGAAATTGGTATTTTACCTCCCTAAATCAACAATATCACCAATTCTGTGAGCTATTTTAACCCTGCATAGTTGGTTCTCTGATTTTCCATCATCTTGTAGCATGTCCCAGCATCCAAACACTAAATACAAATAATCATATTGCTAATTGTTTTATTTATTTATTTATTTATTTGCGCGCCGGGGGGGGGGGGGGGGCAGCACAAATGCAGGTACAGCATTTTTCTAACAGCTGGCTGGCTGTAGAAATGCTGCCACAAAATCAGTGTCACAGCAAGCCCACTGAGGCAAATGTCTCTTCACATGAGTGTTTAGGTGCGTGCATGGTTTCAAATCTCGGCAGAACTATGGGGTGCCAATATGGATTACTATTATAAGGGTGTCAAGATGGATCACTATTCCAAGTGTCGAAATGGGACTGTTCCATCATCATTCTAACATCCCAATCAACATTTCCAGAACAACCCCCCATTCCAAGTGTCAACATAGGATAGGATGGTGGCATATCTTGTTCCATGGGAAAATCAAAATGATCCTTCCTATGAGATTTAAAACCTTGAGTGTGTATCTATATAGATACATGAATAAACAAACCCATCATAATTGTGTTGTATAAAAATTTGAAGAGGGAATGCTACCAAAAAATTTGGAAGAAAAAAATTATGTGAAGATGACAATGAAACTTACAGTAGCTGGCTCCAGCAGACATGTACCCAATAAGATTAAAAAGATCCCTGCAGATTGATAAAAGAAATAGCAGAAGATACCAGAAAATGTAACAAGAAGGAAAACATCATGAAACTTTAAAAATGAAATTACACAAAATTTCTTCTTAAAATGAGATTACCCAAAATAACAATTTTCTTTCCTTAAGGATAATTGGCAGCTAAGTACATGCACATTTGTGTACCGATTAAACCTAAATGCAGGCAGTGCATCAAATAACTTAAACACAAGTAAGATTGTGCTAAATCTTGGGCACTTGTATGAGGCCAAGAAATCTAAATAATACATTCAGGCTAGCCTTTTTGATGACATCATAGATGTCCAATTGGCTCAAGTAAAATTAGGATTTATCAACTTGAACTTTCTTGTGTCAAGTACGGATGCCACCCAACCCCCCCGCCCCCCGATAAATAAAGATAGCAATATCAGTTCACCACTCGCATCAATCGATACCGACACACTCGTATATCAGTATGCCAATATGCCATATACCATACAGGTAACTACCGCATGAGCAGCAGTACCGGTACTTCAACCGCTGTGTGGACCAAAATTCAAATGGTTTAAACTTCAACATATTCTGACAATGAATCCAAACATATCATTTTTGATGAGCTGAGAAACTCGTTTTCGACCCTACCCTATTCTTGAACCCTCTGCTGAGCTCAACCATGCTCACATTTATTTGAAAGGGGCCAAAGAAATGACTCCACCTGCGCCAACAGTTTTCATTTAGAATTTCTATTGGACAGGCCAATTCTCCCCTCCGTACTTCATGCATGGGTAAGAAGAATCTGAAAATAATTTTGTTTATCGGCATTTTGGAAGTGCACTTCTTTGAACGTTGTGGATAATTAAATTTTAACTTTACCATGCATTTGGCACGAAGTCATTCAATGTTGGAGCAGAAAGAAAGATTTAAAATGCCAATAGCATACCCCATCAATGCAGAAAGAATCATAAATTTAGATCCAACATATAATCATGACAAAAACATCAAATTTCTCTAAATCAGTTGTCTTTTTGTTGAGACTAATCTACAGCATTTTGATTCCACCTACTTATGTGAGTAGGTGTGGCAATTTTGGACACTACTTGTGAACATGGCTTGAACCTAACACGAAGTTAGTGGGTTCGGATTGAGCATAAATGGGTTCGGATTAAATTCGGGTTGACCCGTTAAACACAATTAATAAAGTCAGATCACGGATTGACTCGTTAACTCGAAAGTAGCCCTCGCCATTGACTTGATTATCAACTGAAAAAAAATATATATATATCTTTTTTGTTTTTATGGAACATTAGGCATGAACTTGCTAACCACATTTCGGCTGAGACAAGAAGAAAATGGGGGAAAGTTACAACCTCACAAGGAACAGAACCGAAAAGGAGGATGATATCAATGTGTCAATTATATTCATCACCCAACAATCCATGTCATCGGAAAAGCAATTGAAAGGCCTTCTGTGGATTTCTCTTTATAATTTGTGATGATCTGAGGAACCTCAAAGAACACCCCAACCGACAACACCGACTACCCAAGAGCTAAAGCTGCACCATCCTTTAAACTACACAGACAGTACTTCAAGTAGATTTGAGCCCACTTCCAGCAATGCTGGTTTAGGGAGCAAGCAGGGGGAGAAGTTCCACTAAGAAGACCCATGACATACAATCACTGTTTCCAACCCGAAAACCAATGCATGGAAGAATCATTTTCATTCCAACCCGAGAAGCTTATTACTTTAATCAAAATATAAATCAAAGTCATTGAAACAAAGCAGTCGAGTTTAATGGTGTTGGCTACAAAGTCTTTGAAGAACAATGAAACGGATGCATCATTTCCCAAAGAAACCCATAGGAAACTACACACTGCTGATTACATAAATAAGAAAACCAAACTTTTTTATGTTTTTAAAGCATCATCACCTAGAAACATAGTTATAAGCTCGGTATTGAAACCTGGAAAGCTAAAAATCTAAACCTAAATATAGATAGGAAACAGTAGAAACACTGCTAAGCACTCATAACAAAAGGTGATGACTATAGGTTACCCATATTACCGTGAAAAGAAACCAATAACAAACAACAAACAATTTTTTGACAAAAGAATCTACAACAAATTAATCAGAAAAGGAGAGCCAAGAACTAATACCTGTGAACCCAATTTTGTTGATGTAAAGATAAACATGAGCCATTCAAAATGCAAAAGAAAAAATAGAACTCACCAAATTCTCCCAAACCATAGAATGCCGTGTGAGTGCATACCATCTCATATTGAGTGTAGCATAACTCGTACCGATACTTTGAACCAAGACTCGCAGCACCATAACTATGCCGATACATTGAGATGATAAACCAACTTCCATTATGTTTGTATTAACTACCATTGTGGTATTGGAATGAGATCCAAAATTGAGAACCATACTCTAAACTACAGGAATTTCTCAAATTATTTATTTTTCAATGATTTTCTGACTCTCTTTTGTGTAAACAAATTAGTGCTCAATCACTTGCATATTCTGCAATTTGTTTATGGTTTATTCAAGAAGTAATTTACACGGTTGCCAAAGATAATGTTTATGCTCCAGCCATTATCCGTTGTAACAGCCTCTCTTATGCTTGTTTACGCATGAAGATGCTTCTAGTTACATAAAACAATGTACATGTTTTATTTCTTCCAGTAAAGTTTAATCATTCAAATCCATCCCCGAGAAATCAAATTTATAGCCATACCCAGAAACAAAGTCTAGGCTAAAACTAAAGCAACATATCTCTCAGAAAAACTCACAGGAAGCTCCAAGACATTGATAGAATAGACTGAAACATCCCATTAGAATGAGAAAAAACCACAAGAAATACCTAATTTCAGATCAGGTAACAAGCCCCAAATAACGTCCAAGAAAGCAGAGATCAAGACCCAGGGCTCCCTCAACCCAAGCGAAGAAAAGCCAAGGAGATTTCTCGCGTTTTTGTAGGGTTCTACGGGAAAGAACGGATCAAAGGAAGGAAGAGGACAGAATTAAGGAGAGAGAGAGAGAGATTCTTGGAGATGCGAACAGCCAAAAGAATCCTTCTCGGCAGTGTAGGGGGATAAGATTTGGAAGCGTGGCGACGTTGGACGCCTTCGTCCCTTGGCTGGTATTCGGGAGAGTTCGTTTTGGCCGCTTGCGCTGGAGCACGTGAAGGGAAACCGGGACCACCACGTGGCACGTGGAGGACATGGAGCGCAAGAGCTGTTTTTATAGTTAGGGTTAAAAAAAAAAATTTTTTAACAAATTTAGGATGGAAACAAAATTTTTGCAACAAAGGTGTTAAAGTGAAAAGCACGATGGCTGTTAAAAAATGCCACTCAAACGCCACTGAAAAGATGCCACTCAGACGCCACTGAAAGTGGCGTTTTCCTCAAAAAAAGGCTCCTCCGGCTTCGCCCTCCCCCTCCTCCTCCTCCTCCCCCTCCCCTCGAGACCCCACACCAGCCCTCCCCCGAGACCCCATGCCAACCCCCCGGTTCCCCCCGACCCCACAGCTTCCCGAGTGAAGCCCCCGCCCGCACCCGAGTCCCCGCCCCCCGAGCCCCCCCCCCGCCCGTCCGCACCCGAGCCCCCCCCCCCCCCCCCCCCGCCCGGTCCACACCCGAGCCCCCCGCCCCCCACCCCGGTCCGCACCCGAGCCCCCCCGCCCCCCGCCTTGGCCCACACCCGAGCCCCCCCGCCCCCCACCCCGGTCCGCACCCTCCCCGAGCCCCACCGGGGCCCTACTCCACACGCGCCCCCCTCCCCCGGTCCGCACCCGAGCCGACCGGTCCCCTCGAGCTCCCTCTCTCTCGTGCACACCCGAGCCTCCCGTGCTGCCTCTCTCTTGCGCGCACCCAAGCACCCTCCCTCTTTCTCGTGCGAACCCACCCAATCCCCCTCTCCCGCACCCCGAGCAGTCCCCCACTCTCTCGCGGCCCATCTGAGGACCGTCTCGCGGCCCATCCCCTTCCTCTCTCGAGCCAGTGATTCCCCAAGGTAATTTTTTTAATTCAATTAAATTATAAAAATTTAAATATGCTTTGTTGCTAGTTGCTTCACATTCATCTTTATGATAAAGAAATTGATAATTGAAACAATGATATTTTTAGTTCAAGTACATCAGTTAATCGCGATAGAAAAATTTAAAAATCAGTAAATTTATGTATCGAAAAAAATAAGTAAAGGTTAGTTAGCTTTTTGTGGAAAAATTACATTGTTTGATAAGTAAAAAAAATTCAATGAGCATGAAAAAATTAAATGAGCATGATCTATATTATCAGTCATGATGAGCAACATTGACACACTTGATATGCCAATATGTCTTATTTTAATAATAATAATTAAAAAAAATGAATGCTTTGGATGTATTGCTTGTATGATGCAAGAGGAAAATAAGGCCAGTCATAGAGACATCCTTCCTTAAGAACAACAACATAACAAGATTCATCAACACTGCCACATTTAGCATACATATCAACTAAATAGCCTCTCTTGTAACATCAGGTTTAAAAAAATCTTAGATTTTTTAGACCATGGCACCGTTCTTTTAAAATGCATGGCATTTTCGCAAAATTACTTGAACCATAAATTACTTATGTAAATACATTCTCAGTTTCAGGCAAATATAATTTATTTTAAAATTATATCATATTTAAGCTATTGCCTTAGTTGTTTACTGTTGTTGGATTAACATTCATTGGAATAATTCAATTGAAAATTATTCTAATAAAAATTATTTTATTAAAAATTTCATTGTACATCATCATGGTTTCTATCTTATTATCATTGTAGTTATGTTTTTTTGTTCAAATAAATCAAACTTGTTTTTACTTGTTATTATCAGTGAAAAAAAAAAATTTCTTATGTGATATTTTTACTTGTTTTGACAGAGTAGTACGAGATGGCTCATATTGTTTTACATCCTGGGCCTCGCGATCCTAGTGTTCTCACTCTGCAAGCCTCGCATAGATCAACCAAAATATTTGAGGGCGAGGTATGCATTATTGATCGATGATTCTTAATTAGTTAGCATACGTTTATGTTATTTATATATATTATTGCAATGAATTTGTTGCAGGAATTACCGATGTTTAGATGCCGTCGACATGACACGCAGATATGGAAGGAGACACCGGGCATGGCACACCCACGAGTGCAATATTATTTGGAGCAGGTTGGCATGTATGGCATATATCGGATAGGCCAAATTCGACTTGATGTCAGCCTTATTTCCGCACTTGTTGAAAGGTGGCGGCAGGAGACCCACACATTTCATCTTCCATTTGGTGAGGCGACAGTCATACTACAGGATGTCGGTATTCTGAGTGGTTTACGGATTGATGGGTTAGCGGTTACTGGGCTTAATCCGCGTTATATATTATAGCAGTGGCAGGATATATTTGTGAGGTTGTTTGGGGTTGAACCCCCTGCCAAGGCATTTTCTAAAGGCCATTTCCGCTTATCATTCTTCGATCAGTTCTACCGAGACTTCCACTTGGATGATGATGCAGATGATGAGGTTGTCCAGCAGTTTGTGAGAGGGCAACTTCTCCGAATTATAGGTAGAGTCATCCTTCCAGATACATCCGAATATTTAGTGAAGTTGATGTATATGCCTCTTTTAGAAGACCTAGGAGCATTTGCTGCATATAGCTGGGGTTCTGCTACACTTGCCGGTTTGTATCGGGCACTCTGTCGCAGAACGAGCCCTACTCAGATAGAGATAGGAGGATACTTATCCTTACTACAGGTAAACAGTTGATTATATCGAATGAGTTTGGATTTTTTTCTTTTGTATTGTTTACTAATATTGAGCATTATTCGAACATTCAGATATGGGCATGGAAACGATTACCTATTTTTCGTCCCATCAAACTTGAGACTCCGGAGGCTAGACCTGCTGATGCAGATGATGCTTGGCACATAGGTGCACCATGGGGGCATAGATGGAATGTGAGATTGAACCAAAAGAATGTCCCAACTCATACACTGCGTGCCTATAGAGACCAGTTCGACGTATTGGATGATAGTTCCCAACGGGTATAACATTACTAAATTTCAAATCTATTTCCAATGTTATTTTTTTATTTTATGTAGGTAATTTGTGGATTGATGGTTTTTTTACATGCAGTACATATGGTGTCCGTATACGCCCGAGATTTTCTCTATTTTGCCTCCAAGCTGCTTATTCGGTTTGGATATTTGGATGGCACGGACTCCACTTATTTGTTTTGATTTAGTGGAGTGGCATTTCCCGAACCGAGTGCTTCGGCAATTTGGTTGCCGCCAGTCGATCCCATCACCATGCGATACGTCACTTCAGCTTCATCAGATAGATCGACGAGGGAGGGCACATGCCTCGTGGGATGTCATACACGCCACACATATTGCTACATGGAATGAGCGGCGTGAAAACATCATTATTGGGGAGCCTATTGCTGAGGGAGTCCCATTTACTCCTGAGTACATGGAATGGTTTAGGAGTATAACACGTATATGTATTAGCCGTTCCGAGTATCATACTGCGGGCTACGAAGGAGAAGGAGCTTCATTTGAATTCATGGTATTATTTTAAAATGATTATTTAATATCATTTATTTTAGAGTTATTATCTTTTGTTTTTTGATATTATATTGTCATAAACATGCAGCATGAGAGGTTTCAAGAGTTGTCCTTGAACTTGGATCGAGTTATGCATTCGACATCGGAGGCCGAGCGGCAAAGGATTCATTTGGACATGAGGGCGATTTTAGATAACACTTTTTATGTAATTGGCCATCAGCATGTGAGGAGTACACCTACTGCGGCACGAGTTCATGAGGAACCGGCGATGGCACACGCATATGAGGATCCTGGGACGAATAGATTTCGTTATACACCATCGCCTTCTTATATGCCGTCGCCATATGCACACGATTTTTCACACATGGGACATGCAGGTGAGGGTACATCTGGTAGTCATGATTAGAGAGCGTTGCTGATTACTGACATTGCTGATACGGATATCATCGAGGTCGGCGATGATGTCTCCCACTATTTTTGCGACATTGATATGACAGATACGATCCCCGGGCAGGAGGGGGTCTCCCATGTGATTAATGAGGACCCTCGACCGATCGCGACATATGGGCGACGCTCTAGATGAGTTCGACGACCTCCTAGACGGGGCTGTGGTACTTAAGCTATGTAAATAAACTAATTGTTGTAAAGACTTTTTTGTTTAATGTATTAAATATGTTTCATCCATTGAGTTGTTTCTTGTATTGCTCAGATATTATGATGGTTTCTGACTTATTGAAGCGTTATTAAATTGTTGCCTTGAACAGTTTAGTTATATGGTAACTAAGTGACTTAATTTGAAAGTAGCAAGTAGGAACCGCTTGGAATATTTAAAGCAAGAGTTTTGGCTTCATGCTAACTAAGTGATATTCTAAATGTTCTCTTGGACAGTTTATCTTAATATTTTTTTTTAGTTTTTTTTTCTCTTGTCCTATGGAAGAAGATTAATTATATATTTCTAATTTGTATGCGCATCCTTTTTTAGTTTGGCTTCTTCATCTGGTAGGTGCTGCAGAAAAAATCAACTTGATATCATATGTCTGACATTAATACAAGTAGTTTCTTTTAGTCCTTGCCTTTTCTCTCATTTTAAATGGTCTGTATTGTCCATCACCAGTATGTTAATGATGAGACATTTCTATGCAGGTTCATCTGATTGAAGGCATTATAGATCAGGTCGAGAGGACTGTTCATGGGTACAACCTCGGGTTTTGGGGATAACACAGATTAAAAGAAAAACCGTTAGCTTTTCAAGGTAGAATAAGATATTGCACCATCCAACAGCTAGCACAACCCATCACTTTAAACATCACCATAGAAACTCCTAGACATGCCAACTTTATGCATACCATAGCGTAGCACCCAAAACTCAAACTCATATGTTAGGTATTTTTCACTGGCATTTCAGAAGTAGTACATGTTCAATACTATAGCAGATATAAAAGGGCTAAACTTCATCTATTTAAAAGAAATACTTAGCAAGCAAGGACTTGGTACTGGACTGGTTCTCACCCAACCAGTGTTGCATATGGACCCCAATGGCATCCAGATACAGTGCACTCCGGCCATTGGAATCCAACCACCTTCCCTTCCGTAGTGGTAGAAGTGAAGTACGTTCCTATCTCCTCTCCAAACGGTCCATACTTCCCCCTAGTTGTGTGGAATGTAAGCGATTTTATGACTGTTGGTTTCTCATCTCGGTTGATGGTGGCATAATTGCTACTAATGCATTTCAGAATCTCGTGGGGATAGTCAAATTTGATCTGCAATAGCAACCAAAATAAGTCTTTTTTGTGAGGAAAACTTGTGCACAGTAGTGCAGGATTGTGTGCAACTATAAACAAATAAGTCCCCTTTTTTTTTCCAATTCTAGCAATTTAGTGTTTTGCCATTACCCTGTGAGTGGTCTCTCCACTGCCACCATGTCTCGAAGACCAAACAGACTAGCCGCTCCGATCATACTCTATCTGTATGGAGTTTATGATGTCTCCCCTCATGATATAGACTTGTTTGATTCCAAAGTAAACTCCATCATCCCATGGTTTGCCTCCATCTCGACCCTAGGGTCCAGGTCCAATTGGAACTGGCTCTTTTACGACACCATATGTAACCTGAAAGAAATCATAATCCAAAAAATTAAAATCACAAATTTAAATGCAACAGATAATAGGTGAATCCTGGCAAATGTTTTGGTCATCAATGGTGAGTTGCAAGAATAAGGCAATCCCATCAAAATGGTGTGATGCAGACCTCATTCAGCTGTCCAGCTTCTTGTGAGGTTCAAGGGTAAAAAGAATCTAGGCTCTTACACCATGCCAGCATTGAAGGATATGTTAAATGCAACATACGATCTCATCAAGACATTTGTCTAAATACATATGCATCGGGACTAAGGTGTGCCCACCAATGTGATGAAGATAACACATCTTAAAACATAAGATATAATATGAAGATTATTTGTAACTGGACAATTCATTGAAGGGATAAAAGAATTCCAATGGTGAACCCTAAGCTCAATCAAACATTTATGATGCTAGTCTGCTCCTGAGTACTACACAGAGCATGCAAGCATGTGCTGACATATACTAGCATATCAATTGTTATGTGATGGGAATGTATAGCGAGTTGAGATGCCAATGTCTAACATTTTCTTTTTCTTGAATAAAAGGCCTCACGAACAGTTTTATTAAGAAAGCACAGATATGCACATGTTGTTGTGTCACGAAAGAACTTGAAACAATTTAAATTGAAACATAATTTCAACCACAGAATAAAAGCTTATTGAATTCAACCATCATAAACCATTTGTGATACGCTTATTTTACCTTTCCAAAAACCATGCTATCAAATGCTTATCAGAATTTTATTTCTAAAATAGCACAAAATGAAACCCGTAAGTCTGTTTTGAGCCTCTTAGAGCATGCATAAATAATCAAGATGAATATGAAGGTCAAGTGACAATATATATTTCAGAGACTGCTTACCTCTTGTCCAATTCCCCTTGTTCTAGGGGCTAGTTTATTAGACCATCGAGGATTATCCAGCTTGGTGATTGCCATATCACTTTCCCTTTTTGAATTAGAAATAGAATTTGATAATAATGACACCTTTCCTTCAAGGACATGAACTCCTATCTATGTACCATCCACTTCGACCATGAAATCCTACAATCATCCCATCCGCCAAGCCAGAAGAGAAGAACATACCTTGCTCATCTCCAAATGGTCCATACTTCCTTTTTGTCGTGTGGAATGTGAATGATTTTATTGCAGTTGGTCCCATAAACATTGTAGTTCCAAAATAACCAGTTATATACGTCAAAATCTCAAATGGAAAGTCAAAAACTATCTGAAAAAAAATTCAAATTCAAAATAGCCTAAATGAAGAATGTCAAAATTTCAAATTCTTGCTCTCATGTATTACAATCAACCATGCAGAAGTTGTTTCATACATAAAATATAGATAGTACAATTTAGGATCCTAAAGATCCAACATTTATATTAGGACAACAGCGTCGAGAATGACCCGTTTGCTTACAAATACTATAACGATTTTTACTTCTTGGTTGCACCTCATCCATTTCATTATGAATGCGTGATGACTTAGGCTTACCTTTTTTCTTCGGTCTGAGACGGTTGTGATCAAGAATGCATGTGAATGTGTCCATTCAGTAGTCTTCGTGGGATAACGGATTAAACTCACCTCCCCATGCATTTATATAAGAGCCAGTTGTGTATACTTCATCAACAAGAGGGGTTGTATCCATGGCAATTTCGTGGCACACGGCTAAGACATGTGAACATGGATACTTATAAATTGTCCACTTTCCACAAGAATAATTTCTGTCTACGAGTGACACATTCTGAACGTTGCCTCTACCCCTAAGAGCTTCACTTGACCTTCTTGTAACGACTTAATAGGTGGCTTTCTGCATATTGTATCTAAACACTCTGTGCTCATTAGCTTTGGCTTGACTTTCAACAAGCTTAATTGTCACATGAGGAGTGAAAAAAGTATTTTGATTATCCTGCACATATCTCATGGCTTCCGCGCATCTCGTATTGAAATACTTAACAAAACGGTAAAATGTCATCTGAACACAGGCCGTTATCGGCACATTTCTAGCTCTCTTCAGTACACTATTAAAAACTTCTGAGAGATTTGTTGTTAAAATACCATAGCGGAAGCCCCCATCATGTGCCAATGTCCACTTCTCTGGCTCCAACTCCGATAGCCAAGTCCAAGCCTCTGCATTAACTGTCTTGATCCGTTCCATGATAAAGTTAAACTTTTGAAGCTGATGTTCGCTCCCTGCTTTCCATACAGCCCTTTTTAATTGAATATCAGAGAATCTTGAGTTGAAATTACTGCACACATGTCTCAAGTAGTAGCGATGATAAGCTAGAGGTGGAGCCCATCCATTACTGTCATCTGCTATAGCACTTAGTATACCTGGATGTCGGTCTGAAATAAGACAAATGCCATTTCTGTCTTTCACAACATGCCTCCTGAGATTCCATAAAAACCAACTCCAGCTAGCAGTGCACTCTTCATCCACAATTGCATAGGCCAGTGGAAATATCATGTTGTCAGCATCAATGCTTGTTGCAATGAGCATCTTCCCCTTGTACTTTCCATAAAGATGTGTTCCATCAATAGAAATGACTGGGCGACAATACCGAAACTCCTCGATGGATGGATGAAATGCCCAGAAAACATAATTCAGGACACGCACATTAGATGTCCCTGCATTGTAGAAATCTCAACAGACCACCATTCCAGGGTTTACATTCTGAAGTGCAAGCATGTATTTAGGTAACTTAGCATATGAGGGTTCCCATTCACCAAATACATCAATCAATGCCTTCTGCTTCCCACGTCATGCTTTGGAGTATGACACAGTATAATGAAATTGTTTTGCCACAGCTGCAATAATGGCTTCAATATTCACACTTGGGTCTTTCTCCACAATATGTCGAACCGCATGACTGATAACTCGTAAACTTATGTGTTTGTGATCCCGAGTTACATGACTGAATAAACAAGAGTGTGGCCCCTCGTACCTTGTGATCTCAAAAAATCCATGCTTCTTCAACTTTGTAGCACGCAATCTCCAATGACAACTCTGTGCAGAACTTGAAGATGCACATTTCACAGACCAGAATGCTTTCTTTGACTCCACAACATTATATGTGCGATGCTTTTTGATGTGATAAATTTCACATGCTTTTTTCAGTTCATCTTTGCTAGTAAACAACAATCCTGTAGCAAACTCAGTCATTGATGAATCCCAAAATTGAGAATTAAAGGGTAATTGTCTTTGAGTGCTAACACAACCACCATCCTGCAAATTTAAGTCATGATAAAACTCTGGTATTTGACTATGTGCAAAGACTTGATGCTCATAGACCTGACTAGGAACAATTTCTGGATGAGTAGATATAGGAACAGAACTATAGCCAGTTTCATGAACTACATCATCTCCATGTGAGTCTTCATCCTCATCTCGCTCTTCGTCAGAGTCATCATGTTCAGACCAATAGTCATCATCTGCACTGTCGTCTGACTCAAGTCCCCGACTATCAATACTCTAATTGTTTGCCACATCATCACTCTGCACTACTGGCATAACTCCTTCTATCATCAGGAAATCCACTAGAGTTCTGATCTGCTGCTGGGCAATAGGAGAACTATCCTGAATATCCTCTGCATGATCAACATTGTATGGAGCTAGAGCATCTTCTTTGAAAACATATAATTCAACATAGCGATAATCTGAAAATTTGGAAGGAAATGTCAACATTTCCTCGACATCGTCATCCTCCTCAATTAGATGAAGCACATATTTCTGATGCAATGTTGGAGATCTCCACATCAATCTCAAAATATATTGCTACACAGGAATTTTAAGCACACTATAAACCCGCTCGATCAACTCAACATAACGGGCTCCCATGCTCAATCTAAAACTTTTATGAGGAGGTTGATTATATTGTATTCCATCTAAGCCATGTTCAATTGATCCATCACAATAAAGCAGCAATCGAACAGTATCGGTGCTCATCTAAAAAATAACATTCAAAATAAATCTAGCATCAATACATAATATTGTATCATCAAGCATAAACTGAAATAAGTATAAATTTTCTACTGATTAACCGCAAACAAACTAATAAAGGAATATGCACGTATTTCGTAAGCATTTAACATTTAAATAATAGATGCGTACCCTGTTAAATATTCGATATTAATCTATTTATTTTCTGTGTGTTTGCTGTATGGTAAAAATGAGACTATATCAGAGACTTGACATCCAAAGCATTTATTTTTTTAAGTATTATTATTAAAATAAGATATATTGGCATATCAAGTTATCAACGTTGCTCATCATGACTGATAATATAGATCATGCTCATTGAATTTTTTTTACTCAACAAACAATGTAATTTTTCCATAAGAAGCTAACTAACCTTATTTCCATCGATACATAAATTTTTTGGTTTTTTAGTTTTTTTGTCGTAATTAATTGATGTAATTAAACTAAAAATATCATTGTTTCAGTTATCAATTTCTTTATTATAAAAATGAATGTAAAGCTGTTAGTAACAAAGCATATTTAAATTTTTATAATTAAATTTAAAAAAAATTTACCTTGAGAGACCATTGCCTGAGAGAGGAAGGGGGGCGGATCGCGAGACGGGCCATAAATGGGCGAAGAGAGAGAGGGGGACCGGCTGCTCGGGTGCGCGAGAGAGAGGGAGCCGGGGGGCTAGGGGGTTGCATGCTCGGGAGGGGACGAGGGGAGGAGATCGGAGGGCGGGGGACTGGGGGCCGGGATGGGGGGGGGGGCTCGGGGGGGAAGGGGGGAAGGGGAGATCGGGAGGGAAGTGTGCTCGTGAGGGGGTGCACGGGAGGGAAGAGGGGGGGGGGCTGCTCGGGGTGCGCGAGAGAGAGGGAGCCGGGGGTCTAGGGGGTTGCACGCTCGGGAGGGGGACGAGGGGAGGAGATCGGAGGGCGGGGGACCGGGGCCGGGATGGGGGGGGCTCGGGAGGGAAGGGGAGATCGGGAGGGAAGTGTGCTCGTGAGGGGGGTGCACGGGAGGGAAGAGGGGGGCCGGGGAAGGGCAGGGGGGGGGGAGAAATGGCGCCACTCGAGTGGCGTTTTCTCAAACGCGACTCTGAGTGGCAAACGCGATTTCAAATGACGTTTTCCCATCGTCATCTTGAGGCAGATGTGTTGCCAGCCAAATTTGGGTTTTTCTTTATTACGTTTCTGGAGATAAGGGCAACAGGAGCATATTAACTTATTTTTATTTTTTATTAAATTTATTTATAATTAAATATATTAATTTATATAATTCATTCAAGTAAGTATATTGATTTTATGGGCATGATCTTCCCTTACCGTCATGTTTCATCTTTCGCCATTGTTATCTCAGCCTCGTAAAGCGTCATTATATATATATATATATATATATTATCACATTAAATAGTATGACTCTTTTAAGTCATCATTAATAGCCATAAAAATAAATTTAATTATATAAATTTTATGAATTAATATATTTAATTAAAAATTATTTTATTACTATTTGTTTTTGTTTTAGAACGTTTTTCAACCATGTTATCTCGTTACGGTTAGGCAAAGTGAAAACGGATGCAAAAGTTTAGACGCTGTTTTAGATCCTTCCAACGAGAGAAATAAATCGATCTTATGACAGCCACTGATATGAGACTGTCTCATGGCCAGGTTCAGATGCCATTTTATATCCTTCCAACGAGAGAAATGATTGATCTCGTAACCGTATCATCCTCCGTTCTCAACTATCTCCATACATTGAATTAAAATATATATTTTTAAAAAATTTAAAAATAAAGAATATTAAGTATACCGCTGGATGGTTGCATGCTATAATATTATTTTATCATTATGGACAACCGTTCATTAATTTGTTAACTAATGTATTAAATATTTTTTATTATAATTTGACGGTTATTAACAGCTTAAATTTTGAAAAAACCCACTTTTAGCGGAAGAATCCCAAACGTTTCTTTTTCCTTTTTTTAATACATTTTTTTTTTTCTTTTCACATCCAATAAATCTTTTCTTAATAGTATCATACAATTTGATGATTTCTTTTTCCTTTTTACATATCATTCCTTATAAACTTTTTAATGCAACCACTGTAAGCTAAAAAATTTTAAACTTTTTTATACATTATTCTTTTTAGACTTCCTGAATTGTCTCTTAAAATAAAATCTAATATTTATTAACAAAATTCTTAACATATTCATCATTAGTTGAAAAGCCTCAAGCATTTTCGTTTCATTTTTTCATTGAATCTTTTCTTAACAGTATCATGCAATCTGATGATCATTAACAAATTCGATAATCATTAAGCTTCTTAATAAATAGTTCCTTATAAAATTCTTGATAAATATGCTGGTAGCTAAACAGTCCCAAATTTTAATTTTTTTTGCTTTTCCGCATGATACCTACTATAATTATTAACAAACAGTTGTTAACCAAAAAGCCTCAAACTTTTTCTCCTTTTCTATATTATTCCTTTCCATACCCACTTGCATACCATCTAAACAAGATTTTTAATAAACCTACTCTTAGTTAAAAAATCTCTCAAACTTTCCTTTTTTACATATATTATTTCTTTCTAAACCTGCCAAATTTTTTCTTAAAAATAGCATAGAACTTACAATAAAAAAAAAAAACCTTAATCCAAACTAATTTGGTTAGCTACATGAATCCTTTATCCTCATTTCACTCGATTTAAAGCTATCCTTTTTGTAAGATGTAGAGATATTAACTTTTTTTTTTTTTTTTAGAGTTACTTTCTCTCGTATGATTTTCAATCTATCTCTATTTCTCTTTGTCTATGCATACATTAAATCAATTCATTACACTATTGCATCCCTAAGCTTACATTGTACAAGACCAAATCATTTAAAACATCTCTCTCTATTCATATTCAATTGTTACTACATATACTTTTTTACGAATAACTTTATTTTTTTCTTCTTTTTTTTTAATATTAGCATAATTTCATGTTTTTCTTTTTTTTTTTTCTCGTATTAGCATATATCTATCTAAACAGTTTAATTTTGATCCACACTCATCTTTTATACATATTGTTCTCTGACAATCTAACATTTCATACTATCGAGTATAACCAATCTTATGGATATCTTATAAATTCTTGCCTTCAATACGATAAGCATTCAACAATCACATAATATTTCACTTGTATATCTCTATTTTATCTAACTTGCATCAATCCTATGCATCAATATCTTCTTTCTTATGAATAGTTAATCCCGTGCATCAAAACTAATTAATCTTAGAAACTTCATTATCCTCATTTTTACTTTATTTTCATTTTTAATTTTAATTTTACTAAAATTACATTCCATATATTCTAACTTGCTTCTACTTAACCTAAAACTCTTAAATTTTAATATTCTTCTCTATAATTCCAACTTACAACTAACCCTAACGTTAGTTTTATCTGCTAGTATTATATCATCTATAATACTCATGCATCAAGAAATATCATCATGAGTATTCCTAATAATCCTATCCATAAGTAATATAATAAGATAACAACTTAGAGTAGATTCCTGATATAAATATATCATAATTAAAAATTTATTAGTATTATCATCAATAATACTAACACTAGCAACCACTAAATTGTACATGTTCTACTAATATATATATATATATATATATACAATAAACATTTATTTCTTTTTTAACACCTACTATAGGACTTTTATATGAACTCTATCACATATTATATAAAATTAATAAAAATCATATGAAAGTCTTGTCTCTTTTTTCTATGCATCTTTATTAACGTTTGAAGGAAAATGGTAGCTTTATATTACATATTTTTACCCGCGAAGCGAATGGAGGGAAGCTCGAAGAGCTTTCTCCGCCAGCGGCTTATTCTAAATTAATTCTCTAATATTATGTGTTATATCTCAATCTATGTTCAATTATCTATTCTCAAAATTTTGTAGTATGCTCATGAGTTTAATATAATGATTTTTAGAAAAATTTTTAATAGTTAGCATCCAAAATTAGCTTCTAAATGCTAATCAAGTGGAAGGTAGAAGATCACCTGGTAGAGCATGGGCCATCGAACTAATATAGAATTTTTACAAAAGAGTTGAAAGAGATCAGGAGATGTTCTTTGGGAGACTCTTCGATACTCAAGTTAATATAAGGACTAGGAGAGAGAAAATATCTCAAAGGAGGGATCTAAGTCCACCATCATGCTTATGTGTTGTGTATAGGAGAAGCTCTGATACCACTTGTCGTAAGCAGGGGGAGCTCTGTTACCGTTTATTGTGTAGCAAGGAAAGAAGAGATAAATGAGAAAAATAAAGAGAATATCACATGGGGATTTAATACGGTTCAAACTAATGACCTGCAATCACATCAGTAAAGATGACAAAAATTTTATTATGAAAATAAACAGAATATTACAATGATCATTTCCTCACCAGAGACTCTTCCTCACAAAACCCTAGAGCTACTTACACCTAATAAAACCCTCTCTTAAATTCTCTCTCAATAACACTCTAGGTTACCCTAAAGGCCAAAGCTACATGTGCTTCTATATAAGAGGGATCTAAAGTGTCGCACATAGACTAGGACTTGTGTTCTCCTTATATATGAAAACATATCCATCTTAAGCTTGTTAATCTCAAGACAAACTCTAACAAATCTCCACCTTAGCTTGAGGTTTACTAAGCCAATCATCCTAAAACTTTTTTATCATCTTTGCCATCAATCCCAATAGGTATCAACCTCTCCAAACTCCAAACAAGTCCAAGCAACACTTGAACTTCTCTCCTAAAATTGACTTCTTCTCCTTAGGCAACTTCGTAAGCTCCCAAGTCTTATTTCTTCACAAAAAAATCTATCTCTTTGTTCATAGCTATCATCCTTTTATCAGATTCCTTGCTCTTCACAATTTCTTTATTCTCGATAGGCTCATTCTCCACACTCTTAGCTATGATAGGTGCATAAATAACTATTCTGTGTACTACATAGGTGGCCTAATCTACCTCCTCTCATGAGCAGTAGCTATGCTATAAGTTGTCAAAATGCTTCTACATTTTGTATAGTTTTCTCAATTTGCATTTCTACCTTGGACTCAGTTGGTGAGTCTCGTAACTCTCTCCTTGAAGCTTGTACCTTAAGCTCTACCTTTTTGCTAACACCATGGTCCTTTGCTTGACTTTCAACAGTTCCTTCCTTCTGGTTTATCATAATAGACTCATCAAAGATGACATATTTGCTAATTATAAGCTTAAATGACTTCGGATCCTTGATACACCATAGTAGGTAACCCTTTAGCCTAGCGCCATCACCAAGGAATACGCACTTCCTTGCCCTTCATTTAAGTTTGTCATCATTAATATAAACATATGCAGGGCAACTAAATATCCTCAGACTTGAATAATTAACAGGTTAACTCGACCATACATCTTGCGAAATCTTTAAGTCGATGGCCATTGATGGTGACCGGCTCATGAAGAAACTTCCTGTATTCATTATCTTAACCCAAAATAAATTTTTAAGTCTAGAATTAGAAAGCATACAGCATGCTCTCTTCAATAGTATTCAATTCATTAGTTCTAGAACTTCTTTTAAAAAGTATACAGTAGAGGGCAATTCATAATTTGCAAACACTGAAGTGCAGTGAGGTGGCCCAGATCTACTAGCGAAGAAGTCAGGCTTTTGCAATATGAAATATGTATTTTTTCAAGAGTAGTGGCATGTCGTAGGCCTTCCATCAAGGAATATAGTTTTGAAAACTCATTGACAAATAATGCTCTAAGAGATGCAGGCAACTAGGGCAATTCTAGCAGACTATCACAACGTTAAATAAATAATTTTTCAAGGTTTGGTAGGAGTTTTCCATCCCCTGATGATGAGGAGAATGATGGCAAAGTTGAGGGGCCAATCAAATTATTGCAAAGATAGATATTTAACGTCTTCAGTGAGTTTAAGCCATAGAACTCCTTTGGCCAGTAGACCAAATCATCATAACGAAATATTTTCAAACATTGGAGAGAAGCAAGGTTCTTCCAAAGCCCCAACGACCATGATGACTGTTGTAATAATGAAAACAACCCATTGCAGTTTTCAACCTTCAAAAAATGTAGGAATATGCTCAGCCCTCTCATCTCCTCCTCATCCTCCTCCAACGATAGCACTAGATCCTCCTCAAATGCCGTAATAGATAATTTTTCAAGAGATTTAAAGTACCTAAAAGACATTTTTTTTTTAAGAAAGAGGAGGCGGCATTGTTCCAGTGCTTGTTTTATGGATAAAAATGTAAAGGGAAGATAGTATGGTTAGACTGCTGACCAAGCCCAAGTGTATATTGGTTATTCTCATTATTAATCTTTCAAGGGATGGTAGCCTTGGCATGGTCATCAAATTAGGACAATCGATGATCTCAAGCTTTACAAGGCATAGGAAAACTAGCGTGACCTTTGCAGTCCCTTTATCCTCTAATCAGGCCTCCAAGCTTTGCATATGATACAACACCAATCTCTTCGGTGAGGGGAATGTTTACACTATACCATTACTTTCATTGCTGTTGTAGATGTACTTTATCTTATCCATCTTCTTCAAGTAGAGAAATTTAAACGAACATGACTGCCATAAGGGCGGAAGATGTTCGCAACCCGTGCAGACTTCCAAATAAATTTTAACTAAATTTTGTAGCAACTAAAAATCCTTCATCCACGTCAGAAAGCTAGCACCCCTATAGTGAAAAACTGTCAGCAGCTTTAAGCCAACAGGGGGCTTAAGGCCCTCCAACACCTCTTTGGCATTTTCTACTAGTACAACATCTTCCTCACGACGTCTATACTCATTCCAGTGAACCATATCCTAGCATAATATTAATAATCAAAGGTTATGTTTGGAACGAAGATTAGCTTCTATAGCATCTATTGCATCCCTCACATTCTTTAGATTATACAGCTCTAGTCGGCCATCAAGATTTAAGCCATTCAACTCATCTATACGTCTTCTATTCTCATGGCCCATAATATATTTTGTCAATGTTCGTAGGCTTCTCAATTGCCCCATATTTGTTAGCAAGCACTTCAGACTATCACATCCATTCATGTAGAAATGCCTCAGATTACTCATATTGTTCATACTATCAAGTAGCTTACATAGCTTCGAACAGTAAGAGAGTTTCAGAGTTTGTAGATTGAAGAGTATGCTGGTGGCTTCAGGCAATATTTCAATATTAGTATTGGAAAGGTCAAAATACCGCAAATGTTTTAGAAATCTAATTGCATTAATCAATTGTGTGATATTATCGTGACATGGTTTCAATGCTCTCACGGGGATAGACTTTAATGAATCCCCAGTCGCTATAATTCTAGAAAACCACTTTGGCATCAGGAGTGCGAATATTTGGAAAATTATCTAGGGTCCTCTGAATATCCAATTGAGAATCTGGAGGTACATACAAGTGATGGGTTTTCTTAGATATATGTTCCCACCTTACATGTTCCAGACTGCTAAGGCATTCTCATTCCCCATGATGGATTGTGCCAGGTCATGCATCTTTGCATGTTGTTTTCTAATAAAGTTCATCCCTTCTTGTGCACTCATCGTACTCCTCAGGTTCGTTAATATCCTGAAAAAAAAAAAACTCCAGGCCAGCTTATTAAAAAATCTCATTACCTTTGTCCTGCAACTCCTTTCCTTCATCAGACGGAATAAATCCATTAGCCATCCATAGCTGAATCAACATTTCTTTTTCTTTTTCCATCACATGATCCTTTGGAAATGTGGCACAAAAAGAAAAAAAAAACATTGTTTTAAATGGGAAGGCAAATCACGATAGCTCAACCTTAAAACCGATAAAATCTTATTACCAACTGCTAAATTCCAGATCTCACTATTTTTCATGGACAACCATTCTGCTGCTTCTTGGCTCTTAGAATAATGGCATTAAGGCCCCTAGTGCATTCACAGCTAGAGGCAACCCATCACATTTGTTGACAATATCTTTTTACCAATCGCTTACTAGATTCTGAGGCTCTTCTACTCTTTATCTTTAAATGCTCTCTTCTTAAACAGTGTCCAAGAATCATTCTCATTCAAATGCTGTGGGTAATGAGGGGGGTGAGTGTGCCCATTATGGATGCTACCTGCTAACTTCTTGCAGTCACAATAATCTTACTCCCTTCCTTTACCTGTTTCTAGCAAGGTTTTCAATCCATCCCACTTCTCCCAATCATCGTTCCAGACATCATCTAATACAAGAAAATACCTTTTTCCACTTAAGAACTTTTCGAAGGCGGTCTTGTAACAACTCCATGGTTGATCTGTCGCACTCTTCCCCTATAGCTGCTGAAGTTGTTATTGCTTTAGCAAGTTTTACAGCCTCAAACTCATCTGACACAGAGACCCATATATGAGCGGCTGGAAATGTTTCTCCACCCTCTTGCCTTTATAAATCAATTGGGCCAGTGTGGTCTTGGCCACACCACACCCATGCCAACCATGGGAAGGACTGCAACATTCTGGTTATTATCGTGATCAAGTAACAATTTCACTATTTTTCCTTTTTATCTTCCTCTCTACTACCAATGACAGTTTGACTCATCAACGGAGGAGTAGGTTTGTGGCCTATCTCCGTTTTTTGTGGTTGTATTGTGGCCGTGAAATGAAATTTGTCTCCCTCAGTTTATGATTCTATTTTATTTTCTCAATAATATCATTTAACTTTCGCCCGATCTAAAAACGAAACCAAAATGGATTACGGAAAGAAAAGAAGCTGCAAACCTTTTTCATCATATCAGTCTGATTCCTGCCTTCGGCCGCATTACTTCCACATTGAAGTCATCCAGAATATCGTCTGCTTGGTAGGCTGTGTGCTTCCAACCAGCGCGCTTCACAGGATCCTCAGCTTGCCACTCCTTTGCGTTGCCAATTATGGATTGGATCGCCGACAGTTCTCTTTCAAGCTCTTCTTCTAGCTTCTCAAGAATCCCCCACATCACTCCAAGCTGTCGGAGAACAAAGGTCGGTTGCTTCCTCGTCAGCACCGACAGCAAAGCCGAGACCAGTACGTCCGCCATCGCTCCTTGGTGCAGTAGAGTCTCTCCGGTTGATTTGGGAAGAAGATTTGATTGAGCATAATAAAGACGGGGGGGCTCAGTGGAGATGCTCTCGTTTCTTCTTACTAGATCTGTGGTTGCTCTTAACAGTGGTCCTTCCCTAGTTTCAGCCGACCTATTTTCTTTAGTCGACACATCGCTATGACTATGCTTGCGAAGCGTCTCATACGGTGCCCGCAGCGTTCAAACAACACTATTTTTTCTTTCACAGCTTGCCAGTTTGTTTATTAATGAGTAAAATATCTATTTTTGCTGTACGCATAGCATGCGAACGACATCAGTAAAATATATCTATCTTCCGCATCGCCCATTTGATTTTGGGAGCCCATTGCAGCCTTGTGCTTTATATTCCACTGATGCAGCTGCCCTCGTGCGCAGGTAATGATGCCATGACACGCTAGCTTAGCTTAACAAACTTTGCTTCTTCATATCTTATGATATAAATTAATGCCAACTTGTTTAAAGTTGGTTGGTACATGAACCTTAGCAGGTTCTGTTCTCCTCCAATTACTTTATAACGATTGCTGAGTGATGGTGGAAATAAAAGAAAACAGGTTTAGGAGGATGCTATCACCGTCCAAAATCAAGCATAAATAAAAAAAAACTGCTAGATAACCTAAAAATTAAAATCATGATGAGATTTGAACTGAACTCAGAGAAAGGAGAAGATTATTAGTACGCAAATGCATCCGAATGCATCCCTTCGATTATGGAGTAGCATTGCCCCCCATGAAGCATGCAAAATTTATTTCTATTTCATGCAAATATATATATATATATATATATATATATATATAAAAGAACCCAAATTTTCTTTAGAGTTATATTTCAAAACCATTTTTTATCTTTTTTTTCGACAGTCAAATTGCAAAACCACTTTTAATCAGTATATTCTTACATAGTATGCGAAGCACTAATCTAGCCGTTAAATAAAAATGAATGAATGGTTCAGCAAGAGGAAAAAGTTATACCAAAGCAACACCTTTTTTTCATCCCTGCTACATGCCAAAGGTTAATGAACATTGTGCCAGCCTTTTCTCTAATCGAATGCTTGCTTAATTATTGCATTACAACCACTCATAATTTCCACTAATATATTTTTTTATTTACTAGTATTAATGATTTGGCATGTGGAAGATCTTAAAATGCTATCCTTTCATATTGCATGTTGCTAACCCATAAGGTTGTTTGCTATGCTCATTTAAATTTGTTATGATCCAATTTGCGTTTAACTCCCTAAAATGTTCATTGATTCCTTACTTAGATCAGACATAGCTTTATTCACATATCTTGTATGTTGATGTTTTTTTGTTTTTATATTGACATGTGGAATAGGTTTATTTTTTTGGGACCGAACAGACTGTGTATGTGCCTATCGGCTTTAACTATCTCTCTCTATTTTTTTCCAGTATCATCTTAGTTTTTATGTAAACACCAAATGATGATAGAAAGGAAAAAGATAGAGAGAGATAAGAACAGAATTGATGGGCATGTGCACAGTGCACTGCACTTAATTTTTATTTTTTTATAAAATTTTTCTTTCCATCGCACCTAAATTTGATGCCCATCATTTTCTTTCTTCTTTTGATTGTTCACAAAGACATGATGCTTGACATGTTCTTCGATTCTCTTTCTTCCTTTGCCATATTCTTCCATTATTTTTTTTTCTTTATTACTTTTATGAATGTTGATTGATTACAAAGAAAGTGTTCCATGAGAAAGTCTAGATTCCCTTTTCTTTTTTTTATATAGTTTATGTGGCCCCCTAACCTTATTTGATGCCTGTCATTTCTTTCCTTTTTTTTCTTTATTTATTATTTTTTTGGGAATTGATGCCCTACTTCAACGAAAGTTCCATCTTAGCTTAAAGAAAGGAGCCTGAAAATTTTAAAGTAGGTTTAACATACAAATTAAGAAGGAGAAAGTCGATTCTTACTTATCTTCTTAGATTTATGGCAAGTATCATACATAAGTTTAATTACCATACCTTTTTCAATATTTTTCTTAAAATCTAAGCTACAATCTTAAGTTACCATTCAATATCTTTGAAGTCTTCAAAGTTACCATTCAATGTCTTCAATCCCTTACACAACATCCTTATACCCTTGAACTTTCTACTATTCATGATACCATCCAAATACAGCAGCTAGAAGCATAGGCTGTCACATAATCATAAGACTATCACTAAATAGGATGGGAACTCTTTAATATATGCTGAAATAGTATCTCTATGAGTGGCATTTAATTTCGGTATCCTCATTGCAGCCTTGCACTTGTTTTCATTGATGCAGTTGCCCTAAGATGCGCAAGTAATGCAATTGTAAGGTAAGTCAATAAGATTTGCTCCACCCTTATAGTGATCATGTGCAAATCCTTTCCTAATAGTGATCAGCTAACTTACCAAAGTTCCATAGACCATCCAATAGTATTACCAGACAAATGTGACACATTATTTTTGTCTCCTATGTTCAATATCAGACTGTCAATATTAGTAATATCAAGGTTACATATATAATTACTTTTAATTTACCAATGTGATCCTCACTTAGCTATTGCAAAATTAGAATAAATGGAACAAAAAATTCTCAAGTAAAATGGACAAAGAACAAAAACCCTATGATCTCAGGCATATATTAGATTCTAGTCCTAATAATACGGTCTCTCATCATTAATAACAAAATTTTCATACTAACCTAAAAATGGAAGGAAGCATATGTTATATCAGCATTTGCACCTTTTAGTGGCAATTGATAGAGTGAACATGTTGTCATCATTAAGATCACCTCTCTTTCTATATAAATAAAATCATTACAAATGCTTCTTCTCATAGGCAGTTATAGCTTGCTTTTATCGCCTCTTCTATGCAGGCATTTTGCCTAGGAAAGCCCACCTCAACAACCATTCCCACACATAATAGCCCATGAGGGTAGCCCAAAGCATTAGCTTCCCCCCCTTATGCCATCTGGCAACGGCTTAAGCTTTAGCCAATCATTTAAATCCCTAAATAAATCTGAAGTGATCATTATGACAAAACCTATTGCAACAAATAGCACGTATAGGAAAGGCTTATTTTCTAATATACTCTGGTTAAATGGATAGCCCATAGTTCATAACAAAGGTGGCAACCTGAATCATCATGTTCACAATACATGACACAGTGTTCACAAGGTTGGCGTGGAAGTCAAAATCTGGCTCGATACATTTGGCAGGCATATACTTCGAGGCTTCATTAACAGCTAAAATTAGAAAGAAGAGATACATAGCAAATTGATCGAGCAGGTAGAGGAAGACATAAGCACAACAAATGTTGGGAGAGGAAGACATAGCAAACAAGTGTTTGCAAGGAAAAGAAAGAAAACAATAGTAAAGACCCCATTGATGGTAGAATTACTTAAAAAATTAATAAAACTAAAAAAATTAATTTAAACTTAAATTTTTATTCAAAAACTTTTGACTTTATTTAAGTAATCGATCATTCTTAAGTTTACAAATTATAATTTTTAAAATATATATAGACACGCTTGAGGGCATTATAAATGAGAATCTATCAAAAAAGATAATGTAGTATTAATATTTAAATATAATTAAATAAAAATAAATGAGAGATGTAGTTATTAAGATAGAAAAGGTATTAGTTTCATTAAAAGTTTATTTAATAAATTGTTAAAGATGGTTAGAGTAAGGACAAAGGTGGTTATATAATTCAGGTTTTGAGATCAAGCCAAATCAAGTTTGGGTCGGGTCAAACCTATTTTCTATTGTTCCAAAATAAACTCAAATAACATACAAACTAAGTTTGGTTAAATAATATAACTTTCAGATCCAACCCAAAATTTAAACTAGCTCTAATTTATAAACTCAAAGCAACCTATGATTCTTCAAACATAGGTTGGATCGGGTTTAATTAAGTTCGAATAGAACAAGTCATAGATCAACCTAAACCATTTGAAACCTAACTCTACCGAGGTATCCATTTATATGATGAAACTTTTTTTTATCTTCTATTAAATTACGTATCATACACTTTTTGGACTTTGAGAAAATATATTAGGCATAAAATTTATTGTAGTTATTTACAATTAATCTTCTTTTACTATTTTTCACAAGATTTTGTTAACAATAATTGCTAAAGTAAATTAGTTTATAAAGGATATCCTCCCTACCAAAAAAAAAAAAGGAAAATATTATTTTGAAGAGAAAAAATGTAAATCCATGCAAAGAATCTAAAATTTCATATCAATTTATATTCAATCTACTTCTTTGCTGATTGAAATTTATCTAGTAAACAAGAAATATTATCTTTTATTTAATAATTTAAATTTAAAAAATTTAAGATCAATCTCTTTATATTTCGTTTTCTTCATTTTTACCTCCTCGCATCAGGTAGTTTGCTTGTATCTTATTAAATCTTTTAATTGCTTCGGTTTGGTAGATTAGTAACCATTGATCACGTTAATTATATGAGAAAATAAGGCCAACCAAATTGCTCTTATCAATCTTATTATTTTAAAAATGGCCATTGTATTATCATTTTTTACAGTATCATACTTTTTGCATTTGCATTTCTCTCTCTACATTGGGTAAAGTGAGATAACAATGCTTAAAGTTTGAACAGCAAAGGCGGCAAAACCTGCGGATACCGAATCAAGATACACATATATCACAGGCTATAATACAGCACCATTTAGTTAGTCTGGTGGCCAAAAAGCTAGGCTTCCAAGAGGCCTCTCAACTCTCAGGATCTTGGCTGCACGAAGTTGATGGCCTTGCATCCAAAAAGAAGAAGAGGAAGAAGAAAGAAAGAAAGAAAGAAAGAAAGAAGAAAAGAAGGTTTCTATGTAACAAATCATTTGTATGGTCCATGGATTTTTCACTGGTTTTCTGAAGATGTTATACAAAATGTCAAAACACAAATCATTCACACAGCCTATGATATTTCGAAAATATTTGGGACAAATGTTCCCAAGTCAGAAGCAAAGAAAGCTATTAGACCCATCTGCACGAGCTGAGAGAGTGGTGCAGTTCCAAGACTCAAAGGTACTCTTTCTACAAATTTTTGAATTTTTTATTTCCTCAAGCAGATAAATGTCAAGAAGTATACTGAGGGATCAAAAGAAGCAACAGCGACGCCAACTGACACTCTTGCGTTGCAGATTAATCCTGGGGATCCAACTCCATAGTCTGGACAGGGGGAGCAGTCACAGGGGGGAACTTAAGAACAGGAGTGGAACCATCAGACCTTTCCCGGATCTCCCTGTATTCTTGACAAATGGCGCACAAGTGGCAGAATATATGAGTGGTTAAATCACCACATGGTGCTTCCTGGTAAGGAAGATTAGAAAAGAAAATTAGACAAAAAGGAAGCATAAGGAATGTCACCAATTAAGTTTGATTAGGTTAGCTTCTTTATGGTAAGCAACTTGAATGGCAAGGTAATAATATGTCACTGGAATATCTCTAAAGAAAAGTCACATAAGATCAGCCATATCAGAGATGCCAAAAGCAATTAAGATTGATGTTGTAGGAAAATATACATGATAGTCAGCCTTTGACATGTGATGGGACTGTGACTTAATAATAGGAACAAATTAGGAATCAAGATTTCTACTACAAACATCATAAAAATAGAATTTTAAAGATCTATTGGAAAAATATTAAGTTAGAGAGTTTCTAATTCTAAAGAGAAGAAAATAACTTGTTGATTATTTATCTCTTTGTGTCATACTACACATTGGCTTGCGATACTAGCTTCCCCCACTTTGTGCCATATATTGACTAGTCTTTTTCTTTGATAGACAGATCAGCAAGCAAATTCTTATGATTAGAAATATGTCTAGCAAACCAGCACAAAATTAGCTGCAACAGTTGAAGGCGTGTTGTGGCCTCCTTAAGTTATATAAGTGTCTGCAGGTCAGGGAAATGCTACAATTTGCCTGTGGTGGGTGGTTTTAGAGATTTGCAGCAATATAGGAGAATAGGATCCATAGATTTTATGATCTTACTATGCTGGTTAAATTATCGTTATACATAGGTTTAAATTTAATATTATATCCACATATTTTAAGATGAAGAAATCCCCTTAGACAATTTAATGCAGTGATTTTGGTTTGACTTGATAAGTTTGTAAGTTTAGAGTGTGTGTCTGTGTGTGCTCGTGTGCACCCATGTATGTAGGTGTATGAATATGTAAATGTATGTATCTGTCTGTATGTCTGCATGTATATCTGTATGTGTGCACCCATGTATGTAGGTGTATGAATATGTAAATGTATGTATCTGTGTGTATGTCTGCATGTATATCTGTGTGTGTGTGTGTGTGTCTTGTTTTGGCATACCAGTTCTAAATGAATTGAAAATGCAAGTCTGCTGGGTCTTAGGAGTTTCTTTCAGGGCAATATAAATCTTTCTTTTGGAAGCTTTGCTTGCAACACTGCCAATAAAACCATTGTAGGTTCTCGATTATGATGATGAATGTCTACAAACACAAGGACTACAAAATTCTTCTTTTCTTTTCCTCTACTTATTTCTTTTTATTTTTTTTTTTATTTTTGTGTGATTGGTGGGTGGGTGAGGGGGGTGTCAATCAACATTCCTTTGAGGAACCAACAATATTTTAATATAATAATTCCATCAGACTAATTTAGATAAACAAATGCAGCACCAACTTAGAAGTTAGTAGGGATATTTGTCATTCATTCATTATGAACAAAGCCCTGCAGATCCCCAGCGGAGTGTATCTGCAAAGACTGCATTTTTATGCATCACAGTGATTTTCAGGTGCCAGGAGCTTATATCTTCACGTGTTCTCCTTTGTCAGTTATTATGAGTGATACTCTTGTTGCCTAACATGCATAGTCCTCTCAAGTCACCTAGAAAAAAAAAAAAAAAAAGGACCTAGCGGACTTGCAACTTTTAGTTATCAGAAGTGATCCAAATAAACCCAATTCTAAAGTAAGAAATTGACCCAACAAAATCAAATTATAACCTTCATAAAGTGAAAAAAGAAAAAAGAAACTTCTCAAACATATTTTCTAAAGAAATTGGCTTACCTGCAGGTTATACTTTGCCCGTAGTGCTTTGCGATACCCACAAGCATAAAATGCAACCATAGATCCTGGTAATCCTGAAAGTATACCTCCAGTAAAGAAACAACAAAGACAATTGGCAAGTCCAAACAAAATAAAGTGGGTCATGCATGACCCTGCCAGAGTTCCAGAACCCAAGAATTCTGCATTCTTTCCAAAGAGGAAGCATGGGCAGACTGTGCCTATACAACCTATTTGGAGAAAAGAAAAAAGGAAATGTATTAGAAGTTTTTTCTTCTCCACTTGCAAAGACACCTCTTTTGACAAGTTATGATAATTCAATCAAGAAGAGGAATGACTATGAAAAAATTAAAATTAACCAATACCAAGAAATTAAAACGCAAAAAAAAAAAAAAAAAGAGCAAATAAAGGGCACTCAAACATATGTACATTGATGGAAAAGTAGATGCATATACATCTACACAGAGACACTGACACACATTCACAGAGACACTGACACACATTTGTTGAAACGATTGCAACAATTGTTTGGAAAAAGATATTATGCTTGAGATCTCACATGTTTATATACAACAAGACAAAGGTCAGAAGCATCTAAACTATCATAATAAGACATGATAAAACAAGAGAAAAAAGAACTAAAATGAAACATGATGCTTCTTGATCAAATAGTTAAAAGTAAAAATTTTGCAAGGAAGCCAACTTCCAGGTCAGAATTATAATTTTGCACTTACACATTATAAAGAAGACTACCACTACATTTGTTATGGCATCATTCCTTTGGTAAGAAACAACATGTAGATAGTTTTGGTGTACCAAAAAAAAGACAGCACTATGCATGAGATAGATTAGGTAATATCCTACTGGAAAGGACAAGACGCCTAATGTCAGAAGACATCAACAATCAAACCATAATTTATCCATTCAAAAGACCATAGCAAGATGCAATGCTGTCAAACCCTCTTGATTGCAATATATGCACTTCAATGAGAACAGCTCTGCAGTAATGCTTTTTATTATGGAATATATGTAGCTCTGCCAGACAGTAAATTAGACTTTGAGGGCTTTGTAGATCCATCAGTCCAAATATATCACATATCTCCAAAGAGTGTGATGCTGTTTGAATATCTAAATAGCATATCACAGCAAAATCAATGATACTGGGTTTGTTTTTATGGCTACAGTAATGAGCACATAAACAGAACCTCATATCATGAAGCAAGTCTTAACTCCTAACATTAGTTTCCTATTTTGAAGGCACACCGTTAAGTGTCCCTTTCCAGGGCCTATGTTAAAAAAGGTCTTTATAATCAAAGATGGTTAAGCCATACTGAACTGTCCTAGAACCGATATAATTTGGTGGTTTAGTTTGGTACAGGGGCCAAACCGCCTCATACAGCCCCGAGCCAACGCCAAACTGTACCAAACCACTCCGCAGCGTACCGAATCACCCGATTCAGCTCAATATAAGGTGGTTTGTGGATTGGAGCCTCTCGGTTCATCTGACCAATACAGAACCATACCGGTCTAATACCTAACAAACCTTGCTTATAACAATCCTCCTCAGCAATGCACAAGGGTGATCTTGTCCAGAAAAAAAAAAGAGAGAAACAGAAGGAGACAGTTAAGGAAAAATCATATAGAGTAGCATTAGTTGATATGGAGTTGATAAGAAGAGAACAAGGTTCATTTTCAATTGGATTTTTAGAAGAAAATCTAAAAAAGTACTTGATAACAGGAAGAACAAAAGCAATATTATAGGGAACAAATTTTAGCTAGTATAGAAATGAAGTTGAGACACAAGCCAAGATTGGACATGAGAAACTTGAGAACACTTGCTTTTGTTGTCTACTATCTGTTATGCAAAAGAATGCAGAGAGAAATAAAACATTTGTAGTAAAATTTGAGCTGCATATATGAGCTGAGAGGTACTTCTGATGTATTATTTAACTAATAAATGTTTTGGCAACTTAAGGGATGAATTTATAAAATGGCAATAAGGCCAATAATATACATTTTAGAATGCCGGTGTCATTCCTAACAACCAATCATAAGAAAAGTCAAGAAACTGGTGGTTGGTGGTCATTTTCAAGAGTAACTTTCTTATGTTTGTCTATTTTGGGTAGGGAAAAAAAACAAGAACCAAGGAAACCAAGGAAAAACATAGAATTCAGGTGGCAAGATGGATTTTGGTTTCCTTTAAGGGAAGCCAAGACATGCAAAGTTTAGACAAGGCTAACAAATAGGAATTGAACAAATTTTTGATGTCTTTATTCATTAAAAGCTCCAAATTTATATAAAATTCACAATAGAAAATGCCAAAAACATAGCAAGAGAATAGGAACAACTTCCAAAGTAGGCAAAGACAAACTCTTATTAACTCATCCCCACAAAACATCATGATTACTCTGATTCAATCAAAACATAATTCCAATGTTCACTTATTTGTCGTAGAACTACCAACAGGGCATGCATGACAGTAAAGCACATAGCATTTTTCCCACTAAGAAATAACCTTGTCCTTAAGGGTAGCATATAGAAGTCTCATCCATAAATCTTCTATAATTTCCCAAGTTGCGCCATCAAAAGATAAGCCTCATCAATACAGTAGAACATGCTTCCTTCTTCGTCCTTGTGAATAGGTCCAGCATAGCACCAGGCATGGGAACAAATAGAGTCATCCTCACCTTGGACTGTAGATGTATCATCACACACTGTCACGCTAGACCTGATCATCTTATGGAAACATAAAATACTGGGTAATTTGTAAGCCACATGTTCCACTTTTTGAATGATTTCAAACAGCCTGTGAAGTCTGAGAGATTTTCTAAGAAATAAAGAGGCTTGTTAATAAGGGTGTGATATCAAGGAAACAATATCTGATCTCAAAACTCATGTTTGTCCAATTGGTAGCATAGATTTGCTTCATGCACTCTTGGGCTACCACCAACTGCTCCTTTAACTGCTTTATGACTGGCATTCTGTATTTTAATTCCAAATCAATAGCTTCCACCTGAGTAGTTCTGAGACATGAGACAACATATAGTTGACAAACTAATGTTGGCATAGCAACAATAATTAGTCCAAGAAATCTAGCATACCCACTGTTTTGGATTGTTAATTGTAAAGCAGTAGAGAAACATCTCAAAAATTCAGTTCACAACTTCTACATCTACCAAAATTTGATTTGTTGAGAATATTTTCGAGTAATAAGGCATGTCCCAAACCATTGTTATAAAGATGTTGCATTAACAAATATTTTTGAAAAGAGCTTTTCAGGTTGTAGAACACAAGCTTTATTTTAGCTCATCTTACTGACCTCAAGTCAATGGTCAAACCAAGGTTACATACTGAACGTTGCATCACAAGTGTTTTACAAGTCACTAGCCAAAAGTGGGTATGTTGGATTGCTTGCATTGATCATTGCTACAACACCACCATTCACTCATCAACTAAGTGAACACCATGTGAGATGGCGTATGGTAAGCTGCCACCTACACTAAAGATCAAGAATTACAACTTACCTTACGTCCCAGGAACTACTCAAGTGGAAATGGTTGATCTAGAATTACAACATAGAGAGCAAGACATCAAGGACTCAAGAGAGAAGCAAATGGTAGTCCCAGAGGACATGGAAAAATAAATAATCCCAATCAGACAGACAAGAGTTTGAAATTGGAAATTTTGACTATTTGGACTTACAACCTTATAGGCAAAACCTTTTCTCCCCTTAAAAAACAAATTCAAGTTATCTTCCAACTTTTATGTGATGTTTGAAACCATCAAAAAGGTGGGGCATGTGGTTTACAAATTGAAGACTAACAGGCTCCAAGGTTCACCTAATATTTCATTTCTTGGCTTGAGAAGAAGATCAAGTCCAATAGATAGTCCAAAATTCCTTACCTACATTCAAGGGAAAGGATGACTCTATTCTTCTCATTCCTCAAGCTATCTTAGAAGGCATAGGAAAGAACAAGAGAAAATTTGGTCTCCAACTTATGCAACTTACAAGAGTTTAAAAGATTTACATTTTAGATTCCTAGATGCAATCCTTGATGAGAAGGCTGTTTCCTAAGGGGGAGGAATGCTTTGTGCTTCACTTCATGCACCGCACACCAACAGTTCCATGGTAAATAAGTGAATATTGGAGTTATATTTTGATTGAGTCAAAGTAGTTATGATGCATAGTAGTGGTTGAGTCTCAATAAGAGTTGGTCTTGGTACACTTTAGAAGTTCTATTCTCTTGCTTGATTTTAGCCATTTTCTATTGTGATCCTAGTATTAATTTGGAAATTGCAATGAATAAAGACATCAAAATTTTGCCCAATTCATAACAATCAACTCTTACTTTGGAGATTTTAATTTCCTCGAAGAAAACCAAAGTCAACCTTTTCCCACCTGATTTCTTTCTTTCTTCTTTGTTCTTTGTTCTTGTGTTTTCTTATCTACCAACCACCAGCTTCTCAAATGATCACACAATCTATTACATTAGCACATAATGAGTTGCTAACTGAAGACAAGATTGGCTGCGGTTCCTATCACAAAATTTGCTGCAGCTGAAGCATCCTCAAAGAAGTCCCCTTATAACTCTCCAGCCATTAAAATTTAATAATATATAATTAGACATATTAAATATATATTGCTCGTTATAATAAGCTTATTATAAAATAAAATTTACTTTTTTAACAACATATATATTTATTATAATATCAAATAAATTTTATAATATTATTATAAAATACATATTACAAATATGTATTTGCAATTATACATCTGACTATGATAATATCATATTATTCTATAACAATATAGTTACTATAATATTGATTATTATAATAATCTAATAATAATTTAATAAATCACTATTTTTATTATAATTATAGAGATAATAATGACAATTGTCAGACTAAAATAGAAAGTATATTATATAATACTTATTATTATAGTGTTATAATAGTCATCTAATAATATAATTATTATTATAATCATAATTACATTACAATAACTCTAATATATTATTATTTATTATAGCACTACATATTACAAATATATATTTATGACTATAATAATATATCTAATTATTATAATATCTATTTATTTTATAGTGATATTATTGTTATAATAGTCCAACAATAACTTAGTAAAAATATTACTTTTTGTATTAGAATTACAAAAATAATATGATAATTATTATTATGACATGAAAATAATTTTTTAATAATATGACTACTATTATGATCATAGTATGCTTATTTAATTATCACTATATCATAATAATTCTTTTTATCATTATTTAAAAATATTAAAATTATAGATACAATCATAATTATATTATAAGACCTATTATATATTAATTACTAGTTATTATAACAATAATAAATTATAAATACATATGTATGATAATAATAAATGTATACAACAACAACAAAGCCTTAATCTCAAACTAGTTGGGATCGGGTACATGAATCATTTTTCTCCATCTAGCTCTATTCTGAGTCATATTTTTGTTAAGATGCAAAAATTTTAAGTCTTTCTTTATCACTTCCTTTCATATGATTTTTTATCTACCTCTACCTCTTTTTTACCTTTATATGTATCAAGGCACTTTTCCATCGTCTCTAAATCTAAGTTACATATGTCCATACCATTTAAGTCGTCCTTCTTTTAATTTATCCTCCATTGGAGCTACTTTTACCTTTTTACAAATGGTTTCATTTTTTATTCTATCTTTTCTTATATTATTATACATCCATCTTAACATTCTCATTTCCACCACATTCATCTTATATACGTGTATTTTTCTAACTACCTAACATTTCATGTCATAAAACATAAATGGTCTTATAGCTGTCCTATAAAACTTTTCCTTTAACTTGACAGGTACTCTACGATCATATAATATTTCAATTGCACTTCTCCATTTTATCCAACCTGCTTTAATCCTATGGACAACATAATCCTTAATCTCTCTTTCCTTATGAATAATCAATCCTAAATATTGAGAATAATTATTTTTACTAACTTCATGGTCCCCAATTTGTACTCTACATTGATCTTCAATTCTAATTGCACTAAAATTGCATTACATGTATTTTGTCTTTGTCCTGCTTAACCTAAGACTTTTAAATTTTAATGCATTTCACCATAATTCTAACTTAGGATTAACTCCAATCTTAGTTTCATCTACTAGTATTATATCATCTGCAAATAATATGCATCATAAAATATCATCCTAAATATGTCTAATAAGCTTGTCCATAACTAAAGTAAAAAGATAGGGATTAAGAGCAGTACCCTAACCCTACTATAAGCCTACTCTAATAAAAAATTTGCTAGTATTACCACTAATAGTTATTACACTAGTAATTGCCCCATCATACATAGCTTTTATTATATTAATATACATAACAGGTATTCCTTTCTTTTCTAGCACCCACCATAAGATTTTTCTAAGGATCCTATCCTATGCTTTCTCTAAATCAACAAAAATCATATGAAGATGATAATAATAAATGTATAATTACCCTAATATCAAATTATTTTATCATGATATAATCACGATGGTAATCATTATTATAACAGCGCAATAATAGCAATAATAATCTAATATTGTTAGTTTCTAATTTATAATGACATAACTTATACATATATATCTATGGTTATATTAAATATATAATTATTTTATAACACTATAATAACTATAGTAATCATGGATAATAATCCGATAATAACTTAATAATGACAATAATAGTTTCTAATTAGTGCAACGACATAAATTATAAATATACAAGTGCGATTATAATAAATATATATGATTATTAAAATATTAAATTATTTTACAGCAATACAATCACTACAGTAATCATTGTTTTAATAATTTAATAATAATATTAGTTCCTATGTATAATTATAAAAATAATATGATAATCATTACCCTATGATAAAAAATAAAAAATTCATAGTTTTCGACAAGGTAATTTTACCACATCATTTGCAAAATTACCATCTCTTTTAGTCATATAACCACATAGCTGTAATTAAGTTAAAGATGACTAAATAGAAAAGTTTTTACAACTAAAGCTCTAATAGCAGCCTCTATTAGAATCACATGGAATTTACTTGCAGGCAAAGAAACGGCCCCTCATAATCTTTCATAATTCTATAACTTAGTTCTTCTGGATCCAATCAATATCCATATCCACCAAAAACCAACACAGAAACAACTAATATCCAACTCATATCTTTCTTTGTTTTGAAAAATGTGATCATGACATAACTCTGAGTCATGGAGATATCCACCTCAATAAAATATGGATATCCTACCTCTTTGATATGCATATCCATATTTATATCAACTGAATAGAAATGGACAAGGATATGAATATACCAATATTTGGTCTTTATTTAATCCATTTGCAGCCTTAAATGGTGAGGATAGGTTACAATAGATTCTAGGAAATTAAAACATTGCTAGGGTTAAGATTAGAGTATGTGATAAGGGCCAGCCACTCTTCTAGATTATTCTTTACTCTATTTCTATGAGTATCGGGCTTGCCAAGATCCACCACACAAGTGTATTAAAGCATCAGACTCCTTGTGCCTCTTTACACTAATATTTGGTAGAATAACAATCAATAGTATTTTTCTCAGAAGCCAACAATTTATATTGATAATCTATAATATCTAAAAAAAATAATCTTTTGCAATAGCAGAGCAGTAGAAAATAATTTTCAAATCCCAAAATTTGTACAACAGCATCATTCTCTCACTTTCTAAATAAGCATACAAGTAAATTTCTATGTAGCATGCATGTGTTTTTCTGTGAGCTTAGAACTATGCATATGTATGTACCAAGCAAGGTTTTAAAAGCCAAAACTACTGGCATGCCATCATGGTACAGCACTTGTCAACATGTTTACCAAGCTGTGCCCAAAAGAACACTCTGCAGTCAAAATTATTAAAAAAGAGTTAAATAGGTGCCATGCTGATGCATGCGGGTGTTCATACTGGCCCACCACAGTGTATGTGCTGGCTGGTACAGCCGGCAAC
Organism: Metroxylon sagu; assembly: GCA_017589505.3. NCBI lineage: Eukaryota > Viridiplantae > Streptophyta > Magnoliopsida > Arecales > Arecaceae > Metroxylon > Metroxylon sagu. The sequence goes on along the minus strand of JACVBY030000375.1, from coordinate 11,497 downwards.
CAAATCCTTGGAACTATTAAGCTATAGTTTTACATGTTACATGATCTTCACCCTATCCAATCCCATTAAGACTTTCTCAGCAGACATAAAAGATTAATTTGATTCACATGATGGGGGCATCAGATTTTGTTCTAATTCCAATTTGGACTGTTAATATCATAATGACTGCAGTATCCATGGATTCTGTGAGTGTAAAATGAATCCGATAATATGACTAATGTATCTGATGCCATGCTGACACTATTTATCCAATTATCCAGGTGGAGCAAAGGATAGGTCCAATGAGGAACTTTGTGCAGCATGCTTTGATTATTGAGGGTGGCATGATCTTTGGTACATCCAAGGTTGTTCTACCCTACCAGGTTGTGAACCGAGGCTTTGTTTTACCTTGACTTGATCTTGGAATGGACCTTTAGCCAGTGTAGCTCCATTGCTAGGTACCTTCTAGGCCTAATAACAGTTGCGCAGTTCAGGTTTGAGATTAATTCCAAGTGAAACCCATCTACTCAAAGAGATTTAGTGATTGGTAGTGTTTGGCTTGTGTTTCAATTTTATAAACTAGAAATGTTTCTTTCTAATTTCAGTTGAGTCAATACTAATCAGGTTTATGAATAGATTCTATGTTTACAGCCCAAAATAGATCTGCAAGATTAAATTTCCAGCTTCATATCACATCTAACTCAGGTCATATTCCATCAAAAAACATCATGTTGTATGTCAATGTCAAGATTAAAAAATATTAGATCTAATTATTATTTGCTTAAATTGCACAGGTAGTTTAATACTAATACTCTCTAATAACTAATATCTTTTTTTCTAACAATCTGATTATTAATTATTTGATAGCTTATTGCAATTTAGTTTTCTTTAGTTCTACCTACAATTGTATGCTTTTCATGTATATGAAATAAAAAGGACTTGTTAGGATTGTCAGTAAGCTTTACAAAATCAATGTTTCCAAATTCTGCATTATTGAAAGATAATTAGCTGAAGTCTTTACTTAGTATCAGTTCTCCTCTTATATTTGCCTAGCAGATTTCCCTCTTTTATTAGTACAAAATATTTTTGTATGATACAAGACCATCTTTTCATGTGTATGCACAGTGTAAAAAAAATGTTAAAAGATTCTTCTGGTCCATTCATATCATTCTTAAATGTTTAGAAAAATGCCCTATCTTTTAGATCATATAATTCCAATGTAATTATAATGAAAGTGAAAAAATTACAGTGCATTGTATGGGTGGTAACTAGTCTAAACTCCAACAGAATGTCAAAACTAGAATCTTACCATTCATCAAATTTTCTTTTTGACGCAAAAAGAGAAAGAATACTATCTATTATATTATATAATTAAGCTGCCCCTCTTATTTTTCCTTGTGAAAATCTAGAGGTCACAGGGCAGAAAGTAGCGTACAGCTCTGCATGTCATCACAGCAAGCACAGATTCCAGAAGACCACTGTGTAGGGTCCCGACTGATCGGATGATGAGAAGCACGACTATCATCTACAGGAATACTGTCAGCTTCAGCTTCTGACTGATTTAAAGGAATATATGGAGGTGGGACATAGCTTCCTTGCCCTGTCATTTTCTCTGAAAGAAAAACAAATATTGTTTCTCAACCGATAACATCTAGATCACAGTTAGTTTAACTCTATGGAAATGAAAAAAATGAAGAACTCATCTTTGATCTTTAAAGACTCATCAAAACATAAATCTAACACTTAAATGTGTCCAAAGCTATACTAAAACTAGTCCCAAAATACTTGCAAAACTATCTTGTATCACTATCATGTAGCTAATCCAATCAAAGGATAAACTGGAACTGCTTTCCAAATAATTCTACACAATAAAATCTTAGAATATTTACAAAAAAAAACAATTGAAAGATATATGCAAATGTTAGTCTCAATCATGATCTCTTGTAGTCAGTTAATGATAATTCTTTGTGCTAGGACTGACATTTCTTACATTGTTTTGATTGGTTCAATTAATACATCAAATTCATGAGAAATCAGTGTATATCTTTCAAAATTAACCTGTTATTTGTTTATGGGGCGGTATACACCAGCACGGGACAATTTCTAGAATTAGACAAGACAGGGCTACAATAAGACAGTAGCTACACAAGCATTCATACGAAATTAGAAATGTTGCGGTCTCAATCATGGTTTCAAATCTGAACAGGACATCTCATTGGAACATCGAGATGGATTACCAACCCAAGTATTGAGACCATCCTGTCATGATCTCAACATCCCAATCCGCATATCGCAAAATATTCCACATCCAAAGTGCCAGGACAAGGGGGGAGGCAGTGTCCCATTTCATGGAAAGATTGGGACAACCACGGGATTTTCGTTTTAATCTACTATTTAGCATACCTCCACATAATTTTATCAACAAAACCTCAATCTCAAATAGCAACCATAAATCCATGATCACGAGTTTGCTGGGTAGTAGCCATACTAACAGCAAATTACGAGGCAAATTGCAGTCCTCCAGTCCCCTCCCCAGGCATCACTGTGTTCTTATTAACAGGTTAATTTTGTACACTGACTTGTCATGAATTTGATGCATCAATTGAATTAATCGAAACAATGTAACAAATGCCGGTCCTAACACAAAGAACTATCATTAACTGACCACAATGTGACCCTATGGAAAACATATCGCAAGAAAACGAGGTATAAAGCCCAGCTCAGGATAATATATAAGGCCATTTTTAGAAACCAAACATAAAGCGGTAAACAATCACTATGAAGAGAAAGAATTTAGATATTAAATCTGATCCCAAAGAATTCCTACCATTTGAAGCCAATCCCCAAATTCGATTTGAAAAAAAAAAAAAAAAAATGCCAATCTATTATCTTCATCCATTAATTCTCCAACGCTAAACAAAAAAACAGCGCCAGAATTTCCACACAAAAAAAAAAAAAAAAAAAATCATACCCGAGAACAGAAGAGGGACAATCCCTAATCAACCCGATTCTCTCCTCCCTTTAAATCGGAGCCTTGAAAAAATAGCACGAGATAAAACGTAAGTGTTTTTCTTTTTTCTCCCTCGATTGCTACGAAGCAAAGCGACGGACCGGTCGAGCTTGAGAGGAAAAGGGGGAAACGAGAGGGGCGAGGCTTGAAATGGAAGGGGAGTGCGTGTTTAAGATCCAGTGCTCCGCAGGAATAACATGGTTAAAGTTTCACCTCTCCTTCCACGTACGGTCCCGAGCCTGCGACAAGGGTGCGATCAAACCGATAGATTGGATCTGGTGAAGCTTGGTTTGAAATTAATTTCAAATCTCAACATACAAATTAAATTTAAATTATTTACCACTGTTCCAAACTTTTATTTTACATGGAGTGGAGTTGGATCTTGATGAGGTAGGATTTTTGTTGGGTGGAAGTATGCAATAGTATACCTAACAAGGTTATATTTGGTGTGAAATATAAAGATAGATTTATTTATGTATTAGGTTGAAAATGATTAGGTTAAGGTTAGGTTTTAGCTCTAGCTTAACCTCTCTTGGAGTTGGGTTGTGGCCATTGGATTTCTTGAATGCTTTGCTAATAAAAAAATATAAAAAGGTGAGAATATTCACATCTTCGACTTTGTGTTTAGGATTTCTTATATTTACGAATTCAAGTTAGCTAAGCATGTCATCGTTACTCATTAGAATAGTGCTTGATATTCCTAAAATAGAATATTACTTTTTTGAATATCCTCTTAAAAATAGAAGAAAGTCAAAATATTTAATCCAATCCTTTTAATCTCTCCACCTATCATAAGCTCCAATAATATATCTTAAATAATACTTAATTTATTTCTTTGCATCTCTCTCTTTTTTATGTAAGAGAAAAAGTAACATGTAAATTTATCACTTCCTCTATTTCACTTGTTAACGATCTAAGATCTCACCTAAAAAAAATTCGTCAAAAGTTTTTGTTTAAAAACTTTGGTTATGCCTAAGTATTCAAGGCCTCTTTAATACACCTAATGTAGAACTAAACAAATCCATGTATATATCCTCAGACATTTTAAGCTTTATTGTGACCTCCCATTGATTTTCATGATCACAAAACAATTAAGTAGGTTACTAATGATTTTGGTGAAGAATCACTATAACATACAAGGATACAAGAGTCACCAAGAACACATAAATGGATTCCAAGCTTTAAAATGAGTCTATGTTTTAAGAGAGAGAGTTCCAAGATCTGAGAAGGATGATTCAAGCTCAAATTAAGTGAAACTCAGATGTTTGGCAAAGTTTTCAAATGAAGAAAGTCTAAGTTTTGAAAACTATGGTACATATTCTCCTTAGTACAATGAGTTTTCTTATCCGTGGAATAATTTTTTCAAGTTTTGGAGACATTAGTCAACTCCTACAGCAGCTACTGGAACTTGGAACGGAAGATTGAAGCCATTAGCCTACCCACATACAAGCTAACAAGTCAAATCTGTGGCGCAAATGACTAAACAGTGGAAAGAATCAAGTTAGTCGGCTCTAGAGCCGGCTCTAGAGCCGACTAACTTGGCCTGGGAAATCCCAGGTTAGTCGGCTCTGGAGCCGACTAACACCTTAGGATGCTTTATAATGACTAGTTCTGACATTCCAACGGTCAGAAACGGCTACTCCAACAGTCCAATCCTTCAACAAACTATAAATACAAGTTAATGGGATAGATTATCAAGAAATTAAGTAGATTTTTGAAGGATTACAAGTAAGAAAAAGTGAGATTTATCAAGTCAAATCCAGAGAGATTTCAGCCTGTTCCATTTTGAAAAGTTCCTGTTGTTGAAGTTTAAAAATTTATTGAAGCCTATTCAAAGCTCCCACCAACCACTCTAGAAGCTTCATCAAGTGCTCTTAACTCAAGCATTCAAAGAAGTGAACTCATTTAAGGAAGAAAAGCTTTAAAATCTATAAAGTACCATTATTGCTTTAATTTGCTCATTGAGGAGCTGTGTTTTCTGAAATTATTCTATTCTTGTATCTTGTTAAGTTTCAACTTGGTTGAAACTTGTGAAGGGTGTGTCAAACCCGTAATTGGTGGATTGTAAAGGCTTCCTTGTGCTTGGAAACAAGAAGCTAGCTGAGTTAGTTAGGTTGTAATCGTTGGGAAAACGTTAAGTGGAGAAAATTTTTAAGGGGTTCTTAGGGAGTGAACGTAGGTGCAAGGGTTAGCACCGAACCACTATAAATCTTTGTGTTTGTGTGTGTGCCTACTATTGATATTGTGGTTTGTTCTTAGTTTGACACTTCACTCACACTCAATTTTACTATTTTGCAAATATTGCACATTCTTGTTAAAATTTTTCAAAGAACCCAATTCACCCCCCCTCTTGGGTTGCTTAGCTGGGCAACACTTATGAAGCACATAACAAATAAGTAGAATAGTAATCTTTCAATAGACAACTAAAAAATGATTATTAACTGCCCTCTTACCTCAAACCCTATAAAATATATGATAATCAAATATCTTTGATGTAGGAAAAGAAAATAATCAATAATTATTGAACCTTAAAGTTTAATAATTCATGTTTTGATAATAACAAAACATTAATTAAATTACTAATAGCATTCTTAAGTTATGATGATTTAAATAGATATGTACTCATCCGAAATGCACTTGATCCTACAAAAGCTCAAGCCTCACCCTAAAACATGAGTCAGAAGTAGTACAACAAAAATTTGAAGATTCATCCGATTTGTCGAGATTCGAAGGATTGAAGGTTATTTATAAATTTTATTTTTTCTAAGGATCATATGTAAAACTGAGAAGGATATTAAGTGCATAGGACTCAATGAATATTAAAAATGGTTTAATTTAGGTTTTGAATCATAATTAGTGTAAAATTAACATAAAAATGCAAAATCAGGCATGTGTGGTCGATCGAACTCTAAAACAGTCGATCAGGATTAGAAAAACCCTAAAAAAAGCCTAAATCAGCCCTCTCTGACATGGCCTAGCAATCGACCAGCACAGGTTAGGATGGTCAACCAACCTAAGCTAGACGATCGACTAGCCCTAGCCTAAGTGGTCGACTGGCCAGGCTCTGACAACCCAATGAGTAATAGCCCCAATAGCCATATTTTTTTTTGGCTATAAGAAGGGAGGTTGGTTGCTAGTTTAAACACATGTTTTTAAGTTTAAAATTATTGGGAAATCATTCATAAATCCCTATGTTGTAAGATGCTTCCCCAAGGTCTTTTATGTCAAAAATCTTTGACAACCAAGCTTTTGTTTCCATTAATAGAGTCATATCATCCACATAAAGTATAGAAATATGATTTTAATCTCACTTTCCTTTATGTATATGTAATGATTAGATTCAATTATAGTGAAACCAATTTTTTTCATAGCTCTATGAAAAGAATTTACCATTAGTGAGAAGCTTGCTTAAGTCCATATAGTGATTTCTTTAATTTACAAACTTTACCCTCATTACCTCAATGAAGCCTTCTAGTTGAGACATGAATATATCCTCTTCTAATTTTATTTAGAAAAGCAATCTTCACGTCCATTTGATATAGTTCATAATCAAAATAAGCTATAAGGGCTATTAAAAATTGAATGGAAGTGAACCTGATGCCTGGTGAGAATGTGTCTATATAATTAATCCCTTCTATTTGTATGCAGCCTTTAACTACCAATCTTGCCTTGTACTTCTTTATGGTATTATCAGACTTATACTTAAATCATATAAACCCACTTGCACCCTATTGACTTCCTATCTGGAAGTGGTTCAACAAATTCACAAACTTTATTTTTCTGTATTGAGTCTATTTCCTCATGCATAGCAATTAGCATGAGTTAGAATAAGTAGATGGTTCCATGTAATTATCTTCTACTTTTGGATACAATCCTCCTAAGAAAGTAAAGAATTGCTTTGGTTTCGTTATGCTTTCACTTTACCAAAATAAGATAATAGGTTCACTAACATTTTCTTAAATTTCCTTCAAATTATCAATAGAGGTTTCTTTTTTCCTCTAGAAAAATTATCATCATAGAAGATTGCATCTCAACTTTCAATCAAGTATCCTTCATCTAGCTTATAGAATCTATAACCTCTTGATCTACTAAAATACCCAATAAAAATAGCAAGAATTGCTTTTGGTTCCAAATTTGTCTGATTTTGAGGAAGAACTCTAATATACACATGACAACCTCAAATAACTGCATTATTCAATCAAAGTTTACTATCGGTCCACAACGAGTCATAGCAATAGCTTTAGATGGGGCGTGATTTAAAATATAATCAATAGCCATAGAGGCTTCTCCCCCCAAAAACCAATAGATAGAGATGTATACATCATCATAGATCTAACTATAGCGAGAAGAGTCCTATTCCTTCTTTTAGCAATGTTATTCTGTTATGAAGTGAATTCTATAGTGATATGGTATATGGTTCTGCATTCTTTATAATAGTCATCAAATAATTCTAGCGTATATTCTCCATCATAATAAGTTCTGAGAACTTTAACCTTTCTTTCCACTTGAATTTCAACATCTTCTTTATATGCTTTGAACTTTTCCAAAACATCTAATTTCCTATTAATTAGGTACACATAGGTGAACCTAGAGTAATCATCAATGAAAGTAATAAAGTATTACATGTCTTTTTTCGTATGTGTGTGTTTATAGGTCTGCATATATCTAAATGAATAATGTGGAGCAAGCTTTTAGACTTTTCCAACTTTTGAAAGGGAAATCGAGTCATTTTACATTTACACATGCCTCACATTGACCTAAGTCTTCCCATGTAAGGTTGTTTATAATTCCTTCATCAATAACTCTTTTGATCCTATTGTTTCATATATGGCCAAGTTTTAAGTGCCATAAGTATGTAGGGGATAGGTCTTCAATGAAATGTGGTTTCATGTTCAAGTTATTAATTTCATCATTTTCTAACCAAAAGTTTTTATAAGATCCAGTAATATTAATAGAAGAAGCTGAACCTTTATTATTCTCTAAATTAACCTTATAATGTTTGTCAATCATAGGAATAAAGACAATAAAATCATTTCCATCTCTAACTATCATTTTCTTATAAGGAAACTAAGGGTAAAGTTATGCCTATCCAATTTAGAAATAGAGATTAAATTCCTCATCATGGTAGGAGCATAAATAGTTTCCTTCAAGAAAATTGTTCCACCATTTGATAAGTTGAGCTTTGTACGTTCCAATACCCAAAACTTCCATCATAGAGTTTGTCCCCATGTGAATAGAGCGCTCACCTTTTGTTAAGTTCTTTTAGCTCCATAAAACCTTCCTTTTATCATTGAAACATGAGAAGTTAATATAGAATCAAGCTACCAAGTGTTAGTTGGAATACTAGTGATGAGTGCCTCAATACAGACGCATAAATACTCTTTAGGCTTTTTTTGAGCTTGATCTTCATGCTTTGTGCTGGTTACCCTTTTCTTCCATCTCTGTGAACATGCAAATCTGAAATAACCAAAACAGCTAGAATTTTGGTAGTGAAATTTGCTCTTGTCAACTAGCTTTCCTTTAAATTTTTTTGGTTCATTTTTTCCCCACGTATTATATCCTACCATGATCTTGTTTTCGCTTTCTATCCTCTCTTATGTTCCTTAAAAATATAAACTAGGTTTCTGCCTTTCTTTCCCTAATTTTTCTGGTCCTCTTCCATCTAAAGATAAGATCCCAAGTTGTGCATAGTGAGGTTCTGTTCTGAGTGTGAAAGAAATAGCAAAATTTTCCCAAGAAGGTGGTGGGAGCGAATTTAGAATATTTATAACTTGAAAATCTTTAGAAATTTTATAACTACACACACACATGCAACTACTCAGCAAGAACATTCATGTGATTAATACTAGAGTTCCCTCAAACATCTTCCCATTGAAATAGTTGGTCATTAAATTAAATGTCCAAGTTATAGATATAGCAGCAAAACTATATTCTAGTGCTTTCATTATGTCCTAGCAATATCATATTTTTCATATTCCATGGTAAGACTCTCAGTCATAGAACCAAACATAGAAACATGAATCATTTTATTAACCTTATGCCACTGCTCATAAGGCTCCCACTTTTTAAAATGCCTAGAACTAGATTCTAGTGGAAGAGGGCACATATTCATGATCCTCTTCTGGTAACATATACATGAGAGTTTGCATTTCCATATCATAAAATTATATCCATCTAGTTTATAGCTCTTAAGCATTTCAAATATAGCACACCCTTATTAGACCCCATTGCAGCGAAGTATATGCAACAAATAAATCAATCTCAAAAGTAAAGAATTAATGTTTCCTGATTTGGCATCATGCAACACATAAGTGGCAATGATTTGTTTTATATTCTAGCCACAAGAGTTCCTTTTTATTATAGTGCAGAATAGCTGGCAAAAAATGGTGTGACAAGAGGTAGCAAAAAATCCCATAAGTGCATCATCAATTAAGGGCAAAATTCATCTACCAAACAGTAGCAAAAAAAATGACACTTTTCTATCAGAATTTTCTATTGTAATAGAGCCAAAAAGATTTCTCAATTAAAATATTCAAGTTGAGCGAACAAGAGAGATTAAGTTGAACAAGCTTTTCTATGGCTTTGCATGCAATTTTCAAATTAACAAAGATGCTCTTTCAAGATCTTTCAAAACTATTTGAATAATTTGAGTTCTCCACTATTAACTACTCTCTATTCCCACAAGCATTTTTTCCCAATGATGCTTCACAATTGTGTTTCTATTTTGCAAAAGACTAGAAAGTAAAACTTAATGGCTTGTTGTAGACTTTAAAAAAAAAAAAAAAGACTTAATGGCTTTTTATGGACATAAGAAACCCTAAGGGTTTCTTGCTCTCCAATTCACTTCTCCTTTTATTGGCAGCAAAAAAAAAAAAAAAAAAAAGAGTAATTTGTAAATTATCTGAAATTCCTATAATAATCATCATCTTGTGGGAAATATCAATTTATACCATTTTTCTGCATCATTCTTCTAATTTTATTTTCCCTTAAATATTTATTGATGGCTTAATCCATATTTTCAAATTGAGTATTTTTTTCATAATATTAGAAAATATTCAAATGTCCACGATCTCGAAATTGAAGCCTCCATATGATTATGATATGCCAAAATTATTTCCATTAATTGTAACAAAATTCTAACATGATATATTTTGAGAAAATAATATATAATACTATAATATAATTTCAAAAATCATATTACTTGCTTTAAATAAAATTTTTAATCAATTAAATTTTTGGCATGAGTACATATAAGTCCAAGCATAAATACTTATATTTAATTGATGAGGAAAAAGAGTTTACTGTTGAGATCTCGTAACACCCATTAATTAAATATAATTAATTAATAATAATTTCAGAAGCTATTCCTTAATTAATTCATAATTTGATGATACCGCATTTCTCACTATTCACTTGCATGGCCTATGTTTTGCATCAAAGTTCTTTCCATAGACAAATTATATTTAAGTATTTCCCTAATCAATAAAATTTGGTGTATAAGAATTGATATGATTTCAGTAAAAATAATTCAGTCCATTATGCTAATAAATAGCTTCCAATAATTATTCACACAAGTCCTAAGTACATATGCGTAAGACACGCACCATGTACAAGTATGCAAATTAAAATTTCTTCGGAGTAACCCCTCCAAGCAACCAAAACCAATCATATGCATTTGGACTGTAATGACAATTTTCCCATGATTGTGACCGATTAAATTCGGCCACACATAAAATTCCAACATCTCCGGTTGCCGGTGCCCGGCCGGCAGCTGGTCTGATTATCGTTGACGGTATCCGTCCGCGTCTCATCCATGGAAGTGATGTCGGTGGAAAATGAGATCAAGCAAAACCATGAAATTTTTGGCCCGTCGAAGTCCTAAATGCCTACCTCTTCTTTAGTTTTAAAGCTCTGGGAAGCCAAGGGCTGTTGTGTACTTTCTTCATTCGTTCTTCAATTTATTCTAACAATATCTGATTTCTCTAAGACATGACTTTCGCCTTCATGCATCAAAACATTTATTGGGTCCCAAAGCTATCATTATAAACCTAAGAACCAATTGATTTAAAAAAAAAAAAAAAATGAACAGAATTTTTTCATCAAAAAATAAATGGATCTTTGAGATATAATCTCACAACCACCTGATTAGAAATACGTTCATCGTATATGAATTAATTCTCATGTAATCATACATAATTACAACATAACCAGGAGTTTTCCCTATAGCTGATGCGGGCGAGACCCATGTGAAGCCCAAGTCAGGATCAAATGTGATCTAGCGGTAGCGGCAACTATAATGCCATCAAGAGCCTAGCCTTCCAACAATACAAAACCTGCCATCAGAAGCAAATCTACCTTCAAAATGATCTGATGATGGAAGACTTGAATTCCGGATCTCCAAAACAATCTAGCCGGTCTTCAACTAAACTTGATTCGATGGATGGCAGTCTATGCATAGATTACGGTTCATGTTGTTAACAAAATTATGTAGAGGCATGCTAGATTATA